>JBBMJY010000022.1:15898542-15927868 GCA_037833715.1 Toxotes lorentzi | reverse complement strand
AGATAGATAGATAGATAGATAGATAGATAGATAGATAGATAGATAGATAGATAGATAGATAGATAGATAGATAGGTAACAAGGCTAAAATTGGACTCTAAGTTGTTCAAGTTGACATTTTTAGAACAGATGGTGCTAAATAATCTGCTGAATTCCATTTTAAGTAACCTGTGCTTATTGAGAGACTGAGAATAATGAAACCCCACCTGACATGCATACTCTGTGTGCCTGAATAAAAAAGTCCACTAATCCTTTAAGCCAATAAATGCAGGACGCGGACACAGAGACGAAGGACAGAAGTCAAACACAGTTGCATGAGCTGTACCAGAAAATATTGTGTGGGTGTGGAGCGCATTATTTGCACTGCAGTGATTTAGCACACAACTAAAGTTTACAATGAGGCGTGCAGGGAAAGACAAAGAATTAGGAGTGACTGAGGTGTTTCTTGTGACATTGCAGTTCATGGGGATACACCAACTCAAATTTATTGGATGAATACATGTTGTTCAAAGGTGAAACCTTAGGAATTTCTACTATTAATAACCACTATCACAGTACATTCCTCTGGTTGCTTGATTTATCGACAGTCCTTCATGTGCATAATGAATCACCCTACTTTTTCAGGGAAGATGTTAAAGTTTACTACTATTTAATGAATATGAATATTTCCATTTTATTTTCTTCTTCTAGTCAAACACACTCCAGAGAGGGAACATTGTCCTCAATACCCCACTGCATTTATTTCACACTTATTTTTCAGATGAAGATTTTATACCCAAAACATGCAATGTTATAGATTAAACTACCCAACAGCTCCACCCTGACAACACTAAAATGCTGCTTACATGTTAAGGAATCAGTGATTATAATTATCCAATAATATATTTATGATTGAAATTTTTTACACTGACAGCACACTGGAAAGAAGACTACACTAACTGAAACACTGGGGATAGGCCATTGTGGTACTGATCCTTTTACTTAAGGAAAACATCTCAGCACTTCTTCTACAACTGAAAAGCACTCATTCTTGAGATGTACAAAGAAACAACAGACATCTAATTACAAACTATACTAACATTTTAAGATAAGCTTTGATTCAACCTTTTGAAAGTTAATTCTTCCATAACTTGATTAATTTAAATGTCAGACTATACAGAATCTTTACTATACTATCGAATCTCACTAAGCCGTGACATGAACAGATGCTCCTATCTTATCTTCCACCTCTTATTTGTTTGTTGACATGAATTATTTCAGACTCACAAAAACACTTTTTACATCTTTGTGTACATACAATGTCTAAACCCAACTTTGAAGCTTTTTGTGAAAGGGAAAATCACAGTTTAAGAAGTAAGAAGAGGCTACAGTGTGCTTTTTGTGTTGAAAATTATCAAGAGGCACATGATTATCCATCACTAGACAGTCCCCACCCGTAGCTAGCGGTGTTTTGAAAGATTCCCATCATGTGTTTATTTTCGTGTGAAGCTTAATGCCTGGAAGAACTTTGAATTCCAGACAAGATCATCTTATTTGAAAGTTCATTTCAGGGGGATATAGTGCCCTTCCTTAACTTAACCCTTAACATACTGTTTATGATCGTGACATGCAACACAATAACTCTTGTGTATTGCTTTTGAATAGATATGGTTCTTCTACTGCCCAATCAAGTGATTTATTAGGTTTCCGGTTTAAAAAAAAAAAAAAAGAAACTTTCCCATGATTTGAAAAAAAAGAAGTGTTCCGTTTCCCCTCTCTCTCTTGCTCTTTTTCTCTTTCTCTCTCGCTCTTCATTGTGTGTAGTCAGGCCTCTATCAAGTAGAGGCTTCTAATTCCTGAACTGAAATCCTCTTAGGATCTGTGCTCTATTTCTGTTTGGTCTATAGGGTCTTTTTTGAAATCTCCATTAGACCAAGCTCATTGGCTGGAAATGACACACGCATGCACACAAAAACACACACCATCCAGCAACAGATAGTCGGCCAGAGCAAGGTTAGCCACTGACACAAAGGAGGACTTCACTGTGACTGTGGCTGTGGGAGGTAAGAAAAACTACACTCACTTCCATTATTTTCTGAAGATTATGGAGTGAATTCAGATAAAAACTGTGTAGAAATGTATAGAAAAATCTGATCACATTGGTTTTGAATGGCTACAATGGGACATAAGTTGTTTGGTCTACATATTTTTGCACACATCTGAGACTGATTTTGCGGGCCATGTTGAGTTTCCATTTGTACAATTTCATTTAAACTATTAACAACATTACCAATTCTGATTTCTTTCTTTCTTGTTTAAAATCAGAGATTTCTGCAGAGAATAAAAACAAAGAAGTCTTTCTTTTGGTACTGAATTTAGTCATGGTTCTGTGTCTAATTGAAAGTCAGCTGTTTACAAGAGTTTATTGTGGGTCTCACACACAGACATATAAGGAACTGAAACATTAATACTCATAGCAGAACTACTGGGGAACTCTCCACTTATGGATTTGAAGGTTAGAGAGGTGGCCACAAGATCATCAGACCAGATCAGCATTGTGATTGCATGCTGGAGGAAAGACTACACTAACTGATACACTGGGGAAAGGCCATCTAATCCAATTTGGCCCTGCACTATCTACTGTTCTGAGCTGTGACAAAGACATACACAGGAAGACATACATATATTATAATTTCTGCGCAGATGAAATTCCACATCATAGCACAGAAACCATGTTATTATATTTATATTTATTCATCTATTATGTATTTTTTGTCTCTTTTAATGTAGCTTTAAAAACAGTTATGACAACATCCAAAATAAATGTATCATTATGGTCAAAATTATTATTATTATTGCATTTATTGGTGTATGATTTGGTTTTCATATGTTTCATGAGTTTAGTTGTCAGCTTTTCCACCTTAAAACAGTAACCCTGAGGGCTAACAGCAAGCAAGACAGATCTGTAGCAGTGTAGTAATCCTCTTAGAACTGCATTAATTTAATTAAATATCATGGGATTCACTTGGTGTCCAGTGGCTCTGTCACAGTGCAAATATTTTAAATCTGTAGCTATACACTTGCCGAATAGAGAACAATGACAACAAACAAGTGTTCCAGGTCATTAGCACTTAAAAAAAAATAATAAATTATTCAGTCTAATTCTTCATATAAATGGCCTCCTTTAACTCATTCTTGATTTTGTCTCACAGGTAGCTAACCAGAAAACATGTCTGACAGGGTTATTGACTTAGAAGAGACCGCGACCCATACAGGTGAGTAGAATCAGTGCTTTCAAATATCACACAGTGAAATTTTTGCTGGTTGTGCAAAAATTGTGGGTCAGATGGATCCGTCTGGGCAAACATGAATTTCAGTTACTTGTCATTAAGCAATGATTTGTATCTTTAACAGAAAATTCTTTACAAAATGCTATTTTTATGAGGACAAAAGAATTGTTCACAGAGCAGTTGGCTCTGAACAGTTAACAGGAAGACCACGCAGAGTGAAGTGCAGATCTGCAGAGCTTAGGTAGTTTAACTGATGCTTTAATCTTCATCTTATGTAACACCAGTACAAATAGTGAACTTCCTTGAAGGTTGAGATGAAGCTTTAATCCCCGCATTAAAACAGGACACAGTATCCACCGACAAGTCATGGAGGCACATTGTCATTGTAACAGTGAATAAACAGTAAAACAAAGAGGAACATATGAAAATAAAAGCCAAACATTGTAAAAAACATAGTTACAATTTAAGAACAGGTTTTCCAACAAAAGTAAGTTATAGGAGGGGAGTTGGATACATTGGTCTCCACCCATGAATACACCATGCTGTTTGCCTTCTCCACAGGTCCAAAAGGAGTCATCAATGACTGGAGGAGATTTAAGCTGGAAAGTATGGACCAAGAGAACTTGCCACCTGCAAGAAAGGAACTGCTCAGACAGATGTCATCCCCTAACAGGCCAAAAGATGACTCCAGAGCACAATTTAACCGCAAGGTAGAACCCAGACCTAACAGACCGCAGCAAAGATGGCTGACTTTTACTTTGATGGGCAGCAAACACTCAGCACTTTTGATTCTGATCTTTGGACACTGTGCCTTATGAAACAGCTATGTTTGTCTCCTGTGCAGTGCTAGTACAGAGTCATACAAAAAATAAGAAGTCTGTTGGCATTCAGAGTTTCTTCATTACCATTAGAAATTACAAACACTGTACCAGTCAGGATGATGATTATTGGCCTATTATATCTTTTTATATTTCAGATGAGTGTCCAGGAGTATGAACTGCTTAAGGAGGAGGACGAGGGATGTCTAAAGAAATACAGACGGAAGTGTATGCAGGAGATGCATGATAAGCTCAGTTTTGGGCCCAAGTTTGAAGGTGTGCATGACCTGGACAATGGAGAGGCCTTCCTAGAGGTCATTGAGAAGGAGCATCACAGCACAGTGGTGGTTGTCCACATCTACAAAGTTGGGGTAAAAGGTTGTGAGGAGCTCAACAACTGCCTTGACTGCCTGGCCATTGAGTACCCCACCGTAAAGTTCTGCAGGATTGATGCTGTTGCATCTGGTGCTGCAGAGCGGTTCTCAGATGAAGTTTTGCCTACGCTGCTTGTATACAAGGCTGGAGAGCTACTTGGGAACTTCCTGGCCTGCACACAGCACCTAAACGAGGAGTTCTTCGCTACTGATGTGGAGGCTTTCCTCAACAGCTATGGCCTGTTGCCAGAGAAAGAGCTGCCTGGCTTGGCAGATGAAGAGGAAAACGATGTAGAGTAAACAAAAAGTTTGGCTGCTGAGGAAGAAAGGAAGCAGTCTCGGAGTGCTGGATAGAGACCTATGAAAGACAATTTTTAACATAATACAAGTTAATCTTTTGGGCTTATGTAAATAGAAAGAAAAAACTTAACATCTTTACTAGTTCACTAGTGTTTGAGGGTTGCTCTCTAAAGGAGAAATTTTACATCCAGTCAGTGGAGAAATCTCAGTGTACCACATCTGGGAGCTCTCAAACGCAGGTGTGGGTTACAGTACAGTGAGGAGGTGCAGCATTTATTTATAAAAATATATCACAAATCTCCTCACCATCACCCATGCAAAAGCCAAACCGGTTAAATCTGACTCTAACTGCAGTGTTTTGTTTTGTAATGTTAGGAAACATTTCATGCTGTATGTACAAATTGTTAATTCATAGGTTTTTTTGTAGAGTTTGATTGGATTGATCTGGACATAAGTAAATCCAGGGTTCAAACAAAGTGACATCCCCTAATGTGGCTGAATATTTAAACATGTGTACTGAAGGTCCTTAGGTTTTTGCCAAAATTAAAAAAAAAAAAAACCACGGAAGAGATAAATAGAACAGGAGCTCTCAAGACTTAGGAAGCCAAAGCACTCTGGATGTGGAAACATCCTGTGTAAACAAGTCATCCAGCTGTCTGGTCCAGCATTACCTACCCTTGCTTCTTAATCCAGTGTGGTGGGAGGTGCATATTATGTCTGGAAAAAAACATTCATGAGCCTCTGGTATTTTAACATCATCACTAAAACATCATCAGAGGTGAGTTCATTCATTTGTGTGTATTTTTTTTATGGTGAAAGTGGGAGAAAGTCATGCAAACAGGCAAAAAGGAAAAGGTAGGTTGCTGGTTTTACTTGTGTGATGTGACTCCACCAAGTCTTTGACTCAGCACAAAGATCATTATCATCATATTTGATTTTGCTAAGGATGGTTTCCATTTTAAACTGTGCACTTGTCCAGAGTAAAAATAACAATAAAAATGCATAAAATAGTAAAGTTTTGCATTGCATTTTATTGATTTACAATAGAAGGAAGTACAGTACAAGGTCTGCTGGTTGCTCCTGCAAAACCACAGCTTGTTGTTTTATGCTTCAGTTTTTATACATGTTAAAGAAATGAGACATGTTAATCAGTGAGCTGTCCATCTACCAGTTGCTGGTAGATGGATTTTTTTTTTTTTTTTAAACTTTGGACAGAATGAGGCAAACTCTTTCCCCCTGTTTCCAGTTTTTGTGCTAAGCTAAGATAATTAGCCACTCACTTCATACCTAGCGTACAGACCTGAGAGTGACATGAATCTTTTCATCGAATGATACAATAAAGCAAATGAGCATATTTCTCAAAGCACTAAATCAGTGCTTTCAATGTCAAGGCTTATTCGGTGGTACCTTCTTGCAGATGTAGTATTCTGAAACTCCCCAATCCCCTCCCCTCCCCAATCACCAATCGCTATTGTCTCAGAAGATTCAGCCAAGAAGAAGGCTCCACCATCTAAATGCTATCACCGCCATCACCACCAGTGTCTAGACTCCAGAGGTGGGATTCTTACCCAACCGTCTGTCTTCACTGGCATTTTATGTGTGTATGCATTCTTCTTCTCACACAATGTATTCAAGACAAAAGCACCAAGGGAAGAAAATGCAAAATTCACATATGCAGGGATACATACCATTGCAGGGGACGTCCCTCTTCTCTCTTTCTGAAGCAGGTTGTTACATGTTAAGTTACCTTCTCTGTTGGTCTTGCAGCATAGACATGACTCCCCTGTGACCTCAGTGAGCCGCAGGCCTGCCAAAACCACAACATGAAAGCCGCTTCAGATCTTAAAGTAAAGACTTGCAGTACTAACCCACAGTTTGATGTGTTGAAGTTTCCTCTTATCTGCAGGAATGGCCAAACACGTTACCACACAAAAATATCCACAGCTACAGGAAACAGAGGTTTGTTACAAAAGCATTTTATTGGCTCTTACAAATTCTCACAGAAGGTATGTGTACATTTGTAAATTATCATTCAAAAGCCACTTCAACAGTGTCTTTATAAAACTCAATGATTAATATTTCTTCGCTTGCTAGGCAATGAAAACAGCTGTTTAACTGTCGGTTTTCTTTCCTCTTGTTTTCAACTGAATTAACAGTCACTTCAGCCATATAGCCTCCCCTTTACTGTTTAAAATGGTCATGAAATCAGACAGTAGCGTGTAATGCTTCATCAAAGGGTTTTATTTGAAGATGCATAGTCCAGCGATCTATGCTGTGGTAATCAAGTCAATCCTCTTATAAGATTAAGGTTGTGGTTTTAGCAGCAATGGTAGACTGAGTGCTTTTAAAACTGTTTAGGTTCATAGACGATAAAGGGTATTAGCCATCTTGATCTAACTGTTAAATTGAGTAATATGGGATGATACACAGTATACCAGCTATGTACCTTTGCAAATGCACCTCCAAACAAAATGTCTACTTTTTGATGTGATTTCATGTAAATAAGTTCCACTAATGTCTGACATAATGCTTGCAAAGGGGTTCTTGACTTCTAATTAAATCTAGATTCAAGAGCTGGTGAACTGTGACACGCTAACACATATTTCTCTGAGGATATATATGTGTTTGTGATTCCACAGTATCGCATCTGGCATGGCTTGTATAGCCTCTAGCAGGCAACACCTTGCTTTCACGCAGTAGCGTGTCTAAGGTTTATTGAAACCCTTTTTCAAGACCTCCCACAAGAGCCTTTTGAGCAGTGAGGTTTTTCTGAGGTGCCCAAACATGTCAGCCAGACTGGTTGTTGCTGACCTAGACTACGGTACAATATGAAAAAAATGGCAGCCAACTAGCCAGAACATACCATTCTCATTCTTCAGACAGTGTGTTCTTACCAACTAAAGAAGCTTCCACACAGGAATATGTCTCTGAGCTTGAACTCAGAATAAACAATAAATAAACCATTAAGAAGTGCAAAGGTGTATTTTGCGTCCTAATTCTGTATGGGCTTTGATTATGTATCAAAGCTCATTCTTTCATGCACAATGAAAGCATTGGTCTTTTTACAAGAAATAGGTTTACTTAGTCATCTGGATAACTTTGCTGAGTAAAATCCAGAAGGGTTTTTTGTGGGTGTTTTGTGTTTTCCTCAGCGAAGTTACCCAGATAATTCAGTGAATTTGCCTCTTGGAACAAGCCCCTGAACTTGATTTGACTCATCGCTCCCCTCAAACAAATGTTTACCTCTGTGTTTATCCCTGTGATGACCACCTAATCCCACCCCCATTACTGACGTATTGATTGCCCTTTGGTTTATACTGCTTCGTTAATTGGAGAACTTTTGGGCTTTTTGCGTTTGGACTCTTGGAAAGACCAGCTGCCGCGCTCTAGTTCACCCACATAAAAACCTATTTCTCTGAGGTGATGTCATGACACGGCAGTAGAGACCTAGATTGAGGCCCCTGTGACCAAACATGGACAGCGGATCTAGGGGGAGGTGACATAACTCTGAACTGTGCTCACTGGCTGTCATCACAAATTAGAACTTATTTTAGTCACTTTGTTTGGATATTTGTAAGTTCCTCATGACACACTATTTTCAATAATGAAGTGATGATGTAAATGTTATTGTTTGACTAATTTACTCCTGATGAGATTAAACTTGCACGCAAACTACCACTGAGCGGAAAGAGTAGATACAATGCAGCCACTACATAAACACATAATACTACTGTGTTATTACTGAAACACTGTGTGAGAAAACAGATGGAGGAGGAAAGAAGAGATAAGAATCAGTAGTAGAGAAAGAGTAGCAAATCTTTACATCCTGCAGAAAAAATAAATGAGTGTACATTTACCAACATATAACAATCCACCTTTGGGTGGGTCTCAGTGGTGTTTTCCACACTAGGCTAGGCTGACTGTACGACACTCATTGGAATGAATGGACAAATGTGGAGATGGAGGAAGGGATGGGTGGATGCACATTCAAACTTCTTTTGAATTCCTGTCATTTTGCAAGAGACAGATCACCACTGCATCTGTTCAGTGTTATAGAGAATTTAGGCAAGGAACTCACTTCCCACAATGATTCACACCTCGTCCTCCTCAAACACAACAGATTGCAGAGATTTGCACAGCCATGTTGCTATAGGTTACTTTACATATTTTGGTATCCAGGCGTGACATCTGAGTGTAAGAAAATAGCTCTGCTGCCTGGAGCGAACCTCTGCCTTAGCACTTCTGTTCGTGCCGTCAGTCTTTTGTCTCCCAGAGGCAGCACCTTGCTTATGAACCAAGAAACCACTGGGGTATTTGTTAAAACTGGCCCAGGCAGGGTCTGAATACCTTCCGTGTATATGTCACCAGGGACACAATTAATAAATAACTGAAACTGAAGCTGTGGAAGCAATCACAGCCCACATATGGAATAGCTGAAACTTAATCCAATTTAAAGCTACTGTACATATGAAAAGAAAGCATGATTTCCAGTGGCTCTTCAAGAAACTCTTTGGAATTTCCAACAACATCCTTTAATATAACATCGTACATGGTCTGCTGCTACAAGCCTCAAATTAAAAGAAGAAAAATCAAAAATCAAGCTATTATGTAGCATGTGTGACTGTTTTCTTTTCAGTAGAGTATGAAACTTTGAAGGTGACAAAGACAAGGTCAATAATCTCTGTATTTCAGAGATCACAAAATGTATCAAGCTATTATGTAAGACCTATTTCTGGTAGATAATACTAAATTTCATTTAAGCATAAAAACTGTCATGTTTTAGGCAATTTAGCCTAAAAAATGTCTGAACTAGTTTTTATACCATGTACTATACATGTAATTGTAAAATGTAAACTCCTCCTTAATGTGGCTAAATTCCACAATCCTAGACTTATTACAGAGGACATGACATGAGTTGGACACTTTGCAGCCCTTTGTGGCAAATACAAGTAGATGGACAGAGGGACACATACCAGTAAAAAAAATCTCCCTATTTTCTAGTCAACCCTGCTTTGGATAACAAGGGTATATCTAAAGCTTACTGGTGTTACTATTATCAAGCATCTACAGCCCTGCACAAAATGCACCTTAAACATCAAACTGATGTCTATTGATTATAACCTGACATGATATGACCTAGCCTATAGCTGTTATTGCTCAGTGAGAATGGACTGAATCATTTCCAGTGTCAGTGTTGTGAGTGGCAGTGGGATTGGTTTTGTGGTTTGCTCTGTGCTGTTTTGTATTGTATGGTTTTGAACTTCATTGTACTATAATTGGAATCTGTCTTAGTTCAATCATCTCTGGACTTCCCAGGAGTACACAACTTTAGTTTGTCCGAAAAAACACCCTTTTCTGAATTACATCCTCCCTTTAAGTAACACACACACACACTCACAAACACTCTGAACCCTGAGACTGTGTAAGGTACGTGCACAGCAGCACACTTTGCAGCTGTCTCTTTGTATGTTGCTGCCATCTGTTGACCATATTTTAATGAGGGCCTAGGTATTGAGAAAACACCAGAGGTTAACACAGAGGACAAATAACATTAGTAAATCAACTGTTCCAAAATGACAAATAGATTTACCAATAAAGTTCATTGTGATAAAAAAAAAACCCAAATAAAGTGTAAGTACATCAAATTTGTACCATACTACACTATATGTAGCACCATACATGAGTAAATGTACATGAGCAAATTCCAGATCCAGATTGTAAAATGTGATTTAAAGCTCTAGAAGAATAAATTAAAAAGTGGAGTTGAGTTAATGTGTGTTTGTTTTAATCATTTTAATATAATTTTCCCCTTTCCTCCATAATATTTAATTTGATCTAATGAACAAAAGACTTTGCGGCATTGACCGTTGCTGCAAATAGAAACTTCTTTGTTAAACCAATTTCCGTGTAAACACTGACATTTATTTCCCAGTTGGCCTCCAACAGTGTTTGTAAGCCAAGGTGCTACAGTCTGAACAACCGCTGTTGGCCGTTGACTAAACCCGAAGTCTTTTTGACAGAAATACATTTCCCACAATGCTCCAGTAGCAGTGACAAACTCAAATCGCAAACTGCGCCTGCTCGTAGGCTTGTTGTCGGAAAAATGGCGGCACTCCTGCTGCAGGAGTTGGATGGTTCCGAGATATCTAAGTTACCAAAAACAGTCCAAAATAAACTCGAGAAGATTCTCTCCGATCAGCAGTATGAAGTCGATTCTTTGAAAGCACAGCTGGAACAATTTCGAGTCGACAGCGGTAAGTTAGCATTTGCTAGTTAGCCGTGCTAAATGTTTGACTTTGCTTACCATGCAACCATGTTGGTGAACGGAGTTAAGGTAACTATCTCGACTTTGAACGTATTAATATATTTACCTTACATTGTTTATTATTTAATTGTTTTATATGTCAAAACACGGCTATGTTACATGTCTGTTAACGGCTTTGGCTTGGTGGAACTGCAGGCTATCGTTAACCACAACGTGACGCTAACTAATGCTAACGTTAGCCAAGTGTACTTTCTGAGCTTCCGTTAACGTAAATAGGGTTTGATTTGGATCATTTGTGTCACAAGAAAACTTCATACACACTAAACTCGTCCTGATATTTAAAAAAAGATGAAAAGAGGATTGAGAAAATAAATACTCAATTCAACATGAAACATTAGTATGGTCAAGTACAGTTGAGACAGTATAAAATAAACCATAACCATCGTACAATGACGAAGGATGAAAACACTAATAGTTCAAATAACTTATCTCAATAACATCAAGCCTCTGCCACACCAGTTCACGAAACTTGCAACATGCAGATAAAATATTAAATATATTCAACCATATCTCCTCACATAAATAAGTTATTACGGTTGGGTTTCACGGCCGAAGATGACACTGAGCAGTAAGTAACACTAGTAACTGTTCAAATGTAACATTTCATGTTTATGTTGTTGTTGACCTTTTTCATGCAGAGCAACAGTTCTTTGAAAAAGTGAAACAACTTGCCCAGTGTCAGGAAGAATTTCTTTCCCAGACCCAGGAACATCTTAAACTCAAAGAGGAGTTTACCAACCTTGGTAAGAGTGAACTTATCGCAATAGTATGTACTGACTTAGCTTGACTCCACTTCTCTGTGTTGTATTAACCTACTTGATATTGACTCTCTCTTTTAGAGGAGGAACTTAAAACTGTGCGTGAGAAGAACAGGAGTCATGAGTCTGCCCAAGAGAGGTTGTCGTCAGAGCAGGTAAGTGAAACAAAATCAGCTATGTTAATAATCAATTTGTTTCAGCCAAATTACTGTTTATGTGTAATCTGTGTCACTGTGTGCTGCTACCTTTTGTGTTTGAATTTGTTAGCTTGCCCCTGAGTTTGATTAACACAAGCTATGCCAACTGTAGTGATGGCTTACTTGTCAGAAGGGCTTTGTAAATGTCACAGTAATGGGTAATGTCTACACTGAACTCACTCAACTTATATGCTAATTACACATGTTAAGACTTGTCTACATTAGCTCACTGTATTTTTCTAACAAACCTCTGTCATCATGAGTAATCATTATGTAAGAGGTACATTTGGTTGTCTTGGTGGTCTTGAACTGCCTGTTGGCATATATGTGAAGGACATTTTGGAAAGATTTTACATAAACAAGCACATTTTGAATTGACCTAATTTTTTTATAATCGAGTAGTTGGTTGATCTGATCAACAGTCAATTTGGCAATTTTTCAGACTCTGCTCTCCAAAGCCAAAGAGGAGCTGGAGGCAGAAAAGCGAGATCTTGTTCGAACACTGGAAAGGAGATCCCTGGAAGTGGAGCATTTAAATGGTATTCACAGTTTAACTTGTATGGACACAAAGTTTTTGCAAAGTGTTTGCACATACTATCACTTTGACATGGCACTTACATGATTTCTATTGCTCCATCAGATGACTTGAGACAGCTCAATGATAAGTTGGTAGAAGTCAACACCTCTAAGATGACCCTGCAGATGAAGTTGGATGAACTTGAAGCAGCTGGAGTCAACCTTAAAGTGAGCCATATTGTTATATTCACATTGATTGATCTGTAAACCTTTATTACCGTCTACTGTACATGTTGCGTTAAAAACAAACTATTGAATGAAGTCGTTGTGGTTTGCCATTACAGTACAAGGAGAAGCGTATGGAACAAGAGAAGGAGCTTCTGCATGGCCAGACATCTTGGCTAAATGAGGAATTGAAGACCAAGAGTGAGGAGCTGCTGTCTCTCTCTCGACAGAAGGGTAACGAGATCCTGGAGTTGAAATGCACCCTGGAAAATAAAGAAGATGAGGCAAGTCTCTTGTCTTTATTCACATATACTTTTTTTTTAAAACTTGGTCGTAGTACAGTAGTTAAGTTTGTGAAATTACATTACATTATAGAGCCAGCTGTGATGCACAGGTCAGTACACCAGTAATGTTGCACCTAAACAGAGATGATGTCTGTGGGTACTTCTGTCCAGTACTCTGTGTGTCTTGGCTGTGGGCATTTTCTTTGTGTAGAGTTAATGTTAGGATCTTCTTCAATTTTAGACGTTTGTCATCATGTCATGCTCATCTCATAATAGTTCTTTTCTTTAATCTCTGATTTCCAGTTGAACCGACTCCAAGACCAAATGGCCAGTTTGAAGACTTCAAATGAAAACCTTCAGAAACAGAATGAGGACATGATCAGCAAACTGAAAGATGTATGTGTTTGGTGTTTCTTACAGCCTTGCTCAAGTTTTTATCTTGGCTTATTTTATGTATTAGATGTATGTATAATGTATATATGTATTATGACATGTATATCCTACAGTGAAATAATCAGTATTGTTGCACCCTGTGTTAAGTTTAATAAGTGTAGGTATAAGAGTATTACTGTATCTGTATTCATTCTAGGCCAAGGAACAACAAGCCATCATGGAGGAAAAGTTCAGGAACGAGCTGAATGCCAACATTAAGCTTTCCAATTTATATAAGGTATGTTCACATCTGAAGGTCTGTCTGCATCCTCCAGTGATGTACACAAACTTAACATTTACTTCAGGTTACAGTAATTTCAGCTTAAGTTTTTGGGGGAAAAATATTTCAGTAATGCGACACAGCTGTGTGTTTTCTCATTTTTCATACATTGTGCTCAGAAATGAGTGGCACATATTTATGTAGTTGCAGTTTTACCCTCAGGCTTTATACTCACAATGACTGTTGTTGTGGTGGCAGGGAGCAGCAGCAGATTCTGAGGCGAAAAGCGAAGAGCTGAGTCGGGCTGTGGAGGAGTTACACAAACTGCTGAAAGATGCTGGAGAAGGTGCGAAGTTACCACAGAATAACCACTTTACTCATGACCATTATTTAGTGCTTGACTTCCTCCGAGAAGAGATAATGAATATGCTTAATTTTGTTTGTTTGGCTTTGTGGTCCGACTGTTAATTTAGTTTCCAGGAGCTGATATTCCCCAACATTTGCTTTATTTCCTCCCTCTACCACAGCCAACAAAGCCCTTGAGGAGAGGTTACAGGAGATGAATGGTGCCACAGACAAGACTGTTGCTGAACTAAGAGAGAGGATCCAGGGTCTAGAGAAAGAGCTGGACAACGCCAATGAGCTGCTGTCGAGTTCTAAACTTAGAGGTCAGTTGGTTTCATTTTAGTCCTGTTTTTGTTTTGTAAATTTGCTTTACAGTACATTTTGAAGTAAATCCAGGTCAGAGATCTGGTCTTGAATTTGAAAGAAGCCAACCTGAAGCCTTGTTGAGATTTTCTTTTAATAAATGACCTATGATGTGTCCCAATTTTTTCTGTCCAGGCCCTGTTGGTTCAACTTCAGTGCTTACAGAGGAGCAAATGACAACAATGTCTCCAACAGCAGCTGCTGTATCCAAGATCAAACCTGGGATGAAGCTGACTGAGGTATGTGCAGCTGAATTTCAACAACCACAAATGAAGGCTTAATTATACCTTATTAGAATGTAGAAATGGGTTGGAGGGAATGGCGGGAATTGGGAGGGAATTAAGCTTGATGAGATCCAGTGGACTGCCACAAACAGATTTTCTTTACACATCACAGGATGTAAAGTAGTCTATAGACCATATTAAGGTTAAATGTTGTTGCGAATTTGGAAATACCTCAGTATTGGACAACTGCATTTACAGTGTACTAGTAAGGGACTCTAGAAATCATTTTCACACCAGTTGTTATTGTCTTGCTTGTGCTAATTGCTCAATAAAGAGTATTGAACACTGAGACACCATTGCTTTGTTTCTGCTTTTGTTTTTCTTTGCATCTTATTTTGACATGAGATGTCATCTGTATTTTCAGTTGTATGCTGCCTATGTGGAGAGCCAGGAGCAGCTGCAATTGGAACGCTTGGAGAACAAGCGAGTCAACAAGTACCTGGATGACATAGTGCAGGAAGTGGAAGCAAAAGCCCCCATCCTCAAACGGCAAAGGGATGAGCATGAGCGCATGCAGAAGTCTGTGGCTAGTCTTTCTGCCAAGCTGGAGCAGGCTGTTAAGGTGCACATTGCATGGATAATACATTTTGTATTACATCAAACCTTCTGTGTTTAAAGTTGCTAATTAATGTTTTCACATTCATGTATGTTTACTTCAGGAGGTGCACCGTCTGCAGAGGGAGTCTGACGAGGCTAACAAGCGCTCCTCTGTCTTGGAAAGGGACAACCAGAGGACTGAACTGCAGCTGGCCGACATGGCTCAACAGGTGGGTTCCCTTTCTTCTTCCATCTTAATTCCGGTTATTTTCAGAAATGTAATATGTAAATGATCAAATATCTCCAAAATCTTCATTTCTAAGTCATGCTTTTCCGTTCCTGTCAGGTGCGTGTGCTGCTGATCGAGCTGGAAGAGGCTCGTGGAAACCATGTGGTTCACGAGGAGGAGGTGAGCTCAGCCGATATCAGCAGCACATCAGAAGTGATCAGCCAACATTTGGTGACCTTCCGAGGTGTGGAAGAGCTTCAGAAACAGAACCAACGTCTTCTGGTAGCTCTCAGGGAGCTCAGTGATGCCCAAGAGAAAGAGGAGTTTGAGGCCACTGGCAACAAGTATGCTAAAATTTGTTTTCTTTTTGTTTTAACCAAAAAAGTTAAGCTTTCCTAGACTGAAAACTTAAAACATATTCCCTCGAACACAACAATTTGTTTACATTTACACAATTTGTAAATGTTTTTCATTCAATATTTACTTGTTTCTCTTTCCCTAGCATCATATTATTGATTCAGTTATTTTTAATACATTTTGGTAAATTATTTGGAGATTTTGAACAGGATTATAATCATAAATCAGCTGGTCAGTGCCATCTTTTTTAATTATTAAAAAAAAAAACACTTGTAAACATACATGCATGTATACATGTAAACCCTGGTGTCTTCTTGTGTGTGTGATATGAAGATTTGTCAGTTGCTTAATCAAGCTGAACTGTTACAGGCGTGGTGAGCTGGAGCAGAGTTTGGAGAAAGCTCAGGCTGAGCTTGAGTCCCTGAGGGAGCAGCGCAACCAACAGATAAAAATGACTGAGTCCATCGTGAGGCAGAGGGACATGTATCGTGTGCTGCTGGCTCAGGCAACTGGAGTCTGCTTCCCTCAGCAAGGTAAAGCATAGAAGACATAAACCAAGTGATATGGTGCCAAGCTATTTAAAGTAGCTACGTTTCAGCACTACCCCTTACATGATTTTTCCCATTTGGCTGAATTTCTGAGCAATTTTTCTGAAGGTACACCACCCGATGAGTTCTCCCTGACGTCCACTCCTCGACGCTCACCTGCAGCCACTCCCACCACAGGAACGCCCACTGCTCTCGTCTCTATGGCAACAGAGTCTGCTGAAGCACTGGAGGCCAAGGCAGCTTTGCGCCAGGTGAGCTCTGCATTTGCCAGACAGTGTTGATATTCTCACAGTTTTCACTGCTTTTAAGTGTCCAAAGCCAATGAAAACAGTTTTCTTGTTCCATGGATTCAGCTGTCCAGATTTCTGTTTATCATTGAATAACAGCAGTGTGATCAGTGGATTAGTATTTATGGACATTGTCACCCACTGCACTCCTGAGCTTGGTTCATTTATTTCCCCTGTCTGCCACTAGATGGCAATGTGTGAACAAGGAGAGATCTGTTTTTATTTAAATTATCTATCCTTAACAAGATTCTTTTACTTTTCTTGTTACACAAAACTTTGCCAAGTGGCAAATGGGAAAGGAACGTCATAAGAATATTTAATTCAGCGTAGCAGTTATGTTTATGAAACTACAGTTACAGATCCTGATTTCAGTGAATGCTGACAACCAAAGATTAACCTTTCAAAACAATCTCATGTGGAAGGTCTAAGGCGGGTACTTTTGTTTTTTCTTATTAAAATGATATTCTTGAGAGAGCAAGAGCTATCCCTGAGTTGATAGAAATGAAGAATGTGCGGTTCGATGTGCAGTTGCAGGAGGTGTTCTCCACCTATAAAAAGGACCGTGTGGAGAGTGACAAGGCGCTGACAGAGCAGAATGAGAGGCTCCAGGAGCAGATCTCTGACCTCCGCTCCCAGAATGCCAAAGTATCCACCCAGCTAGAGTTTGCCTCCAAGAGGTAAGTTGAAAAACATGAGTAGGAACAAAACTATACTGGATGTTATTTGTTTTGGGGAAGAAACTACAATTCTAATGTAACTTTTAAGTAAAACAATAGCTGGCCATTGCCAGGGGAGCATAGGCCACTAAAAATGACTTCCATCTCAACAATGTCAGGTATGAGATGCTGCAGGACAACGTTGAGGGCTACAGAAAAGAAATTGCCTCCCTAAGAGAGAAAGAGCAGAAGATGGCTGCTGCCACACAGAAGCAGGAGCAGACTATCCACACCTTGAATGAGGATCTGAGAGCTGCCAAAGAGAAACTCACCATGGCAGAGGTTTGTCTTTGTTCCACTATCCTTTTGCCTTATTTTTCTTGAAGTTTGTTCCTCATTTTGTTTATCATCACTGAGGAGAATGGCAGCTGTGCATTTGTGATTCGTGTTTAAAGAATCACGGAGCCGACTAGACCTCTTTTCACCTGGTTCTTAGGGCCGTGCTGAGGGCCTGCGTAAGGAAAGAGACATGCTAAAGCTTGTGGAGTCCAGGCTGACTCAGGAGAAAGAAACAACCCAGAGCCAACAACAAAGCCAGAATCTGCTGCTCACCAACCTCCAGACTATTCAGGTAATCTGAGAGTGTAATTTCTCAGTCATTTGCACAAATGAGTGGCAAATCACTTCTTTCAGAGTGAATACGACCTACTCAACAGGGAGGTGCACATTCACGAGATTTGATAGTTAGCATAATCAGCACCCCTAAAATTGCTGTGTAAGGCTTCTTAGTTTGTGGGAAAGGTCTTACAGGTCTGCTGTCAGAAATCACCAGACAAAAACAGAACAAATCTAGCAGTCCCTAGCCTTGCAAGAGGGCCCAAAAACATGGTGATGGTGACTGGTGCACTTGTGAATTTTGTTTGTACCTAGGAGAAAATTCTAAGTATGACAAAAATGGTGAATGCTACAAATTCTCTTAAATCGCTTGCACATTGTTCTAGGCCACTCTCGAGCGCTCTGAGGCTGATACACGTCAGCGTCTCAACAGCCAGTTGGAAAAGCAGGAGCGGGAGATCTCCCAGCTGCAGAAGAGGCTGGAGAATGAGGTGGAACAGCGCCACCTGCTCAGCAGAAACCAAGAAGTAAGCATAGATTTAGCTGGTTTTCCATACTGCATTAAGGTAAAGGATTTTTGGAATTGCGAAATCATATGTTCGCCTTTTTAACTTCAAGTTTCTGTATCCACTGTTCACACATCAACAGAAATTGTGATTTTTCAAACATTTCAAACGAGTGTTTTCCGGAAAGCTTAATTTTGATGGAAGATGCCTCAACTGACATCCCCTCTCTCTTGTGCCTGAAACTAATAAAAAACGGAGATCAGAAGGACTAGAGAATTCAGTCATTTGCTCAGGGTATTTCTCAATGTCAACGAATTTTCATGCACAGATCCAGTTGATGGAGGCAAAGAGGCAACTGGAGACACAGGTGGCTTTACACCAGAAGACCAAAGAGCTACTAAGTGCTGCCGAGTTAGAACTCAGCAGGCTGCAGCAAGGCAGCAGCGAAGCACGTCATACCCTGAGTTCCCCCTCCACGCCCAACATCAGAGGTTAGCACAAACACACGCCCACACACACACGGAGAAGTACATAACACAACCACACAAAACACATAGGAATCCATAAATGTACACACCTAAATGTATAGTATTTTCAGTGGTTGTTATCAAATCCCATGACCTCAAATTTTAAGCAAAGCAATTCCCAGTTTAATGTCTTTGGAAGTCAGATTCTTTTATAGTTTCTTGTAAAGTCATTGTCTGTGTAATTATTGTTCACTAAAGTGACCATTTAAATGGTAGTTTACATTTTTGTGAAGGTGATAAAAGACAAGTAAGTTTCTCAGATTTTTACAGGTTCTGTCTTTTTTTATTCTAGTTGGGTGACCCAGATTTACACTTGACCCACTTTTATATATATTTATATATATATATGCTAGAATGTGATGTTCTCTTTACTTCATGTTGTTGTAATAGTTTATATGAGACAGGATCCAGTAAAAAAAAAAGCCCAGTGGCATGTCTAAGTCACGTTGTGGGTTTTAAGCACAAACTCTTAACTATGTAGTTCTATTTTCATTAGTCCACAATCCATCCCTGCCTCTTAGAATAATTCGTACTAGTAGCACACTTGTCAACTTGCATCACTAATTTCTGCTTCTGATTGTTCCTGCTTTCAGGCCTGCAGGGTTCAGATCAAGACAGAGAGGACCTACAGAGCCGCCTGAGGATGGCTGAAACCCAGGCAGAGGAGCTGGCAGAGAGCCTCAGGGCAGCCACCTCCAACATGGAGCAGTACAGAGCCATGGCTCAGAGTCTTGAAGAGTCCCTGGATAAAGAGAAGCAGGTACAAAACAAACACAATGCCTGTCATTACTCAACCTCTCATAAATCAATTGACCGCAACCACATAGAAGTTGAAGATTACAAATTTATATTTGTGTGAGTTTTTTGGGAGGCGGATAAACGTGTCAATGATACAACAAATTACGGGATTGTTTGTTTAGAAACAGTCCTGCTTGATTTTTTTTTTCCCCTCACCACAAAGGACATTACATTTTCTGAGCAGCTAGAACTCCAGTTTTCATTATCACGCAGTATTTTGGGGTTAAAATAAAATGAAGTTTAAAAATGTTATGTCAGTTATGCATGTCTTAGCTTTTAGCTTTTAAAAACTCTTGGAAAAATATTGCACAGTGCGAAATTCTGGTGCAGACTATTGGTGTTTAAAATTTCTTTATTTGCAATTGCCGAATGACCAGGTAACAGAGCAGGCGCGCTCATCCATCGAAGCCCATATGAAGGAGGCTGAGGAGCAGCACCGCAAGCTGGAAGAGAAGCTTGGGGAAGCAGAGAAAGAGAAACAAGCCTTTGAGGAGCAGAAGAAGAGAGCCCTAGCCTCACTGGAGGAGCAGGTATAATCCAAATATTGCTGAATACTCTCCTACAAAAAAAAGAAAAGCTTATTTGGCCTTTTTGAGCACTATTTCATTGTTCGGTTTTGGTTTCCATTATAAAAGTGAGGAAATTGTTGGTGATTTTTTTTCTTTTATCGTGTATGTGTCTGTTAGATGAACAGTCTAAGGAGAAGTTTAAGTAGTGCCCAGGCAGATCACCAGGCGGCGCTACAACGAGTGGCAGTGGCTGAAGCCCAGCAGCAGCAGGCTGTACAAGACTGCCAGGAACAAGTAAGCAGCTAATATAAATATGTGACAGAAGTTGCAATATTATTATAATGTGTTCTTCCAGTAATGTTCCAGTAAGTCCTGACTGATCATTGATTGATCTCACTATATCAGGTGATCTGATACTGATCACAGTTTGTTTCCTGTTTGCAAATATCCACTATATGTCTTCATGTTTGTGTCTTGCTCATAATCTTTCACCACATACATTTGATTATATATACGTCTATTTAAGTATTTTAAAGGAAATACGCTATTGTACTTTGAAGCAAGGCTTTATTACATCTAGTCATAGTCCATTAAACACTGACTATAGGTTTCCCTTCCCTGCATACCTCTCTGAATCAAGTCATATGATTGAACACCCTTTTCTGTACCTCTGACATCTGGTGAAACAGCCAACCAGATGTCATGACTGGTCAGACAGTGAAAACACTGTATGGGATAGAACCACCTATTGAGTCTTTTTGTTTCCTTTCCCAATTTCTAGGCTAAGCGGGCAGCAGAAGCACAAGATAAGTATGAGCGGGAGATGATGTTGCATGCAGCAGACGTGGAGGCCCTGCAAGCTGCTAAGGCTCAGGCCCTGCAGGCCATCGAGCTCAGACATCAGCTGGAAGAGAAAGTCCATAGGGTCAGCACTGAGCTACTGGAGGCCAGGGTCTCCTGGGAGGAGCAGGAAAAGATCCTCAAGGTGGGTATAGATGATGGCCATGAGGTATTAGATATATTAACACTGAGTTTACAAGTGATCTTAGGCACAGTCGCAATGAAAATTACACATTGTAAGCCTCACAAGAGCATTTATTTCAGGGTCACTTAAATGTATCATATTTTAAGGTGCACTGTTTATTTTATCCAACCCATTCATTATTTTTGATAGAAGTGCTTTAAGCTTTAAATCTTTATTTGTTTCCTCAACTTATAGGAGGAGATGACAAAGATGGAGAGTTGCCATGAGGAGTTGCAGAGGCAGAACACCCTCCTGCATGAGCAGATCCAGGCGATGAGCAGCAAGATGGCTGACAATTTGCAGCATGCTACCAGTGAAAGTGCCATGAACATCTCCCTGACTGAAGAGGGCAAATCTCAAGACCAAGTCCTTGAGATTCTTAGGTAATGCATCTTAAATAACACATGGAAATAAATCTCTCCTAGATAAAATGTATCCACTTAAATTGTTAAAAAAACATCCTGCAAACATTTAGCATCCCAATTCTCAGTCGTTCTATATTTTCTAACTGTTTTTGACATCCTGGTTTGCTCTACGTCACAGGTTTGTGCGGCGGGAGAAAGAGATTGCAGAATCTCGTTTTGAAGTTGCCCAAGGTGAGAGTTTGCGTTACCGTCTGAGAGTGGAGCACCTAGAACGAGAGCTGAAGGAGGTGCAGGACAGCTTGAGTGCTGCAAGGGAGAGGATGCAGGTGTGTTTTTATACACGGTGACTGTATGATACTTCCAATAATGTTGTTTACAACAACCACTTGTCTTCAACAAGATAAGATTGCTGCATATGAACATGGGCATTGACTGAGTGTCTGTTTGGCATTCAGTTCACTATCAGTTCAAATTCACTGTCAACTAAAAACTAATTTTCTTCACCTGTCATTCAAGTTGATTGATTGATTAGGAATATCTTTTCTTGACCTTGGCCCACCATGAAAGGAGGGTCAAGGACATTTTACTTGCAGAAATACACACAAACAAATAATTCTAACATGGCCACTACGATTAAAACCTGGAGGCTGCCATATGTGACTAAAAGCCCAGTGCTAATTTGACTCAGGTGACAGCAAAGACCCTGGCTCAGCACGATGAGCTGATGAAGAAGACAGAAACAATGAGTATCCTGATGGAGACCAACAAGATGCTCAGAGAGGAGAAGGACAAGATGGAGCAGGAATTGCAGCAGACCCAAGCTAAGGTATGAGTCCGATTCGACCGATACAGGTAGTGGTTGTGTTGAATTTGATGTTCACTCCTATAGTATGCTATAATCCAGTAATGCACTTGGTAAAATCCACTTGGATTCAGCTCATCTTCTGTGTGTTTCAGGTGCAAAAGCTGGAGTCAGACATCATGCCACTGCAGCAGGCTAACTCTGAGCTGAGTGAGAAGAGAGGCATGCTGCAGGCAGAGAAGAAAATACTGGAAGAGGAGATCAAGCGCTGGAAGGCTCGGACACAGGTCAGTGAAAAGGCAAAAAACAATACTGCCTATATGAAGGGCAAAATGTACCTGTCATAATTAGAAAAGCAGACTGTTCTGTTCAATTTAAGCTTTTGTCGAGAGAAGTTATAAGATTTTATTTCTAATGTTTTTTTCACGTTCTTCTAGCATCTGGTGAGTCAACAGAAAGATTCAGATCCTGAGGAATACAAGCGTCTGCACTCTGAGAAGGAGGCACATCTAAAACGCATCCAGCAGCTCACTGAGGAGAGTACCAGACTTAAAGCAGAAGTGAGCAGGTGAGGGATAATCAATGATGTAACTTTTTAATTGAATTCTTATTGAGCAGCAGATTTGCATTTTCTTTCTCTCCCTTATCCTATTCAGTTATCTGTTTCATACCTTGCCATTCATTTTCGCAATCACTTCATTTCTGTCTGTAGGGCCAATAACCTAACAACATCCCTGCAAAACCAGATACAGAACTTGCGTGACAATATAAGTAAGATGACAGATGAAAGAAACACACTGAAGAAGGACCTGGACACCAAGAACCAGGAAATTCAGGAGAAGGTGCGAACTATCACCCAAGTTAAGAAGATTGGACGCCGCTACAAGACTCAATATGATGAACTCAAGGTGGCACATGACAAGGTTAGAGCTCAACAGCCGTTACCCTCACAACCATCCTCTTTAATCCAGAGTACGCAAAAAGTGCATGGTTGTTTTCTATGTCTAAGTCCATTGTGAAGAGTTAACTAACGCCACTTTTGCTCTGCTGGTTTAAGCATAATTTATCTTTCACACTACGTGTCCCACAGATGGCAGCTGAGGCGGCAGCAGGTCCTTCCCAAGAAGAGGAGGCCCGTCAGGCTTCAGTTCAGGAACTTCAGAGCCTCAAAGATTCTCTGAGCCAGGCTGAGGCCAGGACCAAAGAACTGGAGGGACAGCTGGAGAACATAAATAAGGTTAAAAATCACAGACTCTTGTTCTTCTTAGCCTTCCATCAGGGAGGCCATAATCGTGTTGCAGTTTTATCATCTTTTAAGATCCCATAGCTTGCATAGTTGCCAAAATATTCTTGAAACAGGCAGATATTGATAGTGTTCATTCATTTAATCTCTTCCATCATATATCATATGTCTTCCTGGTCTGCCACAGGTGGTTACAGAGCGTGAGACTGAAGCACGTAATGTCCAAGAACAGTCCTCCAGGCTGCAGACAGAGTTGACCAGGCTGAGGCAGGAGTTACAGGAAAAGGCTTCCCAGGAGGACACACTGAGGCAGCAGATGGCCGACAAGGAGGAAAGGACCAAAAAGGCCATTGTTTATGCCAAACAGAAGATCAGCCAGCTCATGGGTAAGAGGGTCTCCTTTAACCACTGGGCCTCATCCTTCTGCCTGTATTGTAGTGTTGCTTGTTCGTTTTATTTGGATCTCAGAACCAACAAATTTATGTTCAGGCACCAAAGACCAGCTGCAGAAGGAGAATGATGAGCTGAAGCAGCAGCGCGAGGAGCTGGAGGTTCGTGTGAGTGCTCTCAAGTCTCAATACGAAGGCCGCTTGAGTCGACAGGAGAGAGAACTGAGAGATCTGCGAGGTCAACAGGAGAGACAAGAGCAAAGAGATGAGCCACCTGAGGCAGGTCCTAGCAAGGTCAGAGTCTGCTTTGAATGTTTCACAAGCTAGATATTTTGCTGGTAACCTTCCCATAAACTTCTCAAGGTTACATAAAAATTCAGACACTTTCAAATCTACTTTAACTTTTCAGGTTTTATTTCTACAGCTAAAGAGTATTTTGAACATAGAGTGTTAGAGAGTTTGGCAAATCTGTGTCATGGTGTGGAATAACTGTTCTTCCACTGGCAATGCCTTGAATACATGACTGACAAATTGAATAGATTGGACTGGAGAACTTGCCTCACTGTTGTAAGTGTGGGGAAAATACAGTATTACAACTCTCGGCATCTTGTTGGTCTCCATCCTGATTTTCAGACCCAGGAGCAGCAGAGGAGCACAGAACAGAGACAGATCAGTCTGAAGACAACTCCAGCAGCAGACAGGGGCAGGTATGATACACAACCACTACAAGTTTGTACTGCAGTGATACATGGATATATAGAAATGTTAATATGCTTCTTTTGACTTGTTCTTTAACTAAATGGACATTAGTAGAATCATTTTTCATCTCCTGATCTTTGCCTCTGTCAGTGCCAGCACCTCTGAACCCCCAACTGCCAACATTAAGCCAACGCCTGTAGTCGCTACAGCCAGTAAGCAGGCGGTCAACCCGGGGAACAAACCCACTCCAAGAGCAAGCATCAGGCCCATGATCACCCCAGCTACTGTGCCCAACCCAACACCCACGGCTACAGTCATGCCCACAACACAGGTGGAGACCCAGGAAGGTAAGTCACAGCAACAATCCAGATATGAGATATACCAGCCCAAAATTTGGACTAAAGACGTGGCCATCTAGTTATTAATCCCCTTAAAGCGTTTACAGAGGACATGCCCTGAAACATATCTTGATGCTAAATAATGCAGCTAGTGGCTCAGTGAAGAAGATTTCATACAATTTCCTGTATTTTTAACATTGGTTCAACATTATGTGAATCTCTTTTTCACTAACTTTATTTCTTCCGCAGCCATGCAGTCTACTGAAGGTCCTCCAGTGGAGCATGTGACCGTGTACGGTAGTGCCAGCGGTTCGGTGCGCTCCGCCAGCCCCAATGTCCAGACCACTTTAGCTAGCCCCATGTTGACTGTTCAGCAGACCCAGACGCAGGCCACGGCATTTGTTCAGCCAACGCAGCAACAGAGCGTGACCCATACAGAGCCGGCAAATCAAGAGCCGCCACCTGTGGTCATTGAGGCAACACCTAGTTCACAGGTGGAATGGCCTTCAACTTCTTCCACCTCCTCTGTCTTTGGCACTGGTGAGAAACTAAACTTTTTAAAACTGAGATTCACTTATAGGTCATAATAGTGTATTTTGAGGTATTAGGAGAAGAGATGTACATACAGGAGATGTACAAGATACAGCAGAGGTACACATGCCAGGCTCTTGTTTCTGTGTGGTGTTGCAGATGTTTTATACATTTTTTAAATTATGTTATACAAGTTGGGGAACAAATACAGTCAAGTCCATGTCATGCACCTGCTGCTACAGATAAAAGAGTAATGGACGTGAGTTCAGGTCCATCTTTCTGGTACAGCTATTCAGTATGAGCCACATTTAATTTATTGTTTACTCCTTTTTAAAAACATTTTTAAATGTCTTGCCAGCATTTAGTCGGGGTGTACTTTAAAAGAATCATTTTACCATCAGTATTAGGGAGAAGTCTGAGCTAAAGGCCATGTATTATCAGTTTCAGCAACACCAGGAACCTCAATGTCCAAGAGGCCTCGAGAGGAGGAGGAAAGCACCACCATGGTCACCGACACGGAGGCTACCCAGGAGGACACCTCCAGGGCTCCTATATCCAAGAAGCTGCGCATCATCCAGAGAGTGGGTCCAGAGGTGAGGAAGGGGTTACAGAGTGGGGGGAAAAAAGGCACTTTCATTATTTTAATTATCTGAAAAGTGTTGGTGCAGCTCTGATTGTCATGTCTTCTCATCAGGAGGAGGTTCCAGCTGAGGACAGTGCTGAGGCTGAGGGGGTGGTGCCAACAGACAGCCAAGATGCTGCGGAAACAAGCCAGGTTTGCCAAAGACATAATAAGAAATTTCCAAGATGTTAAATGTATTTTCATTTTCATACAGCATCATCTCAATATCTAATCACTCTAATTATGATATTTTTATGAGATGAAGGCAAACTAATAAGGCCAGTGTTGTCAGCCAGGTTCTTTACAGTAATAATGCTGTTAGCATTTCGCAATATTATCTTCACTTTTCCTGTTAACCTTATTATTTCCATTGTACATTATTCTCTTTTACTTTGCCTGAGAGGATAAATATGGTACAAGTTTTTCCATCTTTGTCACCTGCAATTCCAAAAACAAACCAAACAACCAAGTTTTGTTTCTTCTGGTGGAGTGCTGGTCCACTGCATGTTTTTTTCCTCCTCTATATATATAGACTTACCACAGAATCATGTCTAATGGGAAACACTGGTATTTTCATTTTAATATGCAGGAGAAATTAATGGTAATAATGTTGCAGAATTACTGTGATGATGTGTGTTGTTACTACATGTAGGACACGTTGTGTGATGTTAATCCCTCAACAGTTACTAACAAAAAGAGGTTTAAACAAGTGGAATAAATGTTGTGAAAGGTGTGTGTTGTTCACCCTACAGACAGAGGAGTTTCCAACACTGGAGGAAGGGGAAGACAATGCAGCCTCCCAGTCCATGACATTGGACCAAGAGGTCACCCTGACACAAAGTGACACCCCTGACCAGCTGTCACAGGAAGTAATCGTCATAATAACAGACACAGAGAGTGACGAGGACCAGGAAGAGGAGGATGAGGAGGAGGAAGAGCAGGTAGGAAGTAGTTTAAAAGGTAACATTTAAAGTAGCCTTAGACACCAGTCACAGAATTTGTCTTTCAAAAATGTCTGTTTCGTGCAACTAATCATTTGTCTGCTGCTCAATGTAGGACTATGATGAGGAGGAAGAGGAAGATGAAGAAGAGGACGAGGAGGAAGAAGAGGATGAGGAGGAAGACGAAGGAGGGATGGGTGAGGAAGGAGAGGAAAGTAACGAGGGGAGCGGAGAAGGCAACGAGGCTTACGAAGAAGACGACACAGAGGTTCGATTGCCTATGACACATCATGTACTCACCGTTACAACTTTGACCTTTTTATACGTCCTCACCCACACATGCTTTCATGTCCAGTACATCACGTTAACCCTTCCCACGCTTTCAGTCAGAGATTTACTTGCCCTTTCCAGCTCTCACACTCAGTTTTTCCACACAGTCTCATTTCACTGTCAGCTGCATTTTACCCCTATGTCGTAACTTTCTGTCTGCGTGCAAAGCCGTGTGTTGACTTAAGTTGTTTACCTTTTCACTCCAGTCGTGGTTGCACATGTTCAGTGGGATGAGACAGTGTCTACAAATGTAGAGTTAACGGTCTTTCACTTGTGATCTGCCTTTGTGAAAGTTCTTTGAAGTTGGGAATCCACAAACAACTGTTATCCTGTGTTTTAGACATTAAGTAATAAACTGATTACCTGTGAAGGCAGTTGTTAGAAGAAAAAAGCACATACCAGCTGCAATAATGAAATTTTAATACCAAGCAATGGAGTACAAATTGCAGGTGCATCGTCTGCCTGCAATATTATTATGAGACATTTTAGGTACACCAGAAGGGTCATCCTCAGCAGATAACAGTTTTTGTAACATCTCTAAGGGTTTCCTTATAATTTCCCCAAACCCCTGAATTTTAATTATCCTGTAACCATGTGGAAAGTAGAAATGATCACTAAATGGCATGCAACTTGCTTATACCTGAACTTATAAAAAATCAAATATCACTCATAAAATTATGATGACATAAAACTCAAATTATCGAGTTTCCTTTTCCAAGGAGGGGCACTTGTTTTGTTGTTCTCTGTACCAGAGGTGTGGTGAGGTGACCCTTCTGGTGAGCACATGAGACGATCATTCTAAATACACTTGGAATAACTTTTTTTCTTTTTTTTTTTTTTGTGCGTCAATAAAGTTTGACAGTATATGCAGGATCGTGTGCAGTACCTCATAATTTAAAGCAGTAAATATGGAAAGTGTTTTTTTTTTTTTTTAATGGAGTTTTGGGCCTTCTCTGAAGGGCATCTTTGTTCCATATAGGGAGAAACTGAATCATAAACTGCATCTGGTGTTCTGCCATTATATCCTGGCATCTATACTGTATGGGAAACTGCTGCTCATCTTCACTTTTTCTTCTTTCTTCTTCTTCGGAGAAAAATGTTTTGGGGGTCAAATAAAATGTTCTCTTTCATAGCACGAGACATCTCACGCATGCTATTCAGAGAATCTGGGTTAAGGAAGTAGCCTAAAGTTTTTATTTGAACCCATTTAACTTTTTAAAGTTCGGCTCATGGTTTTCTTTCACTGGTCATGTCCTTTATAGTTTCCTTTTGTTCTTTCATTTCTCAGGGAGCTGATGTAACAGACCCGGGCACAGAGACAGAAGAGAGTTTGGGGGCGTCTGACTCCACCCAGAGGCCAGCAGATTCCCAGACACCCAGCTGTAAGATCCAGGAAACCCTGTCAAATGCACAGACGTACATCCACCTCAGAGTCTCCACATGTACTCACAAACCGTCCCGCCACCCAATTAGTTATCTGACACTTGACGCGATGACTGAGAAATACAATACTCACAATAAGTTAAGGATATTGTTATGTACAAGAGTGCTTTTCCTAATTGGTCTGAATTTTAATGAAATAAGTAAAAGTTCCCTTTGATATTACTAATAATCAATGAGAAGAAACACTATTTTCATTAGTTTAATATTTATCACCCCAAAAATTTTGACAATAACAAGGATAGCGCCAAATAACAAAAATTGACAATGTCAGTAGCGGGTGTTTACACCATTTGCCGCAATGACAGCTTGACAGCGACGCCT
>JBBMJY010000022.1:15876889-15898442 GCA_037833715.1 Toxotes lorentzi | reverse complement strand
ACAATACCAGCTTTTTATACCCACAGAATGTTGAAATTGATGCCACATTGAAAAGGGTTGTCTTTTAGTATTTTTTGCTATTGGCCCCAATATGTAAGGCACACTGTACAGAGTGAGACCATTATGTGGAAAACACAAAATGAGGTGTGTCTATCACCCCAATACAGTTGCCTCCCTATCCCAAAAATCTCTGAAGTGAAACAAACACCGTTTGTATGACATCCACTGAGTCTCTCACAACATCCCTAACTTATTGTGAGTAGTGTATGTAATGTGTTGTCGTCTGTCTGAAGGGAGGAGGGACATGAAGTCTCTGTTACTTTGAAAATGAAACAAATTATTCAGCTGCTTATTTTGTATCCCTATGTAGCGAGGGGTCTTAAACGTAAAACCCAAATTGAGCACATATAGCAGTAGAGGACCCCAAGAACATACAATATTGGTTCCATTAAGAAGCAAGTCAGATTCTCAAATATAATTTAATTTTTTTGGGGGGAAAATTTAAATGTATTTCTGTCTGTAAATAATAACACAAGAAATCTGAAATTAAATAATAGAAAAAAAGCAAACAAAAAGTAATTGCACCCAGTAAAGCGTTACAGTAAAAAACAATGTAACTTTGCCAAATGATTTTTTGAAGGCTGAAAAGATGTAGGCTAAAGATGCAACTTACAATGCCTGTTTTCTATACTCAATGTCAAAAGTAACATCAGACAAAAATGTTTACACTGCTCCTATGAAGTATTGCCAACATTACATTCTTATCATACATTTTTACATTTGTCCATTAAATTATAATTTTTTTTTTAAACTTATAAAGCATTTCACACATTTTCTGTTCATGAATATTCCATAAATCCACCTTTTTGACCGAAATGCAATAATCAGTTTGTTTCTATACCTTTTAATAACATTTTAGTCGAGGGCGGCACGATGGAGGCCTTCTCTACAGAACAACCTATCACAAGCTCTGGTACACGCATGCCCCAGTCACCACGGAGACCAACGCATCAGCTGCCCCCTCGCCTGAATATCCACCCTGCCCCAACATCAGAACTGGGACCACCTACTCAGGTTCAGGTATGAATAATAAGGAAGGAAGAAATATGTATAATAATAATTTTGGTAATCAAATAATGGCTTTAGTGCTTTTTTAAAAAAAAAAAACAAAACAAACAAAAGTCCCAAACATTTTTTTTTTTAGCTTTTCAAATATTATTTGATATTTTGTTGTTTTTTGGGTTTTTTTGGTCATGTGTGATAACTGAATATCCCAACCACGTTGGGCCATAACTGCCATTCATTTTATAGACAAAACTATTAATGAAAAAAATAATGTGATTAATGGACTAATGGATAATGAATGGCCTTAGTATTAATATCTTTTAATGTCACTTCCAGCACCACTGAACAGCTTTTTAATACTTTTACAGCGGATCCCTGTTCGTCGTCAGTCAGTGGGGAGAGTCCCTCAGCTCACTTCCGGGGTGCCGGTTAGTGTTGTAAGTCACATAAGAGAATTTACAATCACTGTGTTGTTTATACAGATGTTGATGTGAAACCTCTACGGCTGAGTTTTTGTGTGTGTGTTTGCGTCCAATGCTTTTCCGCCATTTGTTCCTCTGCAGCAGCACTTCTTTGATGAAGATGACAGGATGGTTCCCAGTACACCCACTCTGGTGGTACCACACCGCGATGGTTTTGACCAAGCCATCCAGTAAGTCTCTCCGTATTAGTAACAAAACCACTGGCAATAGAGCACATGATCGGATATTAATGATCTAATAGGGTGTCTCATTATTATTATTTTCACATTATTTTTCAGAGATTAACCACAAAGATGTCATGTACGCTTTGTGGGCTGCTTCTTTTAATGCCTTTTTTTTTTTTAAACGGAATACGTTTAGTTTATGTTTTGAGATGTCACTAAAACTCAAAATGTCTGTACCTTTTAGATCTCTTTAAAAATTTTGTACACCTTTGGAATTTTATAGATTCAGATGGTTGGGTGTATCTTTTTAATATTTCTAATATAAACAGAAAAAGAGGAGAAAAAGACACTACATTTCCTGTAACCACTATCAGACTCTTGTCTTGTAGCACTGGATGACTGTTTTTGTTTGTTTGTTTGTCAGTTCTCCCCATGTGGCTGGTGTGCCTCGCTTCCGGTTTGGTCCTTCAGAGGACATGCCCCAGACAAGCTCGTCCTCGCACTCTGACCTGGGACAACTCGCATCACAAGGAGGTACTTCATCGTCACATGAGTAACATTTTCTCTGAAACGACCCTGAACACCCTTCCACTGAGTTCTTTCACAGAATGTGAACGCTGATAAAGCAGAGCCTTTCTTGTTTTCAGGTCTTGGTATGTATGAAAGCCCCTTGTTCCTAGCAGCTCATGAAGAAGAGTCTGGTGGACGCAGCGTTCCTACCACACCACTACAAGTTTCAGCGCCAGGTATCTGTCTCTGTGTCTGTCAGTCTGATATGAAGGGAGCAGTTCATCTATTCATCAACATAGCACACAGTTTCTGAAAACAGTCGGCAAGGTAGAAATTTTCAGAACTGGTAGTTCTATCAGGTGATAAAAACCAAAATCGGGGAGTAAATCGGTATCTTGTTTTCATGTCCTTCACCTCCAGTAACAGTCTTCTCAGAGGTGGCTCAGTCTGACACTGAACATGCCTCCCAGTCGGTTCCCACAGTGAGCACATCTACACCAGGCTTGGTGGTGCCAGGAGCAGCCGGTACAGGGGAGGAGAGAGAAGATGTCTTCCTGGAGCCCGATACTGATAGGTGAGACTTACTCCTCTCTGCTGTTTGCCAGCCATTTCTATGTGTTCTCTCCCATCTGGTGGAATTCAGACGTCTGGTCTGTGACTGCAGCATTCAGTGTTTGTTGCCATTTGAAGTCCAATCCTGATCGGAAATTTGACCCTCCCTTTAATTACTGAAAATGAGTTGATTTTTCATATTTCACATTTTATATCAGTAGCTGAATCAACTGTAAAAACTTTGCTGAATGTGGAAATTAGTGTTTAGAAAAGATTCATCTTGGATTTTTGTTTTTATTTCTGTTCATGTATTCACAAGGATTTTTGTGTGTTTGTTCCAGACCCAGTGCTGAAGTGTCTGTGGATCCAGTGGTCTCTCAGGGAGATGTGGAGGAGCCAAGTCAGCCTTCTGACAAGGCCAGCCTCCCCTCCACCAGCCAGGAGCCCTCCTCCAGCTCTGCAGGTACAGCGTAGCTGTACATCACTGTCATGTCAATTCTCTTGTAATCTAGCTTTAGTGTTCAGTGTTCAGTTCTGATTGCCATGCTGTGTTTTTCTAGATACAAGCAGTGCTCCACCTAAACCCTCTAGACCTGGACCCAGCAGACAGCTGCAACGCTGGCCAGAGAGCCGTGGGGGACGAATGAAGCGAGGAGGTAACATGTTTAAAAGCACACACCTGATTCTGTATTTATGAAGCTTATACTTCAGTGAGTGGCCAGCGGATTAGTGTGGTTCAAGATGCTCTGCATACTCTGACGTTGAGAGATGATGATCTGCTTGTCTTGCAATGTCAATACTGTTCAAAACAGCCAACATGCTGGAAGTGATCATGTTTCACACATTGGTGTATTTTCACATCAGAATCAGTGACATGTGGGGGCACCCTGGTGGCTCAGGTTTTTAAGGCAGTGGAAATGAACCACAGTGCCCATTGTTGAAGTCTGGTCAGGGATCTTTGTTGCATGTCATTCCCCAGCTTTCTATGCTCTCATATATGAAGTATGAAAAATCTCTGAAGACAATTAGTAATATTGCTCTTTAATATTTTTTTTTTGCTGTATGGCCCTTATTCAATAATCCCAACTAATCATGCACAACATGTTGTTGTCTATGTCAGCAAACCTTGCATTTTCTGCATTATGACTTGTGCTGACCAACTGTCATAATGTTCACACAAATCCTGGCAAAGCATTTCATTTTAATTACAAGTCATTGCATTTAATACACATTGGTGTATTGTGATTCAGTGTAATGTAGATAGAAATAACAGAGAACACAGTCATTCTTCCAGTATGTTCATTACATTACATACTTTATACAGCCACTTTCCATATGTTTTTACATCAGTATAGCAGGCTTTGTTTAAAACATATTTTATATCTTAACAGGTCAGGCATTTCCTTCTCGAGGTGTACACGGGAGACGATTTGCCAGATGAAGCACTGATCAGAAAACTAGACAACCATGACTGGAAAAATGACTGGAAAAACTTGCCCATTATAAACACATTACACATTTTCCAATCAGATCTCAGATTCTGTATTCAGTCTTGATAATTGTTCACTTGTTTTGAAACCTGTTTTGCTTTGCTTTTTTTTTTTTTTTTTTTAATGTACTTGTAAAGTACCTTTTACATTCTGTGCTGAAGTAGTGTGTTTTATGAAGAACGTAATAAACTCTAGAACTTTGAAAAATTGGTGTGAAAGAATTCAGTTAGACTTTCTTTGGGCATTTGAAGAAGTCGTTGCTCTGAGGTGACGCGTTGGCTTTAGGAGCAGCAATGACAGGACGTTCACCATCCATCCTCACGTTGTAGGATTTGGCTGCAAAAGAAGCAGAATGGTTACTAGATTAGTTTAAATTTGTCAGTGGCATTTCTTTTCATGCATATGCCAGGTTCCATCTTAGTGAACATAGATTTGGCATAAAACTAACTCACGCGTCTTCCAACACTCCAGACTTTTTGTAACATTAACTTGGACCTGAATTTAAAGAGCTGGAATGTTTCTACAATGTCTAGTAAATGACTAGACAGTAAACCCCTCCTGACATGGCACATCTGCTGTAGGCTTTAAACTGAGTGTCTTGATGAGGAACTACATTATTCTTTAAACTATTGGTGTCATTGTGGACACTGAATCATTTTTTTAAACTTGAGCCGTAGATGAATGGACACCACCCTCAATGAACTTCACATCAGCCTAATCCCCCACCCTAACACACACACACCCAGACACACATGGTCCTCGTTATGCATTTCAGAAATGTGAATGAGGTTAACAACTGTCTTGCAGACAGATGAGTGAAGGACTATTTGATCTTTTGAAAATAGGCAATTAAACATTATTATAATTATTATTATTATTATGAACTGAGGGATGAAGGAAAAGATATTTAACGAAAAGGCTTCAAATGCTACTTCAGTTCTGTAAACTGAGAGCCCTGCATTGAAAGCAGTGCTTAAAAATCAGGGTGTGAGGCTTTAATGTGAAGAACAAAGAGCTTGAAACCATAGTAACCAATACATTTTCTTTCCTATTAGAAGAATTTCAGAGACGCTATCTTCAAATAAAACTAAATTCACACCCTGAAATCTGTTCAAGTGAGAGACATGACTCCCTAGTATGTATTGGTGACTTACATCGTGAGAAGACGTAGTACTTGTATCCTTCTGGTTCTCTGTTGTTGGGGACAGACACGGCAGCTGTGATGGTTGAGGGGAAACCTCTCCAGGACGTCCGGATGTTGATGGCTGGGTCTAGAAGAGACACTGGGGAAAACAAAACAAAAAAATAGTTTAAAACTCTAAAATGTACATGAGTAAATTCCCATTGGGACAAAATTAGTCTGGTTTTGTCTGACAAAACTCCCGACTCTTGGACAGTTATGACCTCATAAACACAGTCTATTTGTTTCCACGGGTTCACCTGGAAAAAGCACGACTCACTTTTTCTGAGAACTACATGAAACAAAGCAAACATGATCAAATGCTCAGCAAGCACCCAGCGCAGTCATTACACTTTGATGTATATAGGACCACACAAATGAGACAAATAAAATGCCTTTGTTAAGATGAATTCATGTAACACAAGTTAAACTATGAATTTCTCATATTTTTAATTGTGGCACCTGCTTGTCGAGCCATCCTGTTGCGGACAGTATAAATGGGATACTCTTCTTTCTTGCCACATGATGGACTGGTGCCAAACTGGTATGAATACTTCTGGACCAATCCCCCTGGAAGACCCAAACAAGAGTCAACATCTCAAATCAACAATCTATTCAGTCATTCAACTTTAACATGATAGAGTATTTAATTAATAAAAAAATTGTGTACAAATAAAGAAATGAAATGGTGTAAAATTTGTCTTTTTAGTTTGTTTAGGATAAAACACTCAACAGCAACAGTCATCACCTCTCTTGAAGAAGTAGACTGATTCTTTCCTCCTCTGGTACTGAGGCACAGATAGAGCAGCTGTGATGTGGCCCCGAAGCCCATCAAAGCCTGTTACAATGACTTTAGGATAGCCAGGGTCCAAAACATCATTTTCAAATCTCCAGTACTGGCTTCCCTGCAAACATCCCATTAACACAAACCAAAACATTAAATGTCATGTGACTCAAATGTACCTGTATAGCTCTGTGCAGAAAGCTCAAGGGTAAATACTGTGTGTAAGATCAAAGAAGAACCAAGATTACGTGTGTAGCAGCAAAAATTTAATCTTATTTTGTCCAAAGGGTCCAATCTGCTAAATTCCTGAAATCCAGCTCTGTCAAATCCACATGCTATTTTGGATTAGATGAGTAAATCTACCTTGAAAATGTATGTTTTGCCCTGGCAGTTGCAGCGGGTGAACACAGTGTCAATGGGGGAAGGGACACCCCACACTTGTGTGATGCCTTGGGCCGGACCTGGCGCCCTATTTCTGTCCAGGAACCAGAAGTAGTGCCCTGTAAAATTTAAATAAATAACATTACTACATAAGGGTGGTCCTTCTCCATGCAAGATCATTTAAAGCAGTCTTTCAGTTTTTCCATCGCAGAAGTCAATGATTATATCATCTGTGCAAGTTCTCATTCATCCAGGTCATCATATCCTAAGGGTTCATTGAAGGAAACCAGTTGCCTTCAATCAACCCTTAGGAAATGATTATATTTGTTTTTACGAGGTCATCTCGTAAAAACAAATATAATAAAAAAGTCTCAAATTTCCTTTGTTATCTGCTGATTCAATTGTATTTGATGGAACAGATGATACACTTCTCCCATCTAATGAACATGAACACATTCAATATCAGCTTCTTGGCACTAACCTCTGAAAACCACAATTGTGCCGTTCCTCAGTGTGGTAACTGCACTGACCGGCCGCCCACTACACAGGTTTGTATCGTTGCTGTCATCTGGAAAAAAGGGACACGTTCATTAGGAAACCATCTTCTGGAAAAAACAAACAATAAGACTGGGAAAGGATACAACCACAGACTGAGTTGCTGGGTGTTTTTTATGTTGTTGTGTTTTTTTGTTTTTTTTTTGTTCCAGGAGCTTTAGGGACTAATTTCCAATTTCAAAGGACTGCTTGGTTCATTAACAGTGTGGGAAACAGCCACCTCTGTCACTTAATAAAATGTAGCTATTCTTTAAAGGAAGCGTAGTCCACCCAGAGGCAACATGAAAAAGCAACTGAGCTCATAAACCCGGCTGCAAACAGTAATAAATATGTAAAAGAAACCAGAGGCCTCCATCTTTGCCTTAATTCTAAACTCATTTAAAACAGACTAGGTTTTAGCAGCAGAAACATTTTGAGGTGGTGCTTTTTTGTGAGAACCTCTTGAGGACCAATGATAAGTACATTTCTTACCCGCCTGGTAGTCTCTTGGATCGTCTTTGTTCAAAGTTTGTGCAGTGTCCAGGGGCTTAGTCTCTGGCTTGGATGTGGGTTTAGACAGAGTTGGTTTAGGTGGCGATGGCTTGTATGGGTCAGGTTTGTCCTGGGGTTTTGAAGAGGCTTCAGATGGTTGGGGTTTGGCCATGTCTGGGGTGACTTTCAATGGATCACTTGTGGTGGATACTTGTGGTGTAACATCATCTGTAGTATTATCCTGCTCTGCAGCTGTGAATGAGGGAATGTGGGTCGTCAGGGCATCAAGGTCTGACAAGTTCCCAGACCCCACAGGAGAAACAGTGGTGGACGGATCTTGAACGTCTGCTAGAACAGTGGGAGGACCTGCTGTGGCATCCTCAGAGTTGCTCTCAGTATCATCTGGTTCGGTGGTCACATCTGGGATGGGTGTCACGTCCAGTGTTGATGAGGAAGGGATGGTGGTGACCTCAGAGATTTCCAGGTCTGTGTAATCCTGTGTGAATCCTGTAGATGCCACTGCATTTAAGGGTAAGGCTGTGACCTCTGGCTTATCAGAGGAGGCTTCTGTTGGGACTGTCTTTTGTGCCTCAGGAACAATGTCATCCTCAGGTTGTACCATCACCTGTCCTTCTGTCTGCCCCAACTCTGCTGCTGCTGTGGGCTGAGGGAGAGCTGTTCCTGGGTAGGTTGAGCTGATAGAATCACCAGCATCTGGAGACAAACCAACAAGATTATCATATCTTAGATTTGAATAAAATTTACTCACAAGCATTACATCTTTCAGGTTTAGCGTTGTGATTAAAATAATGAGAAGAAAAAAAAATCATTTCTAATGCAATGACTGTAAAAAAGAGTTAAGACAGCTGTCCTCAAATGTTGGGGGTGGAAGTGGGTTGAAAAAAGGATGAAAATTGTGTAAATCCGATGCAAACAGAAAACAAGTTACCCGTGGTCTCAACCCAGTTGAACACCTGTAGGAGATTATAAGCCAATGTGTTAGAAAGCGCTCACCACCTTCAGCAAAACACCAAATCAGAGAATATCTTTGGAAAGAATTGTGTTCATTCCTACAGCAGAGTTCAGACATTTGGAGAACCTGTGCCAGTGAGCACTGAACTTTATGGTTTTCCTGGTCATCCCCAGATATAACATACCTGTGCTTTCTGTGGGGGCTTCTCCACTTGACATGTAAGGGGTGGAGGGGCTGTCGTCAGCCTGCGTTGGTTCATTATCTGAGGGAGTCGTTTCTGTCTGAGAAATGACTGCAATTGTCTCTGTACTGAACTCCGGAGTTTCTGGCTTCAGGGTGGGTTCAGTAGAAACCTGATCCAGCAGGTCAACTGTGGACGATCCATAGCCACTGGTGTCCTCAGGAACTGGACTTGCCTCTGGTCCATTGTTGGAAAATTCAACATTCTGGCTGTATGTATCTACAAGAATGTGACAAGTGAAAATTTACTGGAGTAAGAGATTAGCTGCATTTATTATCCAGAGACATCCTTGTTCACCATCATTGGGATCGTCTGGTGAATATGATGTTGGTCTGGCCAGTGGTATTAAATTGTCATCTGTGGGCAAATTCATATGAGTAAAAGTTTAGGTTTAACACAACTATTGTTTTTTGTTAGTATATTTTCCATGTATTTGTTTACCTGAGCCTTCACGTCAAACAGACTGTGACTTTCCAGATGGAAATGTCACAACATGTCTTCCCCCTGAGAGAGAAGTGACAAGGATGCGAGACTATCTCCACCCACAATACTATTCCAGGCCAACTCCTGAAGGAAAACCACTACGAAATTTTTGTGTCATCGTTTGTGTTGTGCTTTTCTCACTTGTGACTGAGCCTTTGCCCGTAACCCTCCTACACACTCATGACAACACTGCTTCCTTGTGTTTCTTTTGGCCAGAGAGCCTAATGCTCTTGGCTTGTCCTGGTGAGACTTGGCCCTCAAAGCAAACCCCAGCAACAGAGCCACAATGTGGTAGTTAACCGTAAACATCTTCCTGCCTTCTTCCTGATACATGTCTTGTTAAATACATCAGGTTCGGTTCATAAGAATCATTTCTGAAATCTCAGCTGCATCCGTTTATGAGTAAAGTTCAGAAAGCGTTGATTACCGACATTGGAATGAAGTGGCAGTTATATGAGGTGTGAAATAACATCTTGCACAGTTTCCTTGAGTTAAATTCAAAAAGAATAGTCACCTTCATCATTTCCTTTGCTGAATGAAGAAGGTTGCTCTGTTGCTTCATTCATAGTTGGCTCTTTGAGAATATTCATGAACAAAGGTTAGAGAGCAGAACAAAGGTACACATGAATTTCCCTTAAATCCAAAATGACTGAAAATGTGGTAAAAATCAGACCTTTTACCAAGAAAATATACCTTTGGGTTTGTTATTGTTTACATTATCACATGAACTAGTCTTCACTGGTGCTGTTGCACTGGCTGCTCCACTGATTTCTTCTGTAGTAATTACCAAGACAGAAAATATTGTCAAATGTAAACTAATGCATTGGTGCAGATTACGGCTTGCATTGCATGCTACTCCACATGCTGGTGGACATGCCATGTCACATTATTCCTGGCTTCTTTGCACTTCACCAGTCATGCATATGTACTAATCAAATTGCCATAATTCTGATTGCATAATGGCATAACAGAGAAAGGAGAGGGATGATTTTAACATGCAGCCATGCTTTCACACAAACATCACTGCATTTCTGGTTATATTTCAAATGACCAACAAATGTCAAAAGATTACACCTAAGATTTTACTACTACTACCATGTACTACTGAGTACGAAACTGTGAAGAGAATCTGTAGAGGTTAACATGCTGATATTAACACACACACACAATCATGCTGAATGTGCTGGACAATGCTCACCCTCTACATCACAATGGGTCTTGTAATCTGGACAACACTGCTTGTACTTAATGCACTCAGGGTCGCAGCTACACAGCCGGCCTCTCCTGAAGGCTTCTCCACATCGACCTTTACACGAGTTTTCTGTTGCACACAAACATAGCAGAGATTCAACTCAACATTAAGACCATACAGTGCTGATTATATTCATCACATGAATTGTTTTTCACAGGGAGTATTAAAGCAGCACAAGAAATGTCTGTGTCAGTGTCTGTGGGTTAAGTAACGATTTCAAAGTTACAAGCATGTCAGGAGAGAAAAGCCTCACTTGTAGTGCATTGAGATTCATAGTCTTTGCAGCACTCTCCATAAGACAGGCAGCTATAATCGCACTGGCACATGTAGCCCCTGTAGTACTCAGCACCACATTGTCCTTTGCAACTCGCTGTTGATTACACAGAACACACGGAAATCCGAAAAATGTCAGGGAGAAACGTGCAGTGCAGGAAATCAGATGGCATCCATGACTTTAAATTTTACATCATTAATTTCTCATACATAGATCTACTTTAGGGAACAGTCTGTACATTGTACTGTGCCAGATATTGATGTATAGTGACAAACACACTGACATAAGTTAACCCTCTGGTATATAATTATTAACAGAGTGAACATGATCGAGTACAAGCATAGAAAACACACAATGTTAGGAAGGTCATTTGTTTGATGTTTCTGGCACTCAGGAAAAAAACTGGTTAAATGTTTCCCAATGCAAAACAAGCGTCACAGAAATTATACTCACTCTGAGCAACACTAAATGTCAAGGCACAAGCCAGAAAAATGACAGCACAAAATGCAGTGGACGACATCTTCATGTAAATCTAAAACTGAGACACACACACACAAACACACAAAATAAAAATAAAATACAATGAATCTGATTTTGCTTGTGTTCAGTAGTGGATTTGTGTTCATCCTGAGAAATAAGAGAGGAAATAAGGAAATGATAAGTAACTTACCTTTTATGAGCCTCTGTCTGTCTGGTGCTGAAGTATCGACTCCGGCTGTTTTTAAAAGGCTGAGAGACCGGCCGACTTCCCTGTTATTGGCAGATCCGGTCTAATTAAAAGTGTGATGATCTCACAGGCTGTAGGGAGGATCCTTCAGTTCAGACCATAGGTCCAGACACCATGATTCCCCACAAACAGCTGGAAGCACACCAACTTACATCTGTGCCAGACAGACAGTTGACCTCACACACTTCTGACCAAAAAAGAAAAAAGTGGTTGTGCTTGGTCACAAATGGGTGAACCGGACACATTAACGTCATCACAGACTCGGTTTGTCAAATCAATACCATATGGAAAGTCACATAACTTAGCTAACGTCAAGGAATTTCTTCAACTTCAGTGGTCAGCAGAGCTTTTTATTGTTCACTCTTTAAAAGAGCTACTGTTTCTATGGTTACCTGTCATTAAAACCATTGTAGCCTCAGTTTATCCCACTGATGTTTATAACGATGTTTATGTGATACATGAAAATACATGTGAGCAACCAGTGGTGGAAGAAGTATTCAGATTATTTTATTAAATTTTATCCTGGTAAAAGTACATCTTATCCGCAAAATGCACTTTAAAGTATCAAAAATGAAAGTGTTTAATCATATACAAAATCTTATACAAAATCTTAATCTCAATAGTATATCTGTAGCAGAGTATAAGTTTAATGTAGCATTGAAATGGATATACTCACTTTAAGTACTTAAATACTATGCTTGAGTAAATGCATTTAGTTTTGTTTTTTTCACCACTGCAACAGACATTGAATACAATGAGGGATGAAGAAAACTACAAATTTAAAAAAATCTAAATAATTTTACAAAGCAGAAATATCTCTTTTTTTTTTTTTTTTTTTACTTTTTACCATCTCATGACCCAGTCTCAGATTTATCCAGCATCCCCCTGAGGGGATTCTGGCCTCCAGGTTGAGAACCACTGTGGTAGTGTTGTAGGTGTCTCAGCCAGAAACACGTATTTAACCACATACAGACTGATTACATTTGGTACACAGTATTACTCTAGGTTTCTACTGGGGAACAACACGCAGGATGCCTGTTACTGTACCAGATTAATTACTGTGCTGATGTATTTTTAAAATTCAGGGCTGGTCTGCAGTATAGGTATTTTGTGGTTGGAAGTGCTGATGGACCATATATCATGCCCATGGTATTTTCCCATCCTGTCATGGTCCAATTAGAGGAAAATGGCTCATTAGTGCTTTTGTGTCAAGGCAATAATGACAACAGGATCTGGTTGAAATGACTGGGCCTACTAAACAGTCAGGTAAACACAGACATTGAGAGGAAAAGTCCACACAACAATGCACCATGAAAAGAGGAAGTATCGAGCCCCTGTCAGATTAATTTGAAAATCACTGACCCAGAGACATCTCATGCCACACTGAGAAGTTGAATGGGTCAAGCTCAAATTGAAAGTTTAGAGAGTAAAGTCAGTGCGCCCCCTTGTGGCTACAGGTTTCTTTTCTGTTAGTTTGACATTAACAGCTCATGAGAAAAGAGTCTCCGCTCTGAACTCACTGCAAAACTTTTAACTGTCCAGCTTGTGGTTCTAATTAAAGTCTGGCAAATCTGGAAGTTGTCTTCTCTTACCAGGCTGCTGCCTCTTTGGCCTCGTCCCCTATTAAGCTCTTCAGCGTGTGCACAAACTGCTCTCTAGTTCTGATAGCTTAGAAAGTAGACCTGCAGTGATGTATCCCAGAGGATGACACAGCAGCTGCTTTAAGATTAGAGGAACTGGCTTGCAGCTCATCAGGATGGGAACTGAATGAATGAATGACACCGTCTGCTCCCTGATAACAACGAGCCAAAAGCTCCAATATTGCAACTCTCAGGTAAAATGTGTGTGCAAAGTGTGTAAATGTGTGCATACACCCTGGACAGGTCGCCAGTCAATCAAAGGGTCATTTTTGCATTATACTTGTAATTCAAGGGTTTTCTACTTGTCTTTTCAGGGTTAGGGTTAGGGTTAGGGTTGGCTCCTGTGACTTCCTCTCCATCATATACTTCCCTGCAGGCTGCCAGCAAGCCAGCCAAAGCCAGAAACATCGCTGAAGCCAGGCACAACGCACTTACAACCACAGATGGATGTCATACACACAGGATCTCCTGGGGAGATGAGAGCACTGCTGAGGGGAAAGTCGGCTTGCTTTTCTGGATCCAAAACTGTGTCTGAGCTTTGTGAGCAGCGGAGGCCATCCTCTGTCTTGGCAGCTCTGATCAGGCAGTCTGTTCAAGCAGGAGTTAAGCTGATTTGAAAGAGCTCGATGAGAGGCAGAAACATGGAGGCACACAGAAGAGGTGATGCGGCGCATGAGGGTGAGCCCACTGGGCCTCAAACACTTTGTTCTGAGTTGAATGAAAGTTGATAATAGAAGCTCAGTAACTTCCTGGCTTTGTGCTAAGTATTTCTGTAAAAATCAGCATACTAATGCTGAGTTCGAAACAGGAAATAACACAACAATCTTAGTCTGCCATCATCTGAATAAAATCACATCACATTTTTGAGCATTTTGTCTTTTCAGTTCAGTGATTCTTGCTTTCATTTATATAAATTTGTACCTAACAAGTTAAATTAGGCTGAAGAAAACTGGTGAAAACACCAGTGAAAACCCTTCATCTGGCATCTGCTAAATCTAGCTGAAATAATGAAACTGTCTGTCACAAATTATTTGTTTACAGTGCATTGATATGATGAGATCATGACCAAAAAGGACCTTTAGAGGGAGACAAATGAGAGTGTTTCTGCTGGTGTCTGAAGCAACACTCATGCAGGGTAAGAATAGGAACACCAACAGGTGGCAGGGACTGATGATACATAATTAAATTCGACAGCTCATTTCATTTTATTTGGAAGATTCTACTGTGGATTAAAGGCTCAAAAGATTATCCTCTGTTTCATTTGTGTATGCAGATGGAAGCAAAGGGACATTTCCAATCAGATTGTTTACAAAAAGACAGGGTTTGTGTAGAACCACACATATGACTTTTCTGCCATATTCTTGTGTTATCTTACATTGAACATATGGATGAGCAATACATTACATGATCTAAATCTTGTTTTGTTCGTGTCTTCTGTTAATTTTAACCCTCACACGTGTCTTAGACAAGATATCTGTCCTGTTCTCTGCCTGGCTGTAGCTAAATGTAAGTCTGAAGGTGGAAGTGATAATAATCTGATCTAACCCTCTCAGCTACCAAACAGGAAGTGCACACTAACTACAACCTCGTGCAAAGCCACTTTGCTGCCTTTGACATTATGTTCTGCTGCACCCTGTATTGATTCCAATATCGCATCACTAAGCATTACATCAAGCATCAACACCTCCAGCGGAGGACTCACACCCTTCCCCTCTTTGATGTGTAAGCGTACCTGAAAGGACATGTGAAGCTGAGTCATAACAGCTGTGCATGTGGCAGGGCTCTCAGTGTCAACCAAAACAACCACTGCATGTTTTGATGGAAACCAGACACATTCACACATTTCAAAAATCAGAAAAATCAGCAAAAGCTGGCTGCATCCTTGTTATAAAAGGACTTTGGAGTTTGTGGGTTTTGCACAGACATTCAACACCAACCACGCCATCAAAATCCACTACACAGTTGCTGGTTGTGAGAAGCTAAGACATACCTTTTCATATCTTTTCACAAGTTTTAGCGACATGAAGATAAGATCCAGGACTTTTATCAGCTATCAGCTTCTGTTGTAAGAGTGATTAGAAGTGCGATCAGTATTGAATTTCTATTTTAGTGGATTCAATCATAGTCTAGCCTTTTACCTCCTTAATGTCAGCGCAACTTGCATCTCACCAATGCTGCAGCTGTTACCTCCACCAGGACCTCTGTCTGTATCTCAGCCATGCTATCTGACTTTGATAAGGAGGTTGACAAGGAGGTAAATATATTCCTGTTACTCGTCCCCTCTTGTGCTAGTGAGCCGAACTTCTGTCACATGCAGACATTTTGTGGTTTGCAGGACTAGATATCTAGGTTAAAACTGTGCTAAAATTAAACTTCGCAAATCACATTTTTTGACCTGCAATCCACCAAATCAGTGCTTGTGAAAATATGTGCGAATTAAAGTCAGGTTTTACTTTTTTGTGCTTGTAAACAACTGAGAATGCTTATGTCTTGGCTAGTAAAATCTATGTCATTCCCTTTCAACTGTTTTGAACCATTAGCTGTACTAAGACTAAGATTGTTCACTCTGACAGTGACGTTAGCAGCTGCCTTTGAAAACTTTTAAGAGTCAGGTTGTGCTGCACATTTCTTAGTTATCACATTGGTACGTTGGGCACCCTGAAGCTGTGTGTGTTTGTTGACTGAAGGACAAGTCTGTCCCAGAGACACTAAACAATTCAACAAAGAGTTTGTGTTTGGTTCTAAATTACAACCTTTTGTGACTGTATGCAAAAAGGCAGTGTGCATGTTTGGCCTTTAGTGTTGGTGATAAATGATTGGGGTCTATGCAATTTGAGGTACCTTATATAATACAAGTCAGTATGATAGATGAGTATTGATTGAGGAGGGCAAAGATTAAGCTTTGTTTCTTCTGAGTGTCTCCTTTTATCTTACAGTAACTGATCTCTTCTGTCACTGCCTTTTTAACCTCTAAAATCTCCTGCAGGCCACACATTATTTACATGAACATTAGCATCTCAGTTTTGCCTCTTATTCTGGTTTTGATCACATCCAGGATATGGTGTTTACACAGAACATGAGAAACCTGGTTATTCATATCCCTGTATACATAGTCATCCTGGTCTCTGATCATTTCTGCGCAGTGTCTTGATTTCACACCAACTCATCCACAATCTTCTTTATCAACATAAAATGTTCAGAAACCTGAAAAGGGTCTTTAAATGCCTCAGTATCCTGGTCTCTATCGGCTCCAGGTAGCAAATCCAGGTGGAGGCAAAACTGTAGGTTGAGGGTTTAATTTTACAGTGTCTTAGGGACCTAATCCCTGAAGATATACTTATCTTTAAAAAGGCTACAGTAAAGTGGCTTAGAGAAGCTAATACATGTCTGAATTGTTCCTTCTCTTGGTCTTTATTTTGCTCCACAATTGCAGAAGTCCATACCTTCACATTTCAAATGCCTGTATTTTGTGGGCGTTACCTCTGAAACAATTACCCAACGGGCTGCTTGTATGCTCTCTTAGACCCACCTTTTTATGGTTGCTATGCCTACTACACGTTTCTCTCTGACTGACGGGCGGAGCAGCCAATTAGCGTCGAGGTGGGGCGGGCGTTTGCCCGCACACTGCAAACTGCCTGGCGGATTTCTACTACGATTATCAAACCGCTCAGGGTGCATGCAAGCGGCTGCAGAAAGACAGAGGATGGAAAATGTTGTATAAACGTTGTCGGAGAAGTCTGTGCAGGTAATCAATTATTCCATGTCTCTTTACCTACTTCTGTATCATTGGCTCGGAACACCGATGCTAATGCTAAGCTATTAAAAGACATCGAGTTGGTCAGGCATGACTGTGACATTGTTGAATTGAAACTGGCAGCACTGGTATAGACACATTTGTTTGACACATGATCGGGGTGGAGGTGGAGGTGGAGGGGGGGGCGCAGCTAACGGCGAAAGAGAAACTTGTGAAAGACAAGTAAATGTATGAGCTTAAATCCAGAGCGTGAACTTTAATTAGGTATGGTTCAGTGCAAAAAACCCTGATATCCTAGTGTTTCTGTAAAGGGATCCAGAATTAGCATCATCCGCCAAGGTGGCTCACCGTTGTATTGGGCGGTTTTATAATTTATTTATTTTTTTCATTATTATTATTATTATTATTATTATTTTGGATGATACTACTGTTTACCTGATGCTGTCTTGGAGGGATCTAGTGGTCTTGTGAGTAGGAATTGATACCATTGAATTATACTGGTCAGATGATTTTGTTTCATCAGCCTTCCAGACAGGTTGTCTTTTGGTTATGTTATAAGAAAAAAATATAAACAAAATACAGTATATATTAAGCAATGAGATATGTGCTACGCTGGACATTTCACAGCTCACAAAAACTTATCAGTGCTTTCTGATGGAAAGTTTCTAAAATTACCTCTAATATACACTCTGTTGTCAGTTTGTGTTGTAAAACTGTAGATAGGTGTGTTGAGCTGTTGAGCTGTGTTGTATTATACAAAGAGATGTTTCTGTTATTTTGCCTACCCTCGCTGATGTAAACGGGCTGGACAAAAATGATAGAAACACCTGCATGTATAATGGTGTTACATAGGAAATGTGAAAACCTTAACCATAAACTTTACCAGAACCAGTTCTTGATTTACTGCTGGTTATCACAGAGATCCACTATGGTTTTTCTAGGTCAGAAGGACAGAGAAATGTTCATGACTGCAGTATTTACTGGTCAGTCTTAAATATCCTGTGTAAATTCTTGTGTATGACAGGTATTTGTTTGCCTCAACTGGAGCATGGTTCCTAACTTGGAGACACCCTCATCTGGCTCTTGTAAACTAAGTTCTGATTAAAGAGAGCTTTATTCTCTTCTTTGGGTTGTAATATGATAATTCAGCTTAACGCTGTCTTGAAGTGAAATGTAGTATCTTGCTGTAGTTTCTTGGAATTGACAGCACTGCAAAGGAAGCTTTAATATCACACAGTATCATCCCAGAAAGGATTGTCCTTTACCAGCTGTGTTGTGTTGTGTTGTTTTATAAGTTAAAAGACACAATCTTCGATCCAAGATCTTGCTATGATTGTCAAATGTGTCTTTTAATATTTAGACTAACACCGAACAACAAACCTGAACTGCCAGTGTTAGATAATGTTTGTAAACATGCTTAGATTTTGATTGATGGTTGGTTCAGAAACACTCAAAATTCAGATTATGTATGTGAATATGCCTCAGAGCTTTATGGCAAGCATTTACATATATGAGGTTTCACAATGGACTACTTGCCTGTTACCACAACATCCTTGATTTGAAAGCGTGTTGATTATTTGTCAGCTAAAGTATGATTCCACTTTGTTTGATTCTACCAATAGTTTAAAACGGCTTCAGAAACGAAAGACGATCATTTAGGTGAGCTTGGGGTTTTCATGTGGACACTGTTAAATTGCATCACATTTAAGAGGTGCAAGTCAGCCTCTGTCTGGTTGCACCAAAGCAGTCAGGCTGGAATTCCCCTTTGAGAGCCTGATAGACATTCAGTTTTTCACTTTGACATTTAACTTCATTTCCAAACAGCTGCAACATAAGCAGTAACAGTAATTGCATCATCAGACCACAACATAGCTGTCTTCTTGTGCTACAATGCTTTGTCTGCTTGCATTATTTTTCTCTCTGTGTCTGAAAGCAAATGGCAGAAGTCGAGAGTTGACTGGGTCTTTTGATAACACAGAAGTAAACAACACTCTCCCTGGTGCCTTGACTTCAACAGGAGATAGACCTTTTCCCTGCTGAATGCTGAGAAAGTGAGTCAGGGTGAGTGGGATGAAGAGAAGAGAGACAGAGTTAAGGGAGGGGAGGGGTGTTTAACTATCAGTGGATGAAAATATGCACCAGCTTTGGGAGGAATGGCTGTATTTCTCACCTATCCTTAATTTACAGCCATGATCGTGGCAGATCATATTTGGTGCTGGCTGGTCCTTGACGATCAGTTTTCGTTCACTGACCAAAGGCTGGTTTCTTTCACATGTCTGTTGAGGCTCATCAGTAATGTATATCTAAATGCGTGATTATACTTAGACCGTAGGTTAAATCTCTAGCTCTAGAAGGGCATGTATATTAAAATATCTACATTAAAATATAGGGAGATACTTTGCTCTGAATCTGTGGATTTTCATTAGGCTGTTTGTTTTATTGAATGGCATCGCCAGTCTGTTTGTTGATCGGTCTGTCCACCACCAAATTAGTTTGAACTGAAATATCTCAACAACTATCGGATGAATTGCCACGATATTTTGTACAGATATTTATGGACCCCAGAGGATGAAGCCTACTGACTTTGGTGACCCCCTTCCCTGACTTTTGCCACGAAGAGGTTTACATTTTTGTTCATCAACAACTTCTGGGTGAATTGCCCCAGAAATTGGTACAGATGTCCATGGTGCCCGGAGCATGAATCCTAATGACACTGGTGATTCCCTAACTTTTAATCTAGAGCCAGAGCAGGTTGGGAGTCTTGTTTAAACCATTCATCGCTGTTTTTATTTTGTCACTTAACTAATGACAACTACTTCATTGTGATGTTGCTGGAGTTTCAATTGCTAACACCAAAGAAAATCTAGCAGGACAAGAGTACCCAAAGCCTGAAATGTAATGTTATTAAATGTCAACATTGAATGTGAGCAGTAATTGTTTTGGAGATGTTTAATTAAAGAGACAAAGCCTGGACTTGATGTTGGCTGAGTGAGTGAGCTCCGGGATAGACTCAAACATTGTCACTATACCAGAGATTATGATAAATATTTCACGGTAGCATATTGCATTGTTCCACTAATTTTTCAACAGTAGCCCGCACTGTATGACATGTTTACTGGATTCACAGCAGCAGTGCTAACTGGGCTAACTGGTGATGACAGTATGGTGCGTCTTTTCATTAAAGTGGGTGAGTTTGACAGTCAGAAAGAGAACAAATCCTACAGTTTGGGGATGTTCCGGATGAAGCTGAATTGAATTGAGCTGAAAATGTTAGTTGATTGAACTGAGCGATCAACAAAACAGTCAGATTAATTAATAATAATAAAAAAAAATGAATAAAAAATCAACTGCAGCCCTACTCTGAGTCCTGAACCCATTCTGTGATCAGTTGTGTTAGGTAGGTGTTAGTTAATGATAGTGATAGTTTAAGACTGTTATTTGAAAATTCATATCATGAAACATGGACAGTTTTGATTTGATGTTTTTTTTAATTTGTTTTCATCTTTGTAAGGTGATGAATTTGTGTCTCGTGATGTTTTGCAAGATGGGGGGGCTATCACAATTAAATCAACAGAACTGTTTTTTGCAGTTGTATAAGCAAGGAGAAGTTGGAGTCCCACGGTGAGAAATGCAGCAGGCTGTTATTTATGCAGCCGCTGAAAGTGAGGACGCCGGCCACCTGAGAAGATAATACATGCAATAAAAAAATGTCCAAATCTCTGGCGACACCCTCAAAGCTTTTGCTGAATGGCTGTTTCCTCGCCACCTTGCAGTAGCACACGGTGAATTACTAAATGTGAGGAGATGTGAGGAGAAAAGAAGAAGCAGGTGAATAAGAAGAGCTCCCTGTTTTGCATTTAGATTTGAATGCACTAGATGACTGTGCCGAGCCGACGCTTTATCTGACAGTAACCTGCTGAACAGTCCTTCGGGTTAAATATTCAAACAGGCATCAGTGCTCGTGTACACGCTTGCAGCCATGCATAGTTAATCACCTGGACTTTTCAACTTCTATAACGACTCCTCTTTCTCTCTCTTTGACCCATAAGGGTCTTCTTACGATTACTTATTGTTATCCTGCCTCCCCCTTTCTCTGTTGGCTCTCCTGCAACACATTATATGCTGCCCATGACAAATATTAATTATACATGTCAAGCCTCTCATATTTAGGCTAGAGTGCTTCAAGGCCTTCCCTCATCTTTGCCAAGCAGGGCAGGACCCACAGGCAGGAAATCTCAGGCAGGAAACAGTAAAGCTAACCTGTTACATAATGAAAAGATAAATGCAACTCTTAAAACTTTTAATTCAGGCTTCTTGATTTACAGTGCATTTAATTTCTTGCATTATACACTGAGTGTATTTAGGTGACAACAGGCGACATCCTGCTGGGAAATCTTGTAAAAGTCCCTTGTGTAAAACCATGACCTGTGCCTGAGGTTGTGAATGATCCCAGCCAAGGTCCCCGCATGGCAGATGGGAGGACCCTGGGGCAGGATGGAAGAGTAGGTGGGGGGGGGGGGGGGGGGGGGGGGGGGGGGGGGGGGGGGGGGGGGGGGGGGGGGGGGGGGGGGGGGG
>JBBMJY010000022.1:15860180-15870874 GCA_037833715.1 Toxotes lorentzi | reverse complement strand
TTTGTTGTGTGTATACACACACACACACACACACACACACACACACACACACACACACACACACACACACACACACACTCAGTCAGTCAGCAGAATAGCAGATAACAGGAACCCTGTGTGAGGGCCGTCCTGGGGAAACACTTTTACATTATGGATTCTGTGGGAAAGGGCACAGAGACGTGCTTTTGCTTGTGTGTGCATGTGTGTGTTTCTTTAATGTCCGTGTTTGTGTGAGTAGAGGGTCAGAATATGCTCAGCTGCTGCTTTGGTGTACTCCATCCTGCCATCAATCAATTTAAAACTGTCTGTTTTGTCTTTGTGAATATTTCTTTTGTGTTTCACTCTGATGTACAGTGTGTGTGTGTGTGTGCATAGTTTAACCTTAAGAAAAATGTTTTGTACACCAGCCACTTGCAGTAATTTGCAGAAGGAAATACATTTTTTTTTAAATTGTATCCCACACTTGATTAAAGGCCTCTGTAAACTCTATGATAAATGATTCCTTTGACCATACATTGCCACCTGTTTTGTAGTACTTTTTTATTTGTGTGTTTGATGTTGTATTGTCCCTTTGGAGCTTGTAAGGATGCTGTTCTGGCCAGAGGTGACTGACCTCAGTAGGATTTTACCTGGTTAAATAAAAGTTGAAATATAAAATAAATATCATACGTTTCCCCGTTATAAAGACTTCTTGGGAGAGCATTGACACTGATCCATGTTGGGGAGACTAAAGAAGCTAAAAGAAGACTATGATTCATTAGTGTAATGGTATGACTTCATGAAGCACATCCACTAAAGCCTTCTCATCCTAATACTTTGAGTGAAATCCCTTTCAATATGGCTTCTGGTGGATCGATCCTCAAAGTATCGATACAACCAACACCACGTCCTGCTTAGAGTATAGATACCAGCATCTGCAGGATCAATAAAAAAAAAAAAAAAAAGTAAGCTGCTTGCAGACATACAAGTGGCATTCAGTCAGCAGATGAGGAAAAATGCAGCCACAGATGCGAGCTGATAAACAGCAGCATCTGACTGAATGTGACCCAGACAGTGAGGAGTGGAGCTACCACTTTCACAGGCTGTGATCATCTCCTTGGTGGCTGCCCCCCCGAATCTCTTCAGTCTCGTTCCCTCCATCGATTTATGTCTTCTCCCCTGTATTCCCTCACTCGCATCCCCCAGCTCTCCTGTCACTCCTCCTCCCTGCTTCCTTCCTCAGCTCCCTCCATCCTCTGAGTTTAGTCTTTTGAAGTCATTTGTTAAACTCTCCTCTGTTCTCCCTCAGGAGTTCCCTTCCTACACTGAAGGTGTCTCATGAGTTTTTATAAAGCCAGGACACTTTTTTTTTTTCCTGGAATCTTGTTTATGTGCAGCTTGCAGAGACGTTAATACTGCAGTTCATTGTCAGAGAGCTGAAAAAGGCTGGGGAAAAAAAAACATTTTCTGATACAAAGCCAACCTCCAGTTCAGTTCACCTTGACTGTGATGTGGAGAAAATGGAGGTCAAGCAGCGTCAGCTTTGTCTCTAATGCAGCTCTACCTCTTTTACAGATTGCGGTGAATCTCTGAGTGAAGATGGCCTTCTTTCAGAACAACTTCTGGGTAAGTGTCTTGAAAACAGTCGTCAATAAGTCAGTATAATAATGGAGATTATGCAGGAGGACACAGGTCTATGATGGTTACGTTGCTCAGCCTTTTATGCATTAAGCTTTAACTTCCATGTATTACTTATACACCTGCTATAGCTGAATCACAGCTGTGAGTCACTGAGCTTTTCATTTATATTCTCAGTGGACAGTGGAGCTTCTGGCTCCTTCCTGCTTTTCAGATACACGCTGGAAGCGTTTACTGTATCCCTCCTCCGCTCACTTGCGAACAATAGAGGTCGATCTTGCATTCAGTCCCCTCTGTCACATGGAAAGCAATCTCATTCAGATTATTCTTGTAGGCAGGGATAATGTCTCTTTCTGCAGTGTTACTGAATGTAAATGGTTATTTTCTGAAGCAGTTGCAGTGGCTTTTAACTTGCTATTACCATTACTTTTGTAGCTCAAGTCTATATATTTGTTTGATACAACTCCCATGTTTTCTTACTATTGTGTGGTCAACAGGGGCCAATAAAACACCTGACCAATTCCATAACATAATTTTTGATAACTAATTTGATACTGTAGGGCAGAGGTCAAACATTGTGCTCTTTATTCACCTCTGCTGTAGGGGAATATGTATTGGTTTTAATAAGCAGTCATTACGTGGTGAAGCTAATAGTTGGACCTTGTGTAAAGATTTTTTAATTCAATTTTTTTTTTTAATTTAACAGAATCTACCAAATTGCTCGGTGTTTCAGGTTAAATAAAGAACTTAACCAAAATAAAATTAAATCAGAAAAGATTTAGATCAGGAAATATCTGTTCAAAGAAGAAATAAACAACCCTAAAGGTGAGTTCAGGCAGAAAGTGAAGTGCATTTTTCCCCACGTTATTGTTGTGTACTGGGGCGAATAAAACCCTTTTTGTTTAATTGCCCCAAACCGCCCCTGTACTAACGATACATCAGCTACAAGCAAGCTATCAATGGACAAACCACCTGTTTCTGTGGGTGTGTCAGAGCCAACCAGAAATTCTTCTTTTTCTGATTTTTGCTCTCTGTGTTCCTCTTGTCTCTGTATTGTACTTTTATGAAGCAGATTGATAAAGCCCCGGGACACATGCAGATTTTACACTTGAGTTGAGAATGTTTCAGACGTGTTTTCACATCTATCTGTGCGTTTTCAGTGCCAACTTACAGCTATGGACACATTTCTGTCAGTACTCAGGAAGTGTTGAGGTTTGATACCCAGCTGTTGTCTCCCAGTGTCTGTTTGAAGAAACCGTAATTTGGCAGAAGCTTGATGTTGGCACCTGGTGTTCGCAGGTGTCTCCCCAGATTTCCTGTGTGCAAGAATATTCTAATAGACTATTAGAGACACCAACATAAGGCAATGCAGCACACCACCACTACCTGTATAATGAAAAATTAGCAGTGAATTGTATCAGCACCATGTGTCACCAAAAGAAAAAAAAAGCTGGTTATCACATTCAAAGACAGGATTTATCATTTTACATTAGATTGTGAGAATTGAACCTGATAGTATTAGTTAATTAAGGCATTAATTAGCGTAATTTGTGCAGTAATTTAATAGCCTCATTAGCAACTTTGCACAGATGTGTGAAGTGGAGGATCGAAATCTCTCTTTCATCCGCCCAACATCACCCTCATCCCCCAGTGACTTTGTCTGCAGTTACAAGAGCTCTCTCCCTCGTTTTCTCCTTTCTCCTTGTTTTCTCCTCTCCGCTCTGTCCCTGCACACCTGGTGCATCTATTTCAGGTGTGCCCTACTTCTCCTCCCTTGCCTCATCAGTCTACGAAACGTCCTCAGTAATATTCTAGCAGTTGAACTAAAATGAGCTGTTGAGATACAGAAATAAGATTTGGGAGGATTACGAGACTTTGTCCTTAATGTAGCGATGACGAGGAGCGTTTGTCTGTTGATCATTCTGTCTTTATGTCCGTCTAACCGTGTAGAATATTAAACACTAGGTCTTGTTATTGAATGCCAGAGTTTTAATAAGACACTGGAGTTCAAAACATTTGGTTTGTGGATATGCATTTGTGTTTTCAATGAATGATAAACTTGAGGGCTTAATGATTGTAGCTGTTGGAGTAGTTGTACAGTCTGCAGTGTTATTTTTTGCCCACTTAATTTCCATCTATGGTCCGTGGATAGTATCATATTGCAGTCTTTGTGCTGTGGGCAGAGAAGCAGACTGGCAGGTCTGCAGGCAGGGAGGCAGGCGGAAAAAGCAAGAAAATGAGAGCAAACTGGAAGGAAGGGAAGCAGAATTTCAGCCAGGCACAGAGACAAGGTCACAGAGCTGCTGTGCTTCTGTACTGCAGAGAAGATTAAATGCCAGCCTTCGTCACGGTGTCTGCCTGACATACAGGCAGAGAAGCTTAATTTTCTTCGTCATGTAAGCGAAGATTTTGTGGAACTCGTGCGCCTGCATGTGTGTTTACGTATACATGACTGTTCTTCCCACCCAGCCTGCTTTCAGACACAAATAGCTGTGTAATACAAATCAACCCTTCAGTTAATTAGTCAGCGCAGCCACTCGGGAACTCGTCGCACACACAGAGCCTCGTCTTGTTTGGCTCAAGAACATTCACAGCCGAACACAAAGCCTCCTCATGGCACACTGTCCTTTCCCATTAACTATATAAGAGCTGTGCTCGTGGCCCACAGGGGGAGGCCCATCAGCTATGATTAAGTACATCCTTAGTAAATTAACGCACTGTTAAATCCTAGGAATAGAATTTATTTCTCTGTAAAGACTAGTTCTCCTTAGATATTCTTGAAATTTGGCTTTTTTTTCCCCTTAAAAAAAAAATATAGAGAGCTATATCGCCATTAAGTCAGGTAATCAATTATTTGATCAAAAGAAAATGAACTATTGATAATATAATAACTCTTTTAGTGACTTTTTTCTGTTTCCAGCTTCTCAAATATAAGGATTTGATGCTTTTGTTTATCATACATGATAGCAAGCTGAATATATTTGGGTTTTAGACTGTTGATCAGACAGAACGACATCTCAAAATGGGCTGTGGGAAACTAGAACAGGCCTTTTTCACACTATTTTCTGACATGTTTATAGACAATAATATACTTGATTAATTGAGAAAATAGTCTGTAATTGAAATAATCAGTAGTTGCAGCCCTGCAGTTGGTTTTGCGCGTTAGAGATAACTGCTTAAGTTGTTTTAGTCATCTCTTTTGAAGGAAAATGGATCTTTCAGCAGACTGTTTCTCAGAAATGTTCCTCCTGTCCCTCACACTGGTTCTTGTCAGGGTTGGAACACCAAACCATGGTTTCCTTGTCTGAAGGTTTTCTTTCACTCTGAGTGGTTACTGCAAAGAGAATGTCGGTAACAGTGCAAGTGCGAGATGGATAATGACCATTTAAAGTCGCTCATGTCTCAGGAAATACATTGGCTTTTCTGTCTGAAATAATAATACACTGAGGGGAACAATAACAGTGTCATATACAGTACTGTACTAGAGTTATAGGCATTAAAAGTAAAGTGAGGATGATTTTTATAAATAATGCCGTCCATCAACAGAACAGCCAAAACTTAAGGGTTTGTTTATTTATTCTGTTTTGACTATACTTTATGTTAAATTCCCTTTTTCTGTGTGAACACACCACACACACAAAAGCTGCTTCATCATAATGGTGAAGCTCACGCATTCACTGAAAAAGTTTTTTTTTTTTTGAGGATCATGTTTGCTTAAAATCACAGAATGGGGAATATAACTGATTCTTGTCAGGCTGGTTTGTACCAGGACTGTTTCACTGCTGACTGTAGCCTCATTCTGCTGGGTTTGTACCTGGTAGAAATGACTCCACAAATCTGAGGAGACCTGTAGAAGATTCCTTAATAATATTCCCATCTCTCCTCCCGGAACAGACTCAGTTTTCTCTCTCTCTGCAGTGGAGAATAGACGATAAAAAGTCCTGCATGTTATTCCAGGGGGATTTAAATGAACTGTTTCAAAGACTGACAGCCGGCTGTTCTGGTTTGAGGCTGTACAGTATACAGAATACTGTCTTATCGTATCGTCTCCTCTTAGAAACGGCTCCTTCTTTGCCTGAAGATACAATAGTGTGTTCACAGAAACACACACAAACAATGCCCGGTGGGTTTTTATTATTGCCTCCTTCTCAGTTTAATGATGCCAGCGTTGCTGCAATCCCATCACTTTGAGTCATGGGGTTTTCTCTTGGGGGGCAGAACTATAAACACAGTGTGAAACTCTTTCTCCCTCCCATTCTCCTTTTCTTTCTTTGCTCTCTAGCCTACAATGTACAGTAGATATAGATATAATCATGATCTATATCATTGTCACAGTTTAAAAGTACATCATGTATCATGACAGGTGTAGTGCATCTTTGCAGGAACCATTCATACAGCCTGTCCTAGTCTCCAAAACACAAGAGGCAAAATAAAGCATCTTAGTCTTGCAGAGGTGAATTTTCTCAGACTGGCCTATTCTACAAATTAGTTTGGAGCCATCAGTGATGACGTGCTGCTGCTGCTACCTGCTCCTGATGTCATTGACACCTCTCTGCTGTGGGACTGTTCACTCGGCTCAACGTGCCCAATCAGCAGAAAAACTCTCTGTGAGTCAGCTAAACTCACAGCAGCACCGACAGGCTGGTCAGTCGGCTCGCTGGAGTTCGATGGTGTTTGATGCACGAGTGGAACCTTTGACAGTTGCCTGGGTGCGGGTAGAGTGCAGGACAAATAATCTTTTGCTGAATTTTAGGTTTTAGAAGTTATTTTTATTGCTGCAGGAGATAAGAGACTTAAGATAGCAAACCTGAAAGAGGCCGACTGTGAAGCCACATTCCACATTCGCTCAAAAAAAAAAACAAACAAAACAAAAACATTATATCTATCAGAAATTCAAATGTCTGATTTGCGGCTGACAGTGTTGTAGCTGTTGAGATCATGCACCACCTTAAGGTGGAATTACGGGTGTTACAGGGAACTGTCGATTGGAGGGGCTTACAGAGAAGCCGACACACCCACCCTCCAAATGTTAACGTACCTTTCAAGAAACTTGACTTGTTGGTTCTTGTCGGGTCGTGTTCAGAGACAAAAAAAAAAAAGTATTATATTATTATTGTAGAAGTTGACATGTTGTACATACCAATATAAAAGAAACAGCCATCTAATCCCCCCCACCCAACCCCACCTCGACAGCTTTCCGAATGTGTCTTTTCCCTTGTTCGGGTCAGTTCTGCTGTGTTCTTCTCAGTATCGTAGTTTCATTTGACCGGTGGGCTGCGTTACACTGCAGGAATGTCCTCAGACATCAGATCTTCTCAAACAGACTGTAAAAGCACATTTGACCAATAGCCAGAACTAAAGGCACAGCTCTAGATGCTGCCAGGTAACAAAAAAATGTATTAGAAAGCCAGAGCCAAGCTGAGTAACACAAAAAAAAAACAGAAGTCTGGAAGAAGCAACTTGGTGCTCTTGGAAACAGTGTTGTAAATACACGATTTTAATGCTGAGATGATTGCACGGTTTGCATCACCTGGTATTTCAGGGTAAAAGTGTCTTCTCATTGCCTTTACGCTGAATGATTTCAGGTGCACACTCCTTCAAACTGATGAACGGGTTGCACAGGTTTTCTTGAACATCATCCCTCTAGGATGTTAGAGAAGAGTTGTGCAGCCTGTTTAGTAATTTGACTTTTGATATGTTTGTGCTTGTCTCACACTGCTTTGTGTGTGTTTGCTCTGATGGAAACCTACACTTCTCACACAGGATAAAAGTACGTCTGCTATTCCAGTGTGTTCTTGTTGAACTACCCAACACCACTTATATAGTTTTTTAATCTGCTTTTTTCTTTTTTCAATATTTGAATTGCTTTTTATGCAATTTGAATTTTTGATGGATATTTTAGGAGAAATGTGATGTTTCTAAACCACCCGCTATGTTTTGCAAGTTTGGAAATCAGAAGACCAACTGCAGCCCAGTGAGTAGTGTACTCATCCAGTCAGGTTCATTCTGATGTATGAGTGAAAGAGACAGCTGTCAGTCATCTGTTATTCAGCCTCTTTGAAAGCAAATGCCCATTGTGTCTGGCCACTCTAAAATGAGGAAAGTGAAAATTGTATTTTGGTGTTGGTTAGACATTCAGGCACAACTGAGACTCACTGAAACACACATTTGTTTGCCTACAACTTGCTGTTTTGTTGATAGAATGTTTGCAAACGTTTGGGGGAGATCCCTTGTCGCCTTCTGGTCCCTCACTTCTGTCTTCTTCTGTAATTGACAGCACAACTTAGACAATTAAGGCGAACGTGCAGAGGACAATCTTTTATTTGTTGTACTGCAGCAGCTGTGGAGCAGAGCCTGCAGCGCAGAGTTTAGCTCAGCCCAGGTTTCCTCACCGTCTGTAACTGGTTTAATACAAACCTGAGGGGAAGTCTGGAGATTCTTCTAATTAGAATCAAGTGAGAGCAGTTACATACATAGACCAAACTCTCACACAGGCACACACACACTAGTGAAAATTGTTAGCAAGAGGAAATAGAATAGAGGAAATGTCTCTGTCTGCTGTTTTGTTGTACAGTGGCAGCATAAATCAGAGGAAAGCTGTTTAACCCGTTCCTAGAACAAACCTTTGAGAGGCTTTCTGTTATTATAGGCAAGGGTGTTAAACCACAAAACCCACTGAAATATCCTCACCTCACCTGAGACACTTTATTCCTACATCTGAAAACAGCAGGTCTGAGCCTCTGAGACTTTATGTGAGCAGCAGTAAAGACAAGCTCATTTTTGGGGATTGACAAATCTGGTTTTATATCCAAAGTATCTGGCCTGTGAGTGAAATCAGTTTTTTTTCCTTCATTGGGTTACATCTAAATGTTACTCGTGTTTTAGAAATCGGCTGTAGATATAACAATATAAATTCAAATAATATGCTAAAACTGAATTTAGGGTTTTGAGTCTAAGCTGGCATTCAGGCACCAACCAAACAGTTCTGTTAATCTAGATATTTTATTTCCAAACAAATTTTAAAAAACTAATAATCAAACAAATGAAAGATAATAAATCAAAGCATGTAGATCTGGGTCTCTGCTGCACAGTAAACCTGCATTGTCTCCACCAATGAGCAGGGCTGAAAGAACTGACCCTTGGGTGAACCTAAATCTTGACCCCAGCGAAAATGTTGTTTTTTTTTTCTTTTCCTGACTAGACTGGGTCGTGGATTTGCATTTTTAAGTGTTTTGGATTGGGAATGCTTGGAAGTTATGTGTTGGCATTTGTTTTGCTTAGAGAATTGAGAATGAATGGAGTGTGGGACTCAGCTAAAGTCTAAAAAGTTTCATGGTCCCGACCACCATAATGTTGACTGGTTTGAACAAGCCAAGCTTAAATTCTGGACCCATTATTAACAGAACAGTGCTGCCATTTGATTTACTCAGATAACACGATAATTTCCCTGCTGCCCACCATCCCCCTTAACAAATCTGAGCAGAACCCCCATGGCTTATAACGGTCTTCAGAAGTCTTCATGAGAAAGTTGTCCACATACAGATTTTACACCTCTCTGCAATCCCCCCACCCCCCTGCATTCTTCTCCTCTCCCATCATCACCCTCATTGTCATGGTAATGGACTCCATCGTGCGTGACCAAAACGGTGAACTTAATTGATGAAAAAGAGATCGGTTGACGGGAGAAAAGAGGGGGTTTGCATATATCAGACGTGAAGGATTTTCGAGCGAATACATTATGGCACTTTAAGCCATGTGAAGAAGACCGTCAGCCCTGCTTCCTGGCAGGACTCAACATCCACAAGTGTTGCACTTCACATCTGCTTGCTCAATCAAGAACCCGTGCACATAAACAGGCAAGTGTAGTTCAGTATCAGTCATGTTGCAGCTGCCAGTCAGGTGAGACGTGTTCCTATACAGCGAGTTGTATTATTAAAGGTGATGTGACTTTTCTTTCTCCCTCAGGTATTTGACCTGGGGCAATACGCACAGATTTTCATGTAACTTATTAAGCAGGTGATTCACTTCAGTTTTGTTTAGGTCTGCATCTAATGAGCTTAGTTGTTTTTGTCAGTAAAATGTCAAAAAATCGGGAACAGTGTCTTACAGTTTCCAACAGCCCAACGTCTTCAGTTTAGTGTCATTTACAACAAAGAATAACATCAAATCACATTTTAGAGGCTGGAAACATCAAATATTGGTATTCTTGACAGTTATTTGATTTTCTAAATGGTTGCTGCTCAATTTTCTGTTGATCAATTAATTAATTAAACGTTGCAGCTCTCGTTTTGTTATTGTCGGCATCCCCGAATGAAAGCACCAAAGCCTACAGTGGGTTAGTCCGACCCTCCTGCCCCGTCTGTGGCACTCAGGTACAGCAAGGGACTGAATCAGCGCCTCTTATGGTCAGAGGTGAACCTGTTCTACCTCCTGAGCTGCCGACACGTACATTAACACTGCACCAGAATACACAATCCTTCAAAGTTCAAATCATAAGTAAGTCAGTTGGATTTATTTTAGGGAAGAAATGAATTATGCATCTCATGTGAGAGTGGATCAGAACGAGCAAAGCGACAAATGGTCACAGCTGGAAATGTTTGCCACAGAGTGACAGAATGATAGTCGTGGGCATTTCATCTACATCAAAGGTGAGTCTTTTCACATCTAATGTCAAAGCTACAAGACCACAAAAGGCAGCCAGCTGTCACTGATAAGAGAGGAAGAGAGCAGGTTGTGAATATAGGGGCGTCATAGCTGGAAAATTTGACAGTGACACAAACTGGCATGATAACCAGCGGCATGTCGTCCATTAGAAACTACTTTATGTCAGGTTATGATGATGGAGTCTGTGAGTCGTGAGTGAATATTAGAACATTAAAACAACAAAAATATGATTATATTCAAGGGTTAAAATGCTTTGGCAATAAAGTTATGGCACATCGCTCATTTTTGCTTTTCATATATCCAGCCAGGCTTCTTACTGACTGATATCATTATCAAATGCTTTTTGAAAAACCATGTGTGCACAGTTATCTATGGTCTGTGGACGGGCTCAATTTGCATACATGCAACAGACA
>JBBMJY010000022.1:15852680-15855180 GCA_037833715.1 Toxotes lorentzi | reverse complement strand
ATTCGGCCACACCGCACCATCCTGGCCTTTGTCTCTGGAATCTTCTTCATCCTCTCAGGTACACTGATCGCCCTCTTATCTCCGAACATGTTTTTGTCTTCTCTCTTCTTCGGTTTTTGTAAAACCCAGATTTTGTTTTTTTTTCCTCTTCTCTCTCTGTCTCAGGTCTGGCTCTGGTGGTGGGCCTGGTGCTCTATATTTCCAGTATAAATGATGAAATGCTGAACAGGACTAAAAGCAGCGAGGCCTATTTTACCTATAAGTACGGCTGGTCCTTTGCTTTCGCTGCCATCTCCTTCCTGCTCACTGAGGTGAGCAGCACACCATTGAATGGCAGCTGTTTGGTACTGCTGCGGTAAAAGCACAAACATCTTAACATCTTTCAGAACTAAAATTTACTATAAACAAAAAATAAAAGACTTAATTAGAGCTTTAACGATTAGACGTTTAATCTTTTAGCTGATAGGCAGACAGTTAATCAGCAACTATTTTGAAAATCAAATAATTGCAAAAATGCCCAATAATTGCTGATTGCAGCTTCTCAAGTGTGAGAACTGAATGTTTTTCTGTCTCTTCACATAATAGTAAACTGAATATCTTTGGGTTTGTTGATCAGACAAAAGAAGACCTTAGAAGATGTCACCTTGAGCTCTAGGAAATTATAACAGAACTCATCATCATAATCAGTGATGAAAATAATTATTACTTGCAGCCCTAGACTCAATGCAGTGAGCACAAAAGATTGAGTTGAGTGTTGAAAATTACTTTATTTTTTCTCAACCAACAGGTAAAGGCATAATAAGCAGACATTAATCCGTTGATCAAAGTTTAACTTTAGAACTTTTTGACACTGGGAGTTCAGCGGACCAGGTTAAATTTAGAGTCATGGGTATTCAATTCCCTCTTGGGGTCATAGCATGGAACTGCAACATAAAATAAAATTGTCATTGTTAACATCAGTATCATAGTTAGGATGCTAATCTTGTTACAAATAACATCGGTGAGATCCATATTAATCATAATTAACTGACAAAGATGTTTTAGTAGTACTGGAGATACAGAAATGATCTTATACTAAAACTTCCAGTGAATACTTTCAAAATAAAATGACAATCAGACAGAAATAATCAAATGATATTTTGATATTATACCAGATTACAAAGGTGGATTTGCTGTGATGTTGTACAACCAAAGTAACTGACAGAGCACAGTGAGATCCATAGATGATTTTCTTTGCTATTTGCTGACTTTAATTCTATATTTATTGGGTCCTTCTTCACCACAGAGTGCGGGCGTCATGTCTGTCTACCTGTTCATGAAGCGCTACACAGCAGAGGAGATCTATCAGCCTCGCCACCCCAGTTTCTACCGCCCTCGTCTCAGCAACTGCTCCGATCACTCAGGCCAGTTCCTCCACCCAGAGGCTTGGTCACGTGGACGAAGTCCCTCAGACATCTCCAGTGAAGCTTCACTCCAGATGAGCGCCAGCTACCCTGCTCTCCTCAAATGCCCCGACTATGATCAGGTCTCCTCTTCACCCTGTTGAGGTGTCTGCCGTCACACCGGAGGCCACCTAAAGGTCACTTAAGGGTCGTGGAAGATCACACAGGCTCAAAAGGCCAGGTGAGGAGAAAAGGAAAACATACAAGTTGGATATAAATTGTGAGGTTTTTTTTTAAAGGAAGAAAATATTTGCAGCTTTGTGGCCTAAGGACTTATATATGACTTGTCATTCTGAGCTGGGTTTTTTTTATATAGGGAATTTGTTGTTGCAGCAGAACCTACATTTACTATAGCTGGAGGCATAGTCTAAGGTTTTATGGGGGAAAAAAATCAGTACACTCGAGATGAGTGTTCTTTCAGCAAAGGTCTCAGAGTTCAAATCGGAGCAGTTTTTTCAGAAGGAATTCAGTTCAGACATATGTTTTGTATTTTTGTTAAATTGTATTTGTGAATTTTACCTTCCAGTGCCTCAAAGCTGTGTCTTTTTGTGAATATCTTTGCTTCCTCATTTTGCAATAAATAAATGTTGTGCGTTAGGACCTTTTTTGTTCTAGCACTTGGCAGTATTGATGGATCATGTCACACTGCAGAAGTAGAGGGATGTGCAAAGTATCGACGGTCAGTAAGCAAGAAAAGTAAATTGCAATAGATCCGATAGCGGAATTTTATCCAGCAATTACAGTGCATCCGGAAAGTATTCACAGTGCTTCACTTTTTCCACATTTCGTTATGTTACAGCCTTAGTCCAATATGGATTAAATTCATTTTCCCCCTCAAAATTCTACACACAACACCCCACAATGACAATGTGGAAACAGTTTTTTTTTTTTAAATGTTTGCAAATTTATTTAAAAATTTAAAAAAAATCAAGAAATCACATGTACATAAGCATTCACAGCCTTTGCCATGAAACTCAGAATTGAGCTCAGGTGCATCCTGTTTCCACTGATCATCCTTGAGATGTTTCTACAGCTTAATTGGAGTCCACCTGTGGTAA
>JBBMJY010000022.1:15828608-15852580 GCA_037833715.1 Toxotes lorentzi | reverse complement strand
TGTGTGTGTGTGTGTGTGTGTGTGTGTGTGTGTGTGTGTGTGTGTGTGTGTGTGTGTGCATGTGCGTGTGCGTGTGTGTGCGCTTGTGTTTTATTTGTACCTCGGCAGGGGGAGAAGAATGCCGGCTTTGACGTGCTCTACCACAACATGAAGCATGGCCAGCTGGCAACCAAGGAGCTAGCCGAGTTTGTCCGTGAGAGGTAAGGTTCTTGTGTATTTGTGAATATCTGTGTGGGAGGTGGTGGTAGTGATGGGGCTGGATTCAGAGAAATTCGACATTCTTGCCTTGTGCTTGAAGAGAAAGATGAGCGACTGTGCCAAGGTTGGGTGCAATGCTGAGAGATTATAAATGTACTGTTGTGGAATTGATCTCTCACTGCATCACAGTGTTCATGGTTTATGCCGTTTCAAAGTCCTGTCAGCAGAATACAGATTGTGCAGAGAACATTTTAACAAGTCCTTTTTTGTCTTGACTGCTTCAGTCATCTCTCTCAGCTTTGACCTCTGACCCCTGTCCTCACTACTGTGCTACCTTTTGAAGTTTACTACGTCTCATACACATCCACACGCAAGCGTGAATAGGCTGATTATCTGGGAGCATCTAGATGCACTCGTTAGCATGACTGGCTTTCTGCTTACAGTAGTAACCAAGAGTTATTTACAAAGTACTGAAGCATATTGTTGTGGGTTGCAGGTCACATTAGAGCATACAGATACCGTTCACTTCTGAAGGCGTTTGACCCCACCACTGAGGGTAACATTTCAGAAAAAGGATATTTGAAGGAGAGGAAAATGCCAGTTAAGGGGAGAACAAACTTCAGCATCAGACCTATTCTGAATACTGTCAGAGTTTAGGGCAGTGCTATCAGCCCTGCCCTGCTTTTACACTTTTACACTTGTTTACACAACCCGAGCCAATGTTTCCCAAGATAGGATATGTTTGCCAAACACACTGGTTAGTCTCATCTTACATTGTTTTTCTTATCGTACTTAATCGTAACAAAAGGACTAACAAGCTCAACACTGCATCAACTATGCTTCTTCTTCATTTCCATGTTGGACCATCAATTCATGAGGAAGAGGACATGCAGCCTCAGCTGTGTCCCTTCAGTATATCACATACAGCCATCAAGTGCTTATTTAAGTGAAAAGAATTTTGAAAGGTCAGTCTACCAGTATAAACACTGGAAACTGCTTCTGTGCGATGTGTGAGCTGGAAGCTTGACGGGAGTAGTAACAGTAACTAAGGGGGTTGGTCAATTACCCAATTAAAGCTGTCTATTCAAAGCGTGTAGTTAGTTATAGTAAATGCTCTTGTCTTCTAATTAGTGATTATCAGTGAGTAAATTGTGGAGAGTAATGAGTTTCCCACAGGAGTTTGTTCTCAAGTTAACACACAGCGCACACTGTCAGACCCGTGAAATGATCCTGACATCGATTCAGAGCGCCGGTGCACATTCCTCGCAGGGGGAAATTCAGTTATCTGCTCGGACAGCAGCAGACAACAAATCAGCAGCCAGGAAATGAAATAGGGTCACTGTGGGTAAAACGGTGTGTGATCCCACGGGACGCAGAAAAGGCAATTGTGCTCCACTTCCACTCCACTCCACTTCCCTGAAAGGTCATTTTTATATACAAGAGACCTTATGAATCACTCAGTTGTAAGTATCCTAACATCTCTTCCGACCACAATCTCAGGGGTTCTCAGTTATTGCATGTTAACAGTCTCAGATTGCCCTGGTGCTCAGTGTGTTGTGAGGGACCATTGATGGCAGGGACACAGTAAACATCAGGCTTTGACTCTTGGTGAAACAGTCAATGTCAGGGCTCACACAAAAATCGGTCTATTGACAGAAAATCCATCATTCAACTGAAATTAAACCTAATCTTCTTAATTATGTGAGTTTGCCTCTTTTCTTTGTCTCATATGATAGTACACGTTTTGGACCGCTGGTCAGACAGAACAACTTATCTGAAGATGTCACCTTTGGCTTAAAGAAGATTTAACTGTAAAGCAAAACAGGATTATTTTTGTTTTTTGTCATTTTGGCCTGACAAAAAACTGAATGGTGAGCATAGCATTGTTTATCAAAGTCATCATTAGTAACACATTTGTAATTGGGAACCATTATGCAGGCATCTCTATCAAAATGGCAAGAAAATGACCTAAAGACGAACTATCTATCTCAACAGATTTGTGGTTTGGTGTCAGTGTGCAGGTTTTACTTTTTTTTCCATCAGTATGTTTGGATACAGACAAAGAGGCTAAATTATTAATTGATTCAATGAAAATGTCAAAAAACATAAAACAAAGTATAACTTCAACATCACTGCGAAAGACAAACAGAATGTTTTTTCAATCTGTTTACGGCTAATCTCAGAAGCGAGTTGTTCTGTCTGTTCACCCTCAGGATATTTGGTTCAGTGCTCATTCTTTCTCTTCAGGGTCTACAGATGCTTATTAAAGTTTTATTCCCAGCCTCGCAAAATGAGTCCATTCATCATTCAAATGTGGCTTATTGCAACATTTACCCAACACTGATGAAAATTAATCTTTATCTTGCTGACTGCTGTGATGGTTGATTCCCAGCGTCTGGGCCAAAGTAAGCTCTAGATAGAGGCTGTAACATATGAGGCCATTAGAAGAGGCAATAGTGTTGTTAGGAAGTGCTATTGGAGTACATTACATCCATCAGTCTGAAGTCCATTTAGAGGAATTTACATTTTAAAGAATTCACACATTAGTCTTCCTGTCATGTCACTGCCAAACAAAGACAACAAAGAAGCATACACACACACACACACACACACACACACACACACACACACACACACACACACACACACAGTGTCGAAAAGAAAGTTAATCAGAAACGATTTTGGTAATTGATTAATGTTTCAGTCATCTTTCAAGTAAAGAAAGCCCAGTGTTTTCTGGTTTGAGTGTCTCAAATATGAGTATTTTCCGGCTTAGTTTTATCATTTGTGATAGTAAATCATGGACTGCTGGTCTGAAAAAAAAATTAAAAAAAAACAGGAGATTTAATTTAACATCACTTTGGACTCTTGGAAGTTATGATGGGCTTTTTTTTTTTTTTACTACTTCATACTGAATGAGTAATATGTGTATCCAAGATCTTTAGGTTTCCTCTGGGTTTCCCTAAATCAGATTGGCTGTCAGTTATTTTGCTGATGTCTATGCTTTTGTGTTTGTTTAAGGGCTGCCATTGAGGAGACCTACTCCAAATCAATGAGCAAACTGGCCAAGATGGCCAGCAATGGAAGTCCACAAGGGTGAGTACTGTCATGTAAACACAAGACAGCACAGCAACCTCTCCTCATCCCAATCCGTGTCACCAAATTTCCACATTTATGTTTAAGGTAATGACCTCTGCCATTTAGCTGTCATGATTTATGGTTCATATATAACTCAAAAGCGGCAGAAAACCGTGTTTTTGCTGACATCCAGAGGTTTAACTTCTTAGCCTTTATTTTTAAGTGACTGTACACATAATTTAACTAACTGACGTTTGATTACTCTAATGTAAAATCATATAATAATAAAATGCAGCCGCGTGATAATTGGTATTAGATTAAATCTTAGGTATATGAACAATTTCAACCTTGAAGTCTCTGGTGTGTGCTTGATTATATATGTATTTCCTAGAACGTTCGCTCCCATGTGGGACGTGTTCAGGGTGTCTTCAGACAAACTGGCCCTCTGCCACCTCGAGCTGATGAGAAAGATGAACGACCTCATCCGGGACATCAACAAGTACGGAGAAGAGCAGGTCAAAATTCACCGCAAGGTACGTATGTGTGATGAGGAGGGATACTTTACGATACTTGATTTTTTGTGCCTGTGTGCGTTTCTGTGAACATAGATTTGTATATTGTCTCATTACTTGCCCTGCATTGAACCTCTGTCATCCTGATCTAATTTATCTAACAGAAAATCCAGTTAGGGTCATCTCCCTTCATGGTAATTGCTGCATTTGCCCTTAAAGTATCAAGTACAATGATGATCTGTACAGGATGTGAGTGTTTTTTTTGTTTTGTTTTTTTTGTTTGTCTGTTTTTTTTTTTTTTCTTCCTCTGTATGTATGTGTGTATGTGTCACTCAGACAAAGGAGGAGATGGTGGGGACAGTGGAGGCGGTGCAGGCGCTGCAGGTTCAGAGTGGTCACCTTCAGAAGTTGAAGGAGGGTTACCACACCAAGTGTTTGGAGCTGGACCGACTCAGGAAGGATGGAGCTCCACAGAAAGAACTGGAGAAGGTTTCCCACTGCTTTTTTCTGTTTTCTAGACAGTTTTAGTAGGTATTTCTGATTTTATACTGAACTGAAGCTGAGGCTTCAGCTTAAGTGGGAGGAGGAATACTTTAAACAAAAATCCATCAGATTTTAGAAGAGTTAAGTCTTTGTTGAGCCATGAAAGATAATTCGTCATTTACAGTTGCTGAAGCAAATTGTCGAAAAATTAAATGTTAATTGTTCGACAAAACAATACCAGCTCAAGGTTCACTTGTTAGCTTTTTCTGAAGCTTTTAACCGTCTCTGTTTTACTAACCCTGGATGTCATTGATAGTTTCCCATAATTGTCATAATTGCCGACAATTACGGGAAACAACATTTTCTAACTGCTCTGCTCTCCGGCATCCACTCTGTGAACAAACCCCGCTTCTCTTGTTTTGAAGGTGTAATCTGAACCCTGAATGGGAGTCGTTGTAATTATCAGGCAGAAATTGTTCTCATTCACTCACTGAGCTATTTAGTTTTATTAGAGGTTTGTGAATGAGAGTCTGTAGCTAAGGGCCATCATTTTCCTTTTCTTTCTCACTAGGCGGAGCTGAAGTCTAAGAAAGCGGCTGAGTCATTCGCGTTGTGCATCGAGAAGTACAACCGTGTGGGAGGAGAGTTTGAGCAGAAGATGAGCGAGTCCGCCCAGGTCAGCTCCTACTCCAGCTGGGCCCAGGGCTGCTTCTTTATCCAGCTCTCCCACCCTCTGATGTGGTGTTTTTATGTATTTCCTCCTCTCCTGGGCTTTATCTTTCTCTTTATCTCCCTGACTCACCCTCTCACCACACAAGAACTCCATCTGATCCTTTCATTTATTATCCTACATCATGCCTTCCCCAAAAATGGAAACCTCAACCCCCGACTCCTAAACACCCACTGGCTCGTACATCCTGCACCCCGCTCATTACCTTTAATCACTGCCTCCACACTTCCATGGTTACTTCTGCTGTTTCCATGGAAATTTTCAACAAACCCCAATGAGTGCTTATGTATTCTACATCTGAAATGATGACAGAAACCCTTGTCACCAATTATCTCTTGCAATAGCTTTGAAGGGGAAGGTCTGCTCATAATTATGAGGAGGTATGTGGTATCTGGGCGAAAAACATGTGTCAAAAGGTCAGAGAAGAAATAAAGGAAGACAATGTAAAGAAGCAGGTAGGTGTTTCTGATTCCAGCTGGCAGAAAACTTTAACATTTCCAAACAAATGTGACAGACTTTTCATTTCAGTTTGCACTGAGAAAATTGTGGTTCTTTTATTTTTTCCTTTCTTTTATATATTAAGAGACAGAAACAGAACTAAGACTAAACAAGAAGAACAACATTTTAAAAAAGCAAATGCCAAGCAACAAATAAAATCACACAAAAACACACAAAATCAAACCAATATACACAGATATACAAAGGTATGGAAGTGGCTATACAATTAATGGCAGTATTGTGTCGAAAACTGGAATGTTTGAACTATTTTTTCGAGCATAATTACTGTAAAAGCTGCATTTCTTTGCTGTTTGGTGAGGCCTAAAATGGTCTTTTCAGCAACTTAAAGAAGCAGCTGTGTTTTCAAGTAAATGTCAGTGCAGGTTTGATGATATTTAGTTGTTTTTTAAAGGATTTCATTTGTACAAAAGGTCAAAGAAAGATGTTAACCCACAGGGAAGTAAAGCAGTAGAGTTTCGAGGGAATGGCATGGTTTAACAAAGTTTGTTTGTTTTGTTTTTTTTCTTGTGCATGTCTGCTCGAGTAGAAGTTTCAGGAAATCGAGGAGGCTCATCTGCGGCAGATGAAACAGCTGATCAAAGGTTACTCACACTCCATAGAGGACACCCACGTCCAGGTGGGGCAGGTACGTTCACACTGAATCCTGCTCTCATCACGTCATCACATCAAGTATTTGTGTTTGTCACAGATCTGAAATGAGTCAGCAGTAAGTCATGACCCATCTTTTGATGATACTTATGTTTAGTTTTTCAGTTCTAAACTGTTCTGTTGGATAACTTGGCACAATCTCAACTCGCCGGCCAGAATTTGTACTCGCAGTCTGTTTTTTCACACGTTTGATAGCGTTTCGCAGTTGTTTGCTTAGGGACCAGAGTGCACTGAGTAACACAAGTTGAGGAGTATTTTATTGTTTCTGATAATTATACACAACATTTCCAGTTAAAAATTAGAGTTCGCATCCACCAGGGCTCTAACAGGAGTTAAGTAAAACACGTCATTTCTTGTGCGCGTCTTTACAATCTTGTGGTAGCGTGCTATACATTGGTCTGACATATTGTGTGCTTTGATACTGTCACTGGGGGCACCAAAGGCAGAAGTTTTTTTTGATGTTCTACAGGCATGCATCAGCTTTAACTACGCCACCTTTATATCACCTGTTTTACAAAGGCATCACTCTGTTCCTCTCTGCTGCAGGTCCACGAGGAATTCAAGCAGAACGTGGAAAACATCGGCATTGATAACCTCATCCAGAAGTTTGCAGAGCACAAGGGCACGGGCAAAGAGAGACCAGGTACAGTGAGCTCACCAGTAGTTTCCAGTGGCTTGTTTCCAGTAGGAGGGAAATAAATAAATAAAATAAACACACAACTTCAGCAGCTTACATAACAACAAAAATATGAAGCCACCCACCCAATAATAGTATTATGGAGGCGGAATAATTCATAGTGACAAAATATGAGTGCCTACATGGAGACTGTACTCGAGTGTGTTGTGGATGTTTCTCATTTTTAACAAACTGCCTGTTGCCTGCAGCCCTGGTTGGTTTTGAGGAATACATGACAGCTTTGGCACCTGAAGGTGGGAAGAAGAGTCGAGCAAAAGCCTTCAGGATTCCTGGCCTGGGCAAGAGGGACAAGGAGCCAGACTCTACGTGAGTGTGCACACACATACATAAATACGAACACACACACACAGGGAAACAAAAAATGCCCTACAAGCCTTGGGGGCCTGTATAATGAACTGAGTTCAGCCTAGTCTGGCAGTTTTGGGGTTAACTGGCTCCACTTAGCCCAACATCGTTCATCCTGGATCACCAGTATCACAGAGCTGGTGTGTTAAACTTGGAAAACTGGAGTGGACACTTGGAAAGCCTGGAACAAACAATTTGACGGACCTATAAAAAATATCTACTTCTCTTTACTATTTGTCACTTCATTGTAAATTCTTTTTTTTGTGTCAGTGTCCTATGGGACTGTCTGGGTAGCCCACTAATCTTGCATTGTGTTACAGGCCCCAGATCTTCTGAAACTAAATCCTGATCCTCCCTCTTAGCTACTGGCTTAAATCTGAGTTCCTACTGAATTATGAAAACAAAATTACTATCTATTACTATCCTTTGTTTTTTTTTTAATTGCAGGGATTCAGCTGTGGCAGAGGCACTGGTGAGTATCTGACAGCATTTACACCTAAACACACAAGCGAGAGAGTGTGTGTGTGTGTGTGTGTGTGTGTGTGTGTGTGTGTTTGTTTGTTTGTGGAAAGAAGGTGAGCAGGGGATCAAGAGTGTGTGATAATGACGTGACTGAAGGTGTGGGGTTTCCTAGGTTTATTCCAGTACTTCTGAGAAGGAGTCTATGAGATAATCTGGCAGCCAGAGAGGAAGTGCATGACTGTGAGAGAGTGTGTGTTTGTATGCATGTCTGCCCGTGTGTAATAGAGAGAATGCGTGTGTGTGTGCGTTTGTGTGTGAAAGGGCTTTGGACTCTGCCAGAAAACCATCTAACAGGCTGATGTGGAAGCTGAGTGTAAACAGCAGATCACAGAACTACTGGGGCTGCTATTTTACACATTCAAGGGCATCGAGTTTCTGACTGCAGTGTGACAGGTACAGATGTTAGCAGAGGTCACTTTAAAATGTGTTACATAACAATACATGCACTGAAACTGTCATTTAACCTTCCAGAGAGAACTTAACAATAGTTATTATCAAGGGGAAAAGAAAAGTCTCAAAACGTGTGTTTAAGTACTGTTTCTTCATCTGTTTGATTTTTGAAACCTTTTACAGTTTTACTGGGAAGTTAAACCAGAAAGCAAGAAAGAATTATCTCCATAAAAAGTTGCCATGAGTATTGTGTTAACCATCTCTATGAATACGTTACAGACACACAAACAGTTGCATCCAAAGTTCTAGTCTTTTTGGAGTTGTGTGACAATGAAAATTATTTGTCCATGTAGCTGATTGACTTTCTTCACCATGTACTCTATAACTTTGCCTGTCTACCAGTTGGTGCTGGACAAGTGTCAAACAGAGAGGTTAATCGGAGCTTTTTTGATGGAAACACCTTTACATTTAATTTTACAGTTTATTGGTGATTGCTACATAAATTCAATGAGTGTTGATAATAAAAAAAAAAAAAATTTTAATGCAACTTTAAATCCAATTGTGTTGAACTATATGTGTGTAGTTAAACTGCTGCTGCAGGTACATTAATCTCCTTAATGTGACTTTTGTCACATGTGACCTGATCACATCACGAGGCATTAATTGAACTGGTTTTCCAAAATCAGATTTTGTTCTGATGAAAAGAAATAGATCAGTGTCTACAGTTCCACTTCACGTCACGTCAACTCAACCTATTGAGATCTGATTACTGAAATCAGACCTAACGAAATACCATCTTAATATGTCCCCACTCTAAAAATAGCTGCTTCTTCTCTGGTGCTGGTGCTGGTGCTGGTGTGTAAGTCTGGCTTTCCTCAGGTCTTACTTTGAAGATCATATGCCTCCAGTGAAATGCAGCTGATATACAGTATGTCCAGACATCCTGACATAATGACCTGATTTAAATCAAACTGAAAGCACACTTCTGGCCGTAGTACAAACTGCTGTGTTTGATCTGTTGGTAATAACACGTTTAATGTACAACAGTTGCATCAGTTAGTCACTGACTCACACCTCCTTCTCTACACATGTGTTTATACAGACCATATGTCTGTGTGATCTGTATAGGGGCAACTATGGAGATAAGTCCAGGATTTTACTGTTCTGCTCCGGACAAAGTCTGACGGGCATGGATGGATTTTGTGACAATGGGTGCTTGGGCACAGACATGTGCCCTCCTACCTATTTTAGCATTTTGTGTCTCTCTGGGATAGTTTTGTCTTATTGTCTAAAAATTATTTGTAGGCCTTATAGTTTTTTGTCATTCTTTGACCTTGGAAAATATTCTGAGTAACATACTGTGTTATTATAAAAAGGTCTTAAAATATCTTAAATTTCATTTGAACACTGCACAAACCCTCAAACATTTGTCGGGTCTGTTTATTCACTCACACTCTAATAGAAAGCTCTCAGTGGTACACATAGGCTGCAGTTTCACAATATGACAAAGCACATGTGGCTGAGGTGCCATTTGTCTCTGTGTTGCTGACACAGCTTGTGTGTGTCTATGTGTGTGTGTCTGTGCATGTTTTCCCATTCACACAGAATTCACCCCTGGAAGTAGACGATGAGGGATTTGTCATCCGAGCCGACAGCACCCAGAATGATATCCTTTTTCTGCTTCAGTCTAGAATCTGTGATCTTCTTTTTCTTTTTTGGGATAAACAGAACAAACAGTTACAACATCCTTGGTAAAAAGAAACAAACACAATTTTACATTTAAATTAGTAAGTAATTAAAGGCGAAAATAAACAAAAGAAGATTCTCTAATGCTAAACAAGCAAGACATCTCCTAAATCCACTTACTGTCAGCTTACTGAAAATAAGTTCAAATCAGTTCAAAAATTCAGGAATATTGTGATAAAGCAGCCTTTGATACTGTAACAGTTTGAATCTGGTGTAAATAATTCAGGTCTGGGACACAAGGCATATCTCCTCCCAGTCCTCTGCAGTGATGTGTATGTGAGGATCATTCCTCAAGGCAGATAAGAGATAAGAAAGTTTTCTTTACATCAACAGTAAGAAATTAGAAAACATGAACAAAACACCTCTGTCATGTAAATGCTGTACCATGAGTTGTTCAGTGGTAGACAGTGAGAGCCCCATACCCAGGGGTTTAAGCCGCTGACCATGAACCACAACGTTCTCAGTTAGAGTCTGGAATGAAAATGAATCAGCAAATGTAAAAACCACAACTGGAGCCTCACTCAAACTCAATATATCACTTTAGTTTTACACCCCAATATTTTAAATGCATAAAAGAATACAGATTTCTGAAATATATCACAGACTTGATTAACTCGCATGGCAGAGGCGCCAACAGACTGAACAGACTCTAAGAACTCTAACCGAGACAGATGTTTTTAATGAAGCGGAATCAGAAGGTCGGAGGTGAGAGGTGGCATTTGACCATTTTTTTCGCCCAACTGGCTACATTCATGGCCTCATTAACTAGAGACAATTACAAAGATCTTAATCCCATTTGTTGCCTAAATGTCTTAGTGCGTCCTTGTTAAACTCGGAGAAGGTACAACTCCAGCAGAACTGAGCCGCCTGTCGCCCACAGCAGCATGAAACTCCGTGTCCTGGTCCTTCAGCCCTGATCCATTTATCAGTGGTTTGTCTTGGTCCTGACAGATCCTGAGATAACAACTCTTCCTGTCTTTGTCGCCCTCCACCCCTCTCAGGATAGACGGCGCACGTTCATCAAAGGCCCTCGTGCTGCACGTCTGTCTGAATCGTGCAATAAACGCAAGACACAATTACACAACACGTGACGTTACACAACACATCCTCGTGCAGCAGAGAGTGGAGGCCAAAGAAAAGACAAAGGGGAAGTGACTTTTGTTGAAGGTGATGGTGCAACAGGAAGTGGTGGTTTGGCTGTTTGACAGCACTGCAGCCCTTTCCTCCAGCGCGTGCTGCGCTGCAGTGCTGATGCCTCTGTTTGTGTTTTCTATATTTGTCTGTGCTGCACTGCACGCTGCTTTCCTGCGCTGTTTCTCTGTTTGTCAAACTCACAGTGAATCAAATTACTCTTCTCTACACTGACATACAATATGACTTATCATCCCTGTTTGCAGTAAAAGCTTGTTCTCCTTGACCCTCCTCTCTCCCTCTATACGCTGCTCTGAGGAGAAGGAGAACAACTTCTACTCTAGTGATTCAGATTTCGATGACGAGGAGCCCAAAAAGTTCCACATCCAGATCCGCCCGGTCGCCAGTAGCAATCGAAGCAACTCCGCTGCCACTGAGAAGGAGCTAAAAGCCACCGTGGGGACGCTCACCCTGCCGCCCAACCGGGCTGTACGGCAACAGGTTGTGTTTGTTTCTGTGTTTCTGTTTTTCAGGATTCCTCTGAAGACACGATCTTTTCCCTCAAGATGTAGGAATTTAAGATCAACTTTGTAGTGTTTCATACTTGTCTGAAATAGTAATAATAATTAAGTAGTCATCAAATCCCATGAAATGACAAAAAACCAACAAGGACAGGATAGGGAAGCTGGAAATTATTAAGGGACCGACTTCAGCATTGTTGATTTCGATTAGTTGACAAATAGAAAACCACTGAATAAGACTAAGCTTATCCTTTAAATGAGTCCACTGTATTGACCAAATCTCTCCCTCTCTTTGGTTTTCAGGTGTCAGTCATGCGGCATCTCTCCAGTAAGTTCAGTGAACACAGTTTGAATGTTTGTGTCTGCTTCTGGAGTATTGATGGGAAGTGTACAGTATCCTGTTGTCTCTGTACCGTATCTTTGAGTACAGTCTGTCGTGTCTCTGCAGGAAACTCGAGTACTGCAGGGGGCCGATCGGAAGAAGGCGAGGCTGCTTCCCACAGGGGTGAGTGTGACTTCGTTTCTCACCCCTGTGGGAGAAATGAAGTCACCCCTGACGTTCATTTCTTTTTAGAAACTTAGCTATTTTTGTTTAGCGTAGAAATGATTAGTCAGTCAACAGAACTTGAATCTATAACTATTTTGATAATCAGTTAATTATTTTTATGGAAAAAATGCCAAATATTTGCATGTTTCATCTTGTTTGATGTGGATTTAATGTTTTTGTTTCTCATATATAATTATAAACTCCATATATTTTGGTTTTGGATCAAGGAAACTGTAATGAATAAATCTATTAATTGAGAAAGTAATCAGCAGATTAGAGAAAATAACTCTAGTGATGGGGTCTCAGTGCAGTGTCTCTGTACCTCCGGCCTATTTAGCCCCCTTGTTTCCCTCAGACAGCAAATCTCTTCATTGGCTGACCTTGCATGAACAACCGCCCTCCATTAGTCACACCCAGCCCTCTGCCCGTGCTCCAGAACATGTTTTATTACCGACAGGTTCATTAGCTGCCAGAAGGTTAGGCTGGAGTGGGGGGCTACAACCTGCTGCTTCATAGCAGCAGGGACCCGCTCTCTCTCTTAAATCCAGAGTCAACAGGATTAAAGATGAGCGTCTGATTAAAGCCGTTATTCTGCGGTGACAGCAGCGGCGGCTGGAGCTGAGTGAGACCGGGCTAATTGCTTGCATTTATCACAGAGAAGGTAATGGCTGATGGGTTTTCCCTCGTTTCGTCTTGTCTCACCCCGTCCTGCCCTCCTCTCAGCACTCTGATGAAGAACACTGTGCTGCTGATTAGTCCTGATTAGGGAGCGTCCTTTGCAGTGAGTCACTGAGTCTCACTGTGTGTGTGTGTGTGTGTGTGTGTGTGTGTGTGTGTGTGTGTGTGTGTTGCCTTTTTGCAGATGGGGATCAGGAGGGCCTACGCAGATCCACCTCCAGTCCTGATCACAGCAGGTGAGATAGCTCTGCCCTTCCTATCATGTTTCTTCCCTCCTCTTCATATCTGCCTCTGAGCAGATTAAAGAGAGACATTTTTCGAGGTTAAATTGCGTCATCAGTGGCCTTTTCATTGATTTGAAGCTCTTCAGATTTCCACCTGAGAGCCTTTCCAATGTCACCATCCTTGTATTTTTTGACTAGTCTCGGGTTGCCCTCATCGCCTCATTGCTCTCAGTTCTCTCCTTTTTCTAAACCTTGTTACCGCAAACTCCCATTTCTGTGCACAAGCCAGAAAGTAATGTACCCAGAAAAATAAAAAGGTTGCTTTCCTTCAGCCCTTCTGATTACAGTCATAACCCTGGTCTCCTTCGAAATGTAACTCTTTAACTTTTACAACCAGAAAGTCAGAATCAGTATAACAGATGTTCAACCACAATTACAGGAGAAATGTTTTTTTCCTCACCTTTTTTTTGGCATAAAATATGGAGCAGAAGATCTGTAGTGCCACCTTTTGTGTGGAAAACACTTTGGAGCCAGAGCCAGAAGTCTGAACTAATTCTGTGTCAAGACAAAACATAGTATTATGTAAGGTTTGAAGTAGACCATTAAAAAAAAAAAAAGTAGATTTTTGTGTTATGTTTTGTTCATATATTTAATTTGACAAATACAAATTCTGTGTTTAACCAGCATCACAGTGAAATTAGAAAAAAATAAAATAAAATAATGGGGGTTGGATTAAGGCCGCATCATTACAAACTCCCAATCCTAATACAGATGAGACTACTGACCCTACAGAAACACAAGATCACATACGTTTTGACAAATAGCTTTTTCAAAACGCACTGCTTTCTTACATTCACACAGCTACACAGAAGGAAAACAGCACTGCCTACATAAAACTGACTCTTTCCAGAAAGAGAAATACTCATCAGGGTGGAGATTTGATAGCTGTTGTATCGCGTTTTCCTCCCTGTTCTGCGCTCATGATTTCTTTCTTCCTCTATCCTTCACAAAGCCCCAATTTCCTTTTCTCTCACTTACACCCACACTTCTGTTCTCCATTTCCCTCCCTTTTATTACTCCTTCTCCTCACCACTCCTCCGCTCTCCCTCATTTTCTCATTTCTTCCCTGCTCTCCGTCAGGTTGAGCTCGACAGCATCGGGTTCAGACAGCCTGTTCGGTCCTCCGCTGGAGTCGGCCTTCAAGTCCAAAAGCTTTGATGGTCGGGAACAACTCAGAGAGCAGGGCACTTTTGGTGCTTCTGAATGTAAGAGACGTTGTTGTGTTAAAAAATATTTTATAAATTGATTTAAAGTTTAAGTTTGGTAATGATTTCCTTTTGTCTGTCCATATTAATATCACACTGGCACAGATGACCCTGATCATAAGACAATTTGCCTGTTTTTGTGAAATCTCAAAACAACCCTTTTAACTGTAATCATGAAAAAAGTTTTCCATAATAGTGGCAGTATAACAAAAAGTAGAATTTGTAAACTTCTCTTAATAAAAGATAAAACTTGCTTTTGTGAATATGCAAATGTGTAGTCCTTTAATATAATACAGTCCCCTCTTTTTCAGATGTAATATCCGATCAGAAATATTGCCTTATATTTGGGCCAATACTGTAAAATGAGCTTGATACTGTGTGGTGTTGATTTATTTTACTTCTTAGTCTTGACAGTTAAATTCATCACTGTGGATCAGTGAAGTCTAATTACACTTTTATGACTTATTGGTTTCCTGCTGGTGTTGATAATCTCTGTATTGATATTGATATTGATGTGTATAATGTGTGTCTGTCAGATGCTGCCTTCTCGTCTGACTCCTCCTCTCCCGAGAACGTTGAAGACTCGGGTCTAGACTCCCCTTCCCATCAGCCCCTTGGGCCCTCCCCAGAGCCAGTGGGTTGGGCTGCATGGCCTCCTGTGTCACAGAGTAAAGAACAAAGTCAAACACTGGGACGACCCGTGGACCCTTTCCTCTCTGCTTTCCATGACCCCTCACCCGGTCGCAGTCCTCACCTGTCCGACGACCCTGCCAGCGTCTGGTCCGTTGCCCCATCACGTCCCTCTCGCGTCCCCCAAGATATGGACCCCTCATCAATGCAGTTTCCTGCTTTCTCTCAATCCCTCCCCCCGCCTGAGATAGAGTCATCGGTGTGGAACTGTAAACACATCCCCCCTGAGGACCCCTTCCTCGCTGTGTTTGAGAGGACTGTCACCCAGGATACCTTAAACTTGTCTGATGCTTGGGCGCGCCCACCGCCTCGCCCAAGCCAGGAGGGCAGGGGGATGGAGGTGCGAGGGGACCCATTCTCCATCACCCTAACTGACACTAAGACACTCCCGACCTCCTCCTCATCATCCTCCTCCAATCGCAAAGACAGAGACAGGAAGCGAGACCGCAGCCTTCCGCCTCCTGTTTCCTCTGATGACCCATTTGCAATCACGATGATTGGCAGCCCAACGCACCAGTCGTCTCTGGCTTCAGCAGCTGGATTAATCCCTCCACACAGCAGCAGCAGCAGCGTGGGTGGTGGCTCTGTGAACAACAACAGACTGGGACTCGATGCTAATTCAAGCTCTTTACCCACAGCCCAGACAAAGAAAGAACTGATGCACTGGAACTCTGTCCACAACCCGTTTAATGAGAGTGTCTCTGGAGCGCTGAGCACCTCCAAAACACAGGAAGGAGGAGGGAAAGGAGAGGGTGGAGCAGGAGGGGAGAGGAGGAAACATCAATCATCAGAAAGTGAGCCACGCAGGAACGCCCCTCCGCTCACCAGGCATTCAGGCCCACAGGAGGATCTGTGTTTTTCCACAGACAAAGACCAAGACTGCTTGGATCTGAACACTCAGATACCTTGCAACGTCAGCTCACACAAGGGTACCGATTGTGTGTTTTTTTTTTGTTTTTTGGCATTTAAGTTTTATTCTCATAAAAAAAGCAAAAAAATAAAGCTGGAGGCATGGCCAGTACAATCAGTTAGAACATTCAAGTACTTCAGTACAGTTGTGAGGTACTTGTACTTAGCGTATAAAGATCAAAAATGAAAATTGGTAGATTACTTGATAATGAAAGCAATAATTAGTTGCAGACCTAATTGATTTTGTTAGGACTGGGGTAACACTCACACTGAAAATTCAAATTTCATCATAAAGCTTAAAAAAAATCAAAATGTAGTTAACTTTTTATGTGTCAATGTGTTTATTCCCTAAAATATTAGGGAATAAAGGGTCACTTAATTAAGGTGAAGTTCATGTTATGTCATTATACATTTACCTGATGAACGTCTGAGGATTGAAGGGTTATTAAAAATTCAAGTACAAGTGATCACAAGAGGAAATCTCTGAAGAATATTCAGACACCACCAGGATGCTAAATCCCTCAATTAAGCCAATACAAATAAAACGTTATTAGGTTTGGTGCCAGCGTGTTTTGGCAGTGTGGTCTTTTCAGCTTATTGTCGGCTGTTCCGGGCACAAATTCTGATTCTGGTTTTGGAGTTCTCTGCCTCTTACGCTCCTGTTTCACTGTGTGATTCAGATCGGCTCCGATTTTTTTATCTCTTTCTGTCTGTGTCTTTGGAAGGGTCCAAGCATAACTTCAGACAGGACACATCTGAAGTGGTTGCAGCTGCTCCTCAGAGAGTGACTCGGGCCAAGAGGACTTCAGGCCGACTCAGCGGCTGTGAGAGAGTGAGTATCCAGTACTGAGCAAACAGCTCAGCTAATTTAAGAAATTCATATTCTCTTAATGACATGATTTTCTTTTTCTCATTACATTACAGCTTTCTGAAATCTTAGTTTCCTTCCCATAGAGTGTGGTTCTCAGTTATATATGAAATAAAATAACATTTACTCTTAAGGGAATCAAAATTAGAGATGATTCCTGAAAACTGTTACTGTCATTCCAATATAATGATCTTGTAATACTGTCAGTTTTACTTTTTCTGATGGTTATAATGCTTCTAAGGTGTTAAAACAGTGAATAACACACAACCCAGTGCATGTAAACTGCACAAATGATAGCTGTTCCTACTTTATGTTAAAGTTCGATCAAGTATCATTTAAATGAGAATAGTGTCACCACTGACCCAGCTTTGTTCGCCGTTCGTCTCAGTCCCGGTCCCTGTGCTCATCCCCGCTGCCGGAGCCCAGCCCTTCCCTCACCTCCTCCTCCTCCTCCAGTCCCAGTGAGTGGGGGCCTCAGACCAGAGACAGCGAGTGGGGGGGTCAGAACCGTGCTCCCAGTCCTGCCAGAGCAGGACAAGCCTCACCACTGCCCTACCAGCACCAGGACCACCAACAAAGACAGCGTAAGCGTTGGCACAAAAATGAAGTTACACTACAGGACAGAAATACACTGAAAGTACTGAAATACACTGAAAGTACTTATTTGCTTGCTGCTGCAAAGTGGATTTTGTCACCTTTGGACAGAACCAGGCCAGCAGGCCCTGTTTCCAGTTTTTGTGCTAAGCTAAGCTAAGCTCAGCTAACCCGCTGCAAGCTGTTGCTTCATATTTAATGTACAGACATGAGAATGGTGTTGATCTTATCATCTAACTCTCGATAAGAAGGTAACTAGTCCTTTAAACATGGTTTGACTTATGCAAAACTCACCACAGTCCATTTGTAGCATGACTCAGGTTTATGGCATTTGTTCTTCACAGTGCACCTGTCGAGAGGTCCCAGTCCCATTTCGCTTAGCACACAGGAGGCCTGGCCGGTTGCTGCAGCCATAACTGAGTACATCAATGCCTACTTCAAAGGTGGCCAGCACAACCGGTGAGCGTGATGCTGCTTTTTACAAATACAGTAAAGTTCTGGTTTATTCTTTGTGTCTTGATGGATTCTTGTTTAAAGAGTGAGAAAAACAAACTGGATTCATTTTAACCCTGTTTGTGCTTTTCCTTCTTTCTCCAGCTGTCTGGTGAAGATCACAGGCGACCTGACCATGTCCTTCCCAGCAGGCATCACCAGGATTTTCACAGCCAACCCCAACGTTCCTGTTCTCAGCTTCAGACTGGTCAACATCTCGAGGATCGATCACTTCCTGCCGAATCAAAAGCTGCTCTACAGGTTAGCTTTGTCTGCGTTTTGCATCACAAACTTGCCTTTTCCTGTATAAAATCTTTACCATCCTGCTGTCTCTGTGTCTCCACAGTGATCCGTCTCAGAGTGACCCAGACACCAGAGACTTCTGGTTCAACATGCAGGCTCTGCAGATCTACCTGCAGAGAGAAGCTGAACTCAACCCCCAGGCCTCTTATTACAACGTGGGCCTGCTGAAGTATCAGGTCAGTGTTTAAAATGAGTCTTCTCACCCTCCCATATTGACACTGTCTGCTCCTTTTTACAATCATAACATTTTCTGACCCTCCTCATCATAGCCACAATTTCCCTCAGGTAACTTTGATTAAAGTTTATAAACAGAATGCTGACACTTTATTTAACAGCTCTGTAATTTCTAATTCCTTAATAATAATAACAATAATTCAGTTTAAAAGTTTTCATGCAGAGAACTATTTAATTTGGTAGTAACTGAAAATGAAAGTAAAGCTCCATTTTAAACCAAAGTGAATCTCAGTTTACTATGTTTGTTTGTTTATTACTGGAAACCTTGTTCTTTATATTAGTTGGATTTTATTTATTTATTTTCAATTTATTTATTTTTTTTTAACTCTAAAAGTCTTTGTCTTTCCTCAGGCGTCGTCTCAAGACCCGGGTCGGGCTCCTCTTCTGCTGTCAGCCGAGTGCCAGCGGAGCGGCACGGTGACCCGAGTGTCCCTGGATTATCACTGCTGCCCTGCTACCGCGCCCTCCACCCAGCTCACAGCTGTTCAGGTGCTGCTGCCGTTAGACCACACCGCCACAGACCTGCAGTGCCAGCCGCCCGCCTCCTGGTGAGCAGTGATGATGGAGGGACAATAATCAGTTTCTCCTGACTGTTGACTGTCGGTCAACTGTAACCTGTTTAGCATTAGCTGCTCTGTTATTTACTTGATAAATGTAATCAAGAGGGATATTGTAAGGCAGAAATAGAACCTTGTAATCATAATGTACAAGTACAGTCAGTGATTCCAGAGTTGTTGTAAGGGAAAGAAAAACTGAAGACGTGGTTTGAGACTTCGAGGGGAACTGTGATGGAAAACAGGAGACATTTTTAAAAAGGTCACTGAGCAGAAAATAATGACTAAATGTCTAAAGGACTCAAGAGGATAAGAAGCATGCACCTATGTAATGTTATAATGTTAACCACTTAAAAAGGAGGTTTGGCCAGTGGTTCAGAATAAGGGCTGAACAATTAATTGTTTTAATATCAAAATCCCAATCTGAAAGTGCAGTGTTTTCAAATGGAAGAGCTGCAATTTTAATTATAACTTAAATGACAGCTGTTGCCAGCAAATTTACTCAGTATTCACCGTATATTGAATATCTTTGGATTTTGGGGCATTGCCCAAAACTTTCTTTAATTTTGACATTTTATTGACATTTTGAAAAGGTGAATATTAAGGTGGAGCAGTTCCAGCCTCATTGACTATTTACTTGCCTCGACAGGAATGCTGAAGAAAGGCGGCTGCTGTGGAAACTCCCCAACCTCTCCCCGACCAATCACAGCAAAGGTCAGAGCTCTGTAGCTGCCTTTTTTTTTTTTTCTCCTCTCTCTGCTTTTATTTTTAACGCTCATTGTTGAAGGAACCTTTAATGGAAAAATGTTCACTGAGAAGCGAAACATGTCCACGCTCACAGTTTGACATGTGTGCGTCTAACGGGTTCAGCTTGTTTTGTGTCTGTCATCAGCAGCCATCTGCTTCGTATATTTGCCTTTTCCTTAAAAAAGGGTGCCAGAATTTTCTGCTTCATTACCTTCTTGCTGGGTTTCGCAGCCTCTACATCGTGTCAGACAAATGTCAAAATGAGTAATTAAGAGTTACGTAAGGAGATCTCACTCAGCGCTCCACATCCTTCTCTTTTTAATAAGCTGAAGTCTGAATGCGCGTCATTACCTTTTAACAGCGGCATTAGCATTTGAACATGGCAGCTGCTCTCAGCAGCCTGGCTGAGGTGAACGAAATGAGGGAGCCTCTGAATACTGCACTGAAATAAAGACGAGCATAAAATATTCCTCTTTTATTTTGTGTCAAGTTGATTGTTGCTCATATTTCACGACCTTATGTCACAGAAGATCTTTGTGGCTCTGATAAAAGAGAGAAAAGTCTCAAATTAAATCGAATTTGACCTCACCTGTGTTCTTCTTTGTACCAGACACCCACATTTCTTCTTTTTATTTTTCATTTAATGATATATTATTACCTCAGCATGAAGCTACAGGGTTGGAGAAAAGGGGAAAAAGGAACTATTCATAGCTGTCAGTGATGGATGAGACGATAAAGGCTGAAAGCATTTACAGTTCTTCTCTGGTTTATAAGCCACTGACAAAAGCACTGAAAGGTCACCATAACTCCTCCCTGTCCCTTCTAAAATACTGTTTTCCTGCATGCCTGTTTCTTTAGTAGGGAAATGATAAAAGCGCAGCTTTATATAATGAATAATGTCTTGCAGTGTTGAGTCTGTAATTAATTTATTTTACTGGACGTCTTTTAAACAGAGACAGACGTGTTGGAGAAGATATTTCTGGGTTTTATTTCTCAACCTAGAAAGTTCATCCTAAATATATCAGCATTTCTCCTCATGTTCCTCTTTTGAGCAGATGATAAATCACAGGAATGTGGGTGTACTTGTGACAGTTAAATGAAGAAGTCTTTGATTTGGTTCTTGCTTGATTTAGTGACTTGCAGGTCAGGTGATGATAAAGATGATACCTGTCACAGTTGTTTGACAGTTATTATATTTCCATGTGAAGCAGGTTCATAACTAGACTGACCTGTGGTCTTTAAAATTCTGCTGGCAGCTGTCGCACTGTTAATGTAATCTACATATCTAAAAAAAAAAAAAAAAAAACCTTGAGTGTTAGAACTTCAGTCTCATGGTGTCCCACTTTTTTCAAGAGGTTTCTTACCACACAGTCTCAGCTTCTTCTTTCCTACTTCATTCATGATTTCTCACTGTCACTGCTGTGAGTTGATCTCCGTCTTGTATCTGTGTCTCTGCCTGTCGGCGGTGTCCCAGGCTCAGGGACTCTGTGTGCCAGCTGGCAGTGCCTGGAGGTTCCCCGCGGCCCTCCACCCAGCCTGGCTGTCCAGTTTGTGGGCTCCGGGGCCTCGCTGTCGGGCATGGACGTGGAGCTGGTGGGCAGCCGCTACCGCATGTCACTGGTCAAGAAGAGATTCGCCACAGGTGACGATCTAAACTACACTCGCTGGGGTTTATTTTCTCACATTAGTTGGGAATGGGCTATCTGACTTTATTGAGCTTAAAATGATAAAGGATATGCAGGATATACAAGTATAGGCTGTATCAAATAAAATAAGTGCCGTCAATTGACTCCCATGCGTAACTTAATAAATACTGCACAAAGCTGCGCTCTTTGAACATGAATATAAAGAAAGTATTCTCAGATAAAACAATTTGCAAACAAAAAAACACATCTGGACTGGCTCATACCATTTTAATAACGCGGTGTGCTGCCAACTTGAAAAAAAAAAGGCTGTTCGCTATATGCGTTTATATTCATATATATATAACCTATATATTCAATTGACATGTTTCAGGCTGTTTTAAAATGCAGTGAATCGTAGGCTACAGCAGCTGAATTAAAATCAAAAGTTTGCAGTGTCTCTCTGCAGCTTGCAATGCGCATTATTCTCTCTCTGCTGGCACACTGGAGACGGGGATCACGCAAGCTGTCTTGGCCAGTTTAGTTCACTCGGGATAGATTTGGCTGAAATCTCTAATGAGAAATTCTCATGCTGTTGAGAAGTTCAAACCTCCATAATCACGGAGAAGCGACGGCGTCCTGTTGCGCACTTGTGGCATCTGTGAGCGGGGCTGTAGCTGCAGCCGACTTGTCCTCACTTGTAACGTCTGTCATTCAAAATTCAAATTGTACTTGTAGGGAATATTTTCTCCTGACATTTTACATTTAACGGAAACCCAGGTCACGGTAATACCAGATACCGGGGTAAAATGTGGAGGAGCTTTGACGGTATTTGGATTTGGAATAAATGGCAACTTTTGGGTTGCCATTTATTTATATGATATATAAAACTCCAAACTTTATTATTAAACCCTTTTATTAATGACTTGTTTGTCTTTAAAGCTGTAGATCTGTTGACTTGTTTGAAAGTGAGAAGCCATGATCACAGATTAATGGATTACCAACCTGTATAACTGTAGCTTTAGAGAGGAGAAAGGAGATTTTTCACAACTTGTCAACCCAAACGTTCTTCTTATCAATGGTTCAGAACATGTCTGTGAAACAGTGATGAAAATAACCTCTTAATTATCATTGTAATCAAGTCATTTTCAGACTTTAAGACGATTTTTATTTAATGTGATTAGTGAGGTGATTCATTGGTTTGTTGCTGCCTGAATGACTAATTCAACATTTGAACTAACTCGCAGGAAGAATGTGAATAAGCATATTTCCCAAAATGTCGAAATATTCCTTTAAAGATGTTAAAACTTTGAGTCCAGTTTGGATATATTGTGAAAAACAGATTGGACTGTAGTAGCACACTAACTGTTTATATGAAGTGTCTGGTTTAAGGAGATGTTTTTGTTTTTTTTTCTTATCCATACATTCATTTCTTCTGTTTAATCTCTTTCACAGGGAAGTACATGGCGGGCTGCTCCTTGTGAATCGTGTACCATCGGTGGAGGTTCAGAGAACTTTGCACTTTTTCTGCATCTGAGTTGAGGGCCGGAGAGATGATTTGTGGTAAGAGATAAAACAGGACAAGAGGCTCCTTTGCTCAGACTTACAGCTCAGCCTTCAAGGACAATGTGCACTTACTTCTGATGGTTTCCTGACCAAGCCTTTTCTTCATCTTTTCCTCTGTACACTCAGTCGTCCTGCCTTTTCCAGAAGGGAAAGTCTTTTTCTATTGAATCTCCTCTGTTCACATTGTGTTCTGTGTGCCTTTGTAGGTAGAGACTGCAAACTAAGCTAGATGTCAGAACTTTTCTTGAATTACAGAGCAAAGAAAAAGAAGTGTGTGAATAAAGTTAAGCATATGACTGTGTTGCCATGGAAACTAGGATTTTTAAATTATGTAAATACTGTATCTCTAGAGCACCCGGAAAGATCGAACGAGTCGTTTGTGAGCAAAAATCTTCTACAAAACCTTAGGAAAAAAAATGTTTGTAAATCTGCTGTTTGTTCCATTTAGAGGTTTTGTGATGTTGATATTTGATAAAAAATAAATGTGCTCAATCATTTTGGTTTACACCAGTTTATTACACATTGTGACCAAGTACAAAATACAGCTGAACTATGCAGTTTATTACAGACCGTCATCTGTCCTTAGGCTAGTTAAAGTGTAGTCAAGAACAGATTTAAAAATACACAAAAATAAGGGTTCAGTATACTTGTAAGAAGAACCAAATCTAGTTCAATAAAAAATAATCCTCCGCCAAAAATCTAGAACAGCCTTACAAAACATTACAATGTACACATAGAAATTACTTTTTTTCTCCAAAGCACTTGAGGGCAAATTACTGTGACAGGCACAAGTTACAAAAAGCCTATTATAAATAACTCTAGCTCAAGGACTCTCAACGCTACAACAAAATAATGTGAAGGAGGGCGAGGGTGAGGAGGAGGGAAAAAAATAAATCAACCAAACCAGTTTCAACACAAAGCTGATGAGCAAATCAGAATACTTCATATAAATAGAAATTTCTCTTGTGACAGTTTAATATTTTACTCGGGCGCAACTAGCACCACAGTAATAATTGAATTTCATACACTGAACAATTGAGATTGGAAACAAATTTATCACACACACCAGTCTAATCAATTACACATCAAAGAATTTTCTTCTGATACAATGTGACCAACCAAGTACAGTGTGAGGAGAGATTAGGCAAATTATAGATCG
>JBBMJY010000022.1:15807291-15822072 GCA_037833715.1 Toxotes lorentzi | reverse complement strand
CCCCCCCCCCCCCCCCCCCCCCCCCCCCCCCCCCTCCCCCCTCCCCCCCCCCCCCCCCCCCCCACCTCAAACACATAAACATTAAACACGCAGAGGCAATGAGAGCTATGAGAGTGGCAGAAATGCGCTGGCAGACAAAGACAGGAGCCCATGTGCCTGTCCACAGACAAGGAAACACAAAGGCTCAAGGGGAGGCCACCACAAAGACACCAAGATGTCCACCCAGCGTGCTGAAAGGTTAATTGGCACGTCTTGAAAGCTGCACAGAGATGAAAAGACGGCTGGAACAAAGGGAGCGTGGTGAGGCTGGACAAGGGGAGGGCAGGGATAATATGATAAAGCCAGAGCTTCACTGCTTTAATCACGGCCTCTCTCCGGCCTGTAAAGCCCCCAAATTTTAATGTTAAATATTATTTCTGCTCTTCTCTTTGCCATTGTGCTTCTTCCTGAGGGTTTATTCTTCAGCCTACTCAAATGTATTCTTCTCCCAAGAGACTATGAAATATCATTATGCAATACACCATTTCTCCATAGCGCTTTCTTCATACATTTTCCTGATGCACTTCTTTATAGATTTTTCTGTCAAGCTTTGCTCAGCTAAGAAACAGGATGCCTGTTCACTGATGCAGTTTGCTTTCATTGTGCCTCCTGTTTAAGCATGTGTTTCTTCCCTAATTAAACCGATTCATCAAGAATCTTTTTCATTCATTCAGCTTTATTCTATATTTTTTCTTGCTGTCAAGAAATCCCATAAAAACAGCCATGTGTTTGTTAGTTGCTCAATACTTTCTGAGCAAATTTTTCTTTAACCGGCCTGTGGCACTCAGCCCCAAGCTCCTACTCTGACTAGTAAACCTTTAAAAATTGGGCATTCTAGCTATAAGCAATCCTTACTTAAACAGACGTAAATGATGCATTTCTTGGGGACTATTTTCAGCACTGGATTAGTACACATTTGGTGCCCTAGTGAGTATTTATAGCACCAGGACGGTGCATGTGGGATTGACTCAAAATAAACTATAGTGCCAGTGATCATGGTAATAAATAAGCATGTTCACCAGAGTAACCATGAGGCCCCCTGATGTGCTTTTTTTATTAAACTTATTGGATAAAAATAGGAGATTAATGACACAGAGGAATAAGCTTTATCTGACTTTGGATGCATAGAAAATACTTATTCGTAGTATTAATACATTGTTGGCTTTGGTCTTTTAATGGGATTTGTTGATAATAACAATATTATAAAACACCACTAGACTGTACAGACACCATAATACGCAATTCAATATACGACAGATAAACATCAGCAGGTGAAGAGTGCAATATGAAATAATTAAGAGTTTATCTACAAGTAGGATGCATTATTAGAGCCATTACAATTTAATAGTGCATAAACACCATTGTTCATTGTTTAGGTGTCCTCATTTCCACCCAGTTTATGCACTTATTGCAAGTTGCAGATAGATGATGCATACAACATACTTGTTATTATACTTATACATGCTTATTTGTGACAAGCCTTATTTACAACAGTATTTATCGTTTGGTTTTTTTTTTTATACTCAGACTCAAATGTGTTGCTTATGAAGCACATGTTTAGTGTGGGAAAGCTGAAACTAATTAAAATCTACAGGAAAAATGTCAATCATCGTCTTTTTATAGCTTTAGATGAGCTTGAACACTTGAGCACTTACAAGTCTCTGCCTGAACTTCAATGCTGTTCCAGTAAATATTCACAAATCACTGTCGTCCCAGCTGGCACTATATTCACAGTGTGAATGTAATGTATTTCTCCTGTGAAAGATGGCAGATATGTTTGTCCTCTGTAGAACCATCTGTCTGTCTGTTACAGATATTTTCTAATGTATGTCAGCTTTAGAAGTGGCAACATACCAGGGCACAATGACCTGAAAGTAGTGAGAAGATAGCATGCAAATTCTATATGGTACATTCCAGTGTTGTTCATTTCTTATACTTCTCCCTGATATGAAGGACCTGTCTACCAGTCACCAGTGAGGTTCCTGCATCAGATAAATGTAAAAACGTTTTCATTGCCTGGACTTTTTACTGTGACAGCCTGAAGAGGACCAACAGCCAGGAGGCAGAAAGACATGATGAGCTCTGCTGCAGGTCTGAATGTGAGGAACTACAAAACTGAGGAGCACGCCACTGCTAAAAATTTCAATATTGGTTCAAACCTTCCTTAGGCAGTGGAAAGTGTATTAAAATAGTGTAGAGTACTGCTGTGATATGACCCACCTCGCAGTGGTCTCTGTAGAGCGTCTGCAGCTTCTTGATATCATTCATGTTGATGCGCTCAGGCAGAGGCTGAGTGCCCAAGTCAGGAGAGGGAAACGGAGGCAAGGTGTGGGACGTATCTGCATAAAGCAGAAATGTAGACAGGTGTCACTCATTTCACTCACACAGATGTGTATACATACACATATACACACACATATACACATATTCATACACACACACACACACACACACACACACACAGGCTCATGGAGTTAGGAACCATATGATGTCAAATGTATAGGAAGATCATATAATGAATGTAAACACAGAAACACATATCCCATTAATCATCAAACAAGATGCTTGACTATTCATTTTGCCATCTGACATTGATTAGGTACATGTATGCTTGCTCTGTACAAAGGCAACATGTGACGGTAACTGTTCAAAATATGATTTTACTCTGTGATTTCATTCTGGAAAAATATCTAGTACCACAGAATGAAAATCAGAACAGATAGATGATACATATTAAAAGCAGATGTTTTATCCTGGATACGTAGCCGAGGTGGCAGTCGGCCAGCTCCTGTCCTTACCTATGTACTGCTGGTGGTGTTGACTCTGAGCAGCCACTGACTGCTCTGGAGTGCTGTTACAGTGCTGAGAGCTCCCACACAGGCTGTCAGACATACCATCCACCTTCTGCAGAGGTTTAAACCTATACATAGAGGAGAGGGCAGGACATGTAGGTATGTTAGCTGAGTTTTGAATCACTGAGAAACCAGGAATAAGAGATAATCTGCTACTGAGGGCTGTGAATATACAGATTTTCATTCCAAATTAAAACCAGAAGATGGGTTAGGGACAACACAAGCAATCATGAAAGAAGAAGAAAAGGCCAAAAGGGGCAAGGAAAAGAGTGAAAGAGCTTGTAGAGGAAAAGGGGGAGGAGATGGAGGACCAGACCAAAGATAAAACACATTAAGCAGTAGCTGACTGGCAAAGAAGGCAAGGCAGCTGTCAGACGGCATTTGTCATCAACAATAAAATTAAATTTACACATGAACTTAAATCAGCAACACCTACAACATTTAAACATTTTGGGAAAAAAGGAAAAAATAACCAACAAAATGGCACAGGATTAATGGAAGTTGGCTTTACATCGTGACAAATGTGTCAGAGAGAGACTAATGGACAGGATGATTGAGAAAGGTAAAATGGCAGATCACATGGAGAGAGTGCTGACCTCTGTTTCTGGTGGACAGGCTGCTGCCTCATGGCCATGTACTGGGTGTCCTCCTGCAGCCGGTTAAGCGGTGAGTCTGGCTTCACCCGGATGCCATAGTAATGATACTTAGAGTTGCCTCTGGTAGATTCAGTGAGAGAAAAACCAGAAACAAGTGAGGAGGAGAAGACTTGCCATGAGCGTAATCACTATCATTATCCTCTTCCATCAGCAAGTCTCTGATGCCTATAAGCATCATCATACTCGTCACATCTATAATGGTAACATGATTACTGTTATCAGCATCTTCAGCACCGGCAACAACCTCTTCCTGTTTGTACCTGGTGCCGAGGCGGCGGGTCCTCAGGCCCATGAAGACCGAGCGGATGAGTTTGCCGAAGGAGGCTGCGTTGACCGGATCCAGTTTCTGTTCTTGACAGTGCCGCAAGTAATGGTTATACAGGGAGCACCGGGGCAGGCTGACTCCTTCCGCTGTCTCATAGTTGTCCAGCAGCCACTGCAGCTAAAATACACAGAAGAAGACAGTCACACAATCAGTGAGCCCCAATGGACAAACTCTGCTCTGCGATAGTCACCTGGCCATCAACAGAGTGGAGCAGTGCATCTTATTAGCACATCAAAAGACAGATGACACACCACACATACACACGCATCACATAACCACCTATTTTAGGAGGTGAAACAACACAGAGACCACTGCACTCCCACTGAGCCTAGGTCTTTATATTCTTGACTGAAGCAGTAAGTGACTACAGCATGAGGAATGGCTGATTGAGTAAACACTCAAACATCTGAAGAGCTATTTCTATTTACCCTATCAGAAAATCAGTTAATACTGAGGAGGACAGAGTCATAGCTCTGTAACAGCACAATCAAAATCATTTATATAAAAAGAGCTTAAACAATCAATTTGTAATTCCGATTTAAAGCAAATACTTCAAACACTATTCATAAAAATGATGTAAAGATTGTGGGGTGATGGTTGAGGTTAAGAGCTGGAACGCAAGGAAAGCATAAAACGGAACGACAGCATCCCAACAAGAGAAAGAGTTAAGCCACGTTTGCACAAACACCCTTCTCATTAATCTGCATTCATTTAAATGGGATAAGTGCTCTGACATGATGTCATCTGACAATGAACTGTGCTGGCTAATCATATACATGCAGGCCCGTTCCTCCAACTGGACTTCCCAGACATGCATGTATTTCCCTGTCTCATCAGTACATGAAACAACACAACCCTAAAAACTGAAAAAAGAATAACCTCACTGACGCAGCCCCTTGTTTTGTTTTAACATGGGGCAAATGTCTGTCTGAATACGGCCTTGCACTGCAAAAATCCATGCGTGCATGTCTTAGTTTGAGTGTGAAAATAACACAGATCCATCAACTTAAGTCCATGCAGGGAATTAAGACACACACATAACATACATTCTTGAGGGAAAAGTGATAGCAAATGCAAGTTCAGATCAAGGACGAAAACTACTGGAGACAATTATGCGTGTCAGTGGGACAGTGCAGAGAAAGTAAAGCTAGCAGTAGGTAGTGTGTTCAGCTGAAGAAGAACACACTGCCCACAGATTCAGCCACGGATTTTATTCTTTTCATTTTCTCTCATGTCCTTTTCAAAGAAAGTTCCTGGTTGACTTACATGGCTGTTGAGCAGGCTGCTTTTGTGACTTGCAATTCCTTCAGACTTTTGGAGGTTTTCAATCGCCATTTCAAGCTAAAGAAGAAGCATGCAAAAAAAGAAGAAAAAAAAAAATAAGAGTGGACACAGAGAGGAGAGGAGGCAGAAGAGTGAAAGAGACAGAAAGAAGAAGGGGACAGAAATAAGCAGGGTATATGAAAAAAAAAAAACAGATACAGGAAAATAAGACTGTTAGAGAGCAGCCAGATCTCTGCGTTTTCCATTAAAAATCAGTCAGTGTTGCAGCCAAATCCATTATTGGCTGACAAAAGCATGCAAATCAAGGGACTCATAGGGTTAAGCTGCTCAGTGAAGGCTTGCAGTCAGACACTCTAATGTATGCAAATAGGAACCACAAACAGGTCACGTCAAACTTAGGGACAATAGGTCAACAATGCATAACCCCCCCACAGTTTATCAAACATTTTAACTCTGAAAAACTAAAAGTCAGATAATAAGTTGTAACTACAACTGAAACAGTGTCATGGTAAAGAAATACACTGACATTATATTCTGTCTTTGGACAACAAAAAATAATGGAGTCCAACTGGCGGGCAAAGTGAATGACAAAACCAGGGACATTCTTTTGAGCTGTAGAAGAAAATCAAGTCAAAAAAGAAAAGATATGTGGTATTGCAGCCAAACTGGAGACATAGAAGAAAAGGAAAAAGAAGCAGGCAGCGTTCCAAGCCTTAAGAAGGCTCCTGAGGGCTCTTGGCCAAATGGTAATGAGCCCCAGGGGTTGCTTTGTTTTGCAGGGCGCTTAAGTGCCTGTGAAAACCTCTGAAACAAGGCAGTGCTGAATTATTTAAGCCAGTGTCCCGATTCTACAGGCCCTCTGCCCTGTACAGCTCTGCTCACTGTGTGTTACTGCAGAGCCAGGAGGCCCCAACTCCAGTTGCAGTAAACCCTTGTGTCTCTCCTTGCCTTTCAGGCTTGTTCTGGGAGCCTGCCCAGTCTGAACAAAGGCTCAGGTAGCAGTGGTGACAGTTAGCATCAGTGTGCATCTCACAACCCTATGGGGATATCTGTTAGGAAAGCCATGCTGTATTAAGAGTTTATAGTAGCAACTTGTTTATATACTTTAAAGAACAAACAGTTTAAAGAAAAAAAGTACAGTAAGTCATTTGGTCTTTGGTGGGTGCAAACTTCTGATCTAAGGCCAAGTGTGAACAGGGTCAGAGTACCTCTGGAACACTGGTATGATTGTTGCTCACCATAGCTGAGGAGGAGCGAGATGAGTGTGATATGTGGTTGCGGCTTCCCTCCATGCTTCCTCCATGGATCAGGTAGGTACTGCCGCTAGAGATGATGTGGCTGCTGCCCACATCCATGGCGATGCCCACCATGCCATGAGGGGGCACCCCGCTGCTGGCAGAGGAGACCACTGTGGTGACATGAGCTCCACCAGCCTGCGAGTCGAAGTAGGTTCCCCCGCTGCTCTGCCCGTATAACTGAGCCTCGGGGTTGTAGGAGTAGGCTGCTCGGCTGGGGAATGATCATTGTGATTAAGATGCAGCGGTGTCAACACATGACAATGATGCTAGACAAAGTACATTTCAGGACCAGTGATTAATTTTAATAGGTATATGCCATCTGCAATCTGATACAGTACATAATGTTGTTTAAGTACACAACAATATAACTGATGTCACCAAAACATTTGATTATGCTGGAGTCATATGAAACTGTGGGGGGAAAAAAACCCTTTGGCTTCAATTAGCTTTAATGGTGTTTTGATTAGAGCTATTTTAAAATCAGTTGGATGTGACAGTTAAAATGATGAGAAAAGTGGTCTGGAAAGTCTTATTTGTCATTATCTTTTTCATCCAGCACCCATTCATGCATTATTCAAGATGACTGCTTCTGGAGTGGAGCTAAATATTATGCACAGTGCTTTGTCTGAGTACTTTGAAAATTAAAAATGTTGTAAAACACTTTAGCATCCTAAATTAGCACAGTGGGATATAAAACTTTGATAAAGTTCTGAACAAAACACCATGTCTCAAATAATAAGGCTATCATATGCTTACAAAAACATATAAATATTAAAACAGTTATTTTTGGTTTAAAATTTGTTACTAAAATCTACTCATACAAGACTATTTTATTCTTCACTGGGTTATGTTCCACTTTATTACATGCATCATATTCCTTTGTTGCATTTTTAAAACATAACATTGCTTACATAGTTCCATTGGTGTAAACAGCCTCTCCGCTTTCTCCTACATATTGAACCTGGGATGGGTAGACATGTTGCACCTGCTGCACCTACAGAGAGACAACAGGAGAATCAAAGCAGGCCCCACAGAACTCAGAATTTAAGAAAAATGCTATTTATGAGTCTTTATTTGTAGATACAGTGCTAAGACATAGAATGCCACCAAGATTGTAATCAACTAATAATAGATTATACTGCGCAGATAAATATACTTTCATGTGGGTGTAGGTATGTGCACACCTGTATGTGTTTACATGCAGTGCAGTGGAAAAAAATCTATCCACCCCTTAGTTTATTAACAATAATTTGCCAAAAACAGAGGCCTCAGCAATATCACTTAAAGTGATATAAAGGAGTTTCTGTAATATTTTAAGTGGACACAGAGTACCTTATGTACCTTAATATGAGAGGGGACCAGAAGTAAAAGCGATGAATAGAAAAAAATACCTCTTAAAATACTTGTTTTTAAATGTTTTGCCTGTCATTTAAAATAAGGCTATACTGAACTGATTTTAACTTGAAATGAGACACAAGTGGTTTAATTAAAACAAGTTTGATGTTGATATGGTGAAGGAACAAAAACAGTGAAAAGCAGGTAATGAACGGTCAATCTGCTACTGGCTGATGGTCTTGTGACACGTTATCACCGAGAAATAAAACACTGGCACCTAAGGCCAGATGACAGCAGACAGTCAGGTCAGATCCTGGTTTTCACCATTAGACGTTGGACATCACACAGATTTTTGTGTTGGGATTTGGTTCAAGCCCCCAGGAAAATCACCGGGCTTTGCAGCAAGGTCACATTATACCCTAAGACTCAGAGAAGACTTTCTGTCATACACATCATCACGAAAGATACTATTTTTATGTTATTCATATATGCAAGCAGTGGGACAGGCTCAGCCAGAGAAAAAATACCCCCAATGAGGGGCACAGGAAGCAGGAGAAATATTTCACCTCCGGATGAGCAGCTTTCGATGGCATAGATGTGCTGCCATTTGGGGACCTTTATCCAGTGTTACTGTTAAACTTGTTTACTATCTGATATGTCAGTCAAAGGCCTAACAAACCTTCAGACTGACTGTTATTATCTAACCTGAATGTAAATTCTGTCCGGAATGAGACATGAAGATTTCATCAAATATTGGTAAGTGACACAAATAAATCCTGGTGAAGCAGGCTATAAGGCACTTTTGTCCACCACAGATTCTGACATTTAAATTCACAGAAATAACTGAAATAAACTGTCACTTTACTGTAAAAAAAAAATCTTTTTTTTTTTTTTTTAAATTGTAAAAATTCAAGGGGTGCACAGATATTTTCACAGCACTGTATATGTATGTACAGTACTGTGTACCTGCTGAGGGACCTGTTGAACCCTGGGTACTGAAAGCTGCTGTACTTGTCCTCCTTTCTGAGCTGAGCCTGTGGCTTGAACCAGCACCCTCTGTGTGGATACAAGACATAACTCAATTACATGTACATGTACAGGTATGCGCGTACAATTACACACATTACTGTAAACATATTAATACAACAGAAGCTGACATATCAACAACTGTTCCATACAAATGTCAAGACTTCTTTTTGCAAGTGCTGACAGATTTATTCTGATTATCACAATAATACATGAGAGCTCATACTTTACTTAACTTCAACATACTCAGTGTCAGACTGGTGCATTGTTATTGTGCAATGAACAACAGAAATTCAGACTGTGTTCTATATGGTTTCTTAACAATGTTCTCTTTTTTTTCCCTGTATCCTCAAATAGTCCAATAAAGTAAAGACAGTGAAAAGGCATAGCTGAACCCTTTCCTGCTAATATGGTAATGGATATAGGAGGCAACTGTTGGCAAAGTGGAGGGGTGGCAGTTTATGTTGCTAACAGGTTACAAATTGGAACAATTATTATTTACTGCAGGTGGTGACTGTAATATCAGACCACAAGTGAATTCAAGAGAGAAAATATTGTACTATTTTTTCTTAGCAGGCATCAAGCACAATAATACTGGAAGCAAGTCCCGGTTTGGTTTCTACCTATTCTTTTACATTTGACATTTGGAAAGAAACACGATGGAACAGTTAAGTCATAACAGACTTTCCCCGTTTGTCCTGTCATTACAATAGCAGCAGGGCGGAGGTCGAGCCCTACCTGCTGGGAGGCTGGGACAGGCTGTACAACAGGGGCCTGGGCTGATGATGACGTCCGCAGCGCTGCAACGCTGGTCGTGGTGTCTGACCCTCCCTCGGAGCTCTGCATGCTGGGTTGCAGGGGAGTCATAAAGAAGGAAAAAAAAGAAAACTCATGAGTAGGGGGGAGTTTTATACCAGGATGAAGAAATACTCTTACAGGTAATAATGAAGAAATAAAAGAAAGGAATAAGAGAATTTCAAGTCCACACATAGACGCCAAAACTAAATAAATTCGCTTCCACCCCACCCCTTCTTTCTTGGAGCCACCAGAGCATTCATTTAGGTCCCTGGGGGTTTCTGGCTTTGCCAAGTCAAGCTGAGTCACTAAAGCTTTCAGAGCCCCAGAGGCTGTCCACCTTTGGCCTTAATCAATGGCAAAATAAGCAGCCCAGCAGTATTACACAGGCTCTCCTAGTCCTGCTGACAGGACAGACCAAGGTGGAAAAGTTACAGTATAGGAGTTCAAGTTACCAACAGGACTGAAGTGCTTCCTGATGACCAAACCCACTGCCGCCACTCGCCTTTCCACTGGGTGACAATGTGCACAGCATAGCAAAGGGGAGCTAAAAATGGAGTGACACAAAAGCTCTCTTTTGAAAAAAAGGACAGAGGGGGAAAGAGCGGGAGTAAGGCAGGGACAAGAAAAGAATAGAGCAAGGGGGAGTAAGCAGATAAAAAACAACTTCCCCACTCTGTTCAAAAAAGAAAAAACGAAGGGAGAGAAGGATGAAAATGGCAGTGGGGCTCCAGCCCCTGCCAGGGTCCTGATGATATCCAGCGTTTGTTTCTAACGAGAGCCATTCTCTGAGGGCTCCAATAATCCAGCTGATATGAGGAAATTCCTCAATGCTTTGTAAACGTTTGTCGGTTGCTATGGTGAGGAATCCATGACGACCACCCCCAACTCAACCCCCGTCCTCCCCTCCCTGTTCACTCCTCTGTTTCCCCCCCTTTTATAAAGCTCTTGCACAGGAACTTTCGAGTGCGACCGCAAAAAGGAGAGGGGGCGGGGGGATTAGAGTAAAGGAGAGGGAGATACAGCACAGTTGGGGGGTGGGTTGAATTGATGAGCAGTCTTTGGTTTAAGGCAGAAACCCAGGAGCAGCAGGAAAAGTCAGTCAGGCAGACGGGAAAGGTGTTCACCAGGAGAATTTCAGAGAAGGGCTACAAGACACAACGTGCTCGAGACATGCTGTGATTAGTCATTACACATGACTACAATGTTATTTCAACTTACTGTAAGAGACCTGACAAACACCACTTAGGCTGCAGTAATCTGCAGGCTGAACTATTAGACACAAGCAACAGGTGCAGCCACGCATGTCTTTTGGCTCTCTTAAATCTAATTCAAATTTTGTCATGGGGCTGCACAATGAAAACGATTAAACTTGTGTTTTTCCCCATTCTTTTACATTTGCACAAACAGGGAGCTCCACTGCCTCAAACCAAGTGCTCCTAAGGAGTCTCTAAATTTCATCAACAAATGAGAGGACTACCTTTTACCATGCAACCAGCTGAACTCAGGCAGAAGGGGCAATAACGAAAATGAATCTAATAGATGACACACAGGAGAGAAGAAAGGAGGAACAACAAAAACAAGGGTAAAATGAGTCAGAATCAAGGAAACCTTGTTGGTGATGGAGAGGAAGGGGAAATTAATTTCATCAGTTCCAACAAAAACGTTGTGCTCACACCAAACTAGGAGTCACATCCTCTTTTGTGGAACTTAGAGTTAAAGACTGTGATGATACAGGATAACACCACAAATTTATACAACCACTTAAAATGTTGTCACTAAATACGACATGATGAAGCTATCACAGATCTTACCACAAAATCACTACCATCCATAACTAAAACACACCCGCAGGCTAAAGGATTGCAAGGGCAAATGCTTTACTTGGAAAATGGTTTCCCTAACAAACTGCACAGTGATTCTCAGTGTGTCCAGAGCTGACCAGGCCATTCAGGATTTTGTTCAGGCTGCATCACACGGCACACTACATGGTGACTCTCAGGAGGGGCTAGATTAGACCTTGAACAAACTGACCCTGAAGATACACTACTTGAATTTTTTATGTGTCCGACACACAAATTAAAGAGAAATCCCAACCTGACTGTCAACCATCTTAAGTTTCAGACATCAGCAGTAATCTGGGGGGAAATTTAGGGTTTGGGGACACTATTGGGTGCTATAACAAAATCAGAGAACGTATCTTTGGGAAAGAAAAACAACAGATATGGGTGTGCCACCATGTGTGGAGATTTTGCCACAGGCAGACAGTGCTCCGCCTACATGACTAATAGACTGAGTGAAGGAGGCTTGTGTTGAAATTCCTGATATGTGTCAATCTTCAAATGCACACAGTGGCATAATGACTTGCTCCCTGAGCAGCCCTGTGTGTCCATCTTCTGTGTATTTGTTTAGGGCACAATTAGCACTAACATGTGAAGGTTCTCATATTCCATTATAATTTTTCTTCACACCCGTTCTTGTATGTCATTTAAGTACCAAAGGTCTATTATCAGAATGATGTGAACAAGCACTGAACACTTGCTTTTCACACAAGCTGCTGCTGCAATGCTCAAGCACCTTTCTAAAGCAAGGAATTTGTTTATGAAGTGTCAGTGCAGTTATAAATACACTTGTAACAATCACATCATTTATCTTTAGACTTGTCATTTTCACAAGAGGAAGTGACACAGGCCTGAGGGCGTCTTTATGCCATTAAGGAGTGGGTGGCATCACAAGATGGTGAGGGATCAGGAAACAGAGCAACAACCTTCATGTTTTCATCCATTAAAGCTCAATTAAAGCACTGGCTTTAATACATATGGTGAAGTGTGTCAAATCATTGCATTGGAGGCAGAGAAAGAGGATAGAGTGCAAGCAGAGAGGAGTCTTTCTGATTAGTGTTCAGAGAAGGTTAAAAGCCACACAAATTCCCCACCAGCAACTCTGAAAGGCACAAAGGTAGAACACAGCAGGAGATCCAGCACACTGCTCCAAAAACCACCACTCTGGATGGGCTGCAGTTTAGGGCCAAACCTCTCTGCCTTCAGTCCAGAGCCAACTTCACACGCTGAAGTTCATTTTCATTTTGGGTCTGTGAGCCTGGTTTCATTCAGGCAAATCCCAAATGAGCACTTACCAACATTACAACACCAGCACCTCCTTTCAAGAGTTACCTGAGTTTTGGAAGCTATACAGAATAAAGAAAAGACACCAAAACCAAAACAAAGCTTTACAAACTGTCAATAATGCTATAGTCTTTATTGTTAATAGTGCAGGCAAGATTTAAACATCTGCCACTGACAGATCTAACTTAAACAGGGCTCAATCAGAGAAAAACACATACAGATGTTCAATTAAAAGCAGGAGCCCACAGTCTTGGCTCGTGTTTGCACTGGCCCACATTGTTTGCAGAGCAACAACGGTTGCTAGTGGCAACACCGTCCACTCCCGTTTCCAGGAGCCTGTTGCTATGCAACCAACAGAATACTTCCCAAACCAAACAATGCCATCCCCCCACCTGATCCCTCTATCTCACGCTAAGTAAAAACTTACAACAATAAATACTATGTAAGCTATTAATTTCAGACACCGGGAGACGTGGGGGCAGAGGTATTCCTGTGCTGCAGTTAGACAAAAATGTACAGACTTTATACTGGTTATAACTTGAAAGGACAGGATGAAGTACTGTTTTTGTAACTACTTGGTGGTCAAAAGAAGGACAAATGTTTAAGTCATCAGAGAGACTACAGTCTATTCTTCAAGGTTGCTTTACACTCATGTCACCCAAAAACAACACTTCCAAAAGCAAGTCAAGTCTTTCCAAAGTTCCCTGGGCAGAGGAGACAGTAAAACAGTTTGAGCAGAGAAATACTTTCCCCAACTCACTGGAAGATGAAACAAAACAATGCAGAGGCAGACACTTGTTGCTTTTAAAGTAACATCTATGGATCTATTGTTCCACATTATGCAGTATTCATCTGTGACACCTTTCATTTATCTACCAAGGAAAAGCAGCCGGTCTCTAATAAGGCTTTAACATATGGTCTAATTTGAGAGTTCATTTAGTCAGTTATATTTTTATCACAAAAAATTAATTTCCATTTAGGGGTTTGAAAAAACATTTCGACTTTTCTTTGATTTCATAAAAAAAAAACACCCTATAAGATTACACAGGCACACGCACTCACACAAAGAGTGAATTAAGATATGATAAGAGATTTCCACAACAGAGGCTGTTCTTCAAGCCTGTCTCATTAATTCATGGCTAATCCAATCAAAGCAGCTCTTGGGGTCTGCAGATGGCAGTGTTTGAGGGGGAGAGAGGGAGAGAGAGAGGGCAGAAATAAGAGGCACCGGCCACTGTCTCTGATCCGAGCTTCCCCCCTCCCCTTCACAGCTCACCTAACCACCTCTGGTCATCAGCACAACCTGTCCACTCAGTCACCATGTGCACTGCAGGCCTGACAGCCACAGAGAGAAAGATCAAACCGTTGCCATGGAGATTGTGTGTTCGCCCGTGCTCTACACTGGCAACTTCCTCCCCCAACGCCCTATCTCTTCTAAACCTTTCCAGATTTCCACCACCCCCAGCCCTCATCCTTAACATTTAACATCTCAAGATGGAGAACGAGGATTTGAAACTGCACACATTGAGAAGTTAAACTGGAAAAACACAAAGAAGACGAGCAGGGAAGTGGGGGAGGTGGTCACAACTAGGTAATTAGACTACACACATATATGTGGGTGTCTCCCTTTAATGAGCATTTAAGTCATGTGTTTTAAGGCTAACAAACTGATGACACAAATGAAGAACCATGGACATGGTAAAGTTGGGATTCTTATATTACATGTTTCATCCTCCAACACATTATTAATGTCGAGTAACATTTAAGAAAACACATTAAGACTATACAGTATTTTTTTTTTCGTTCAACTCACTTCATAACCTCATGTCTGCACAGCATGTACAGCTTATAAAATCTCACTTTGAACATAGTCACAGCTAGATCCAAAGCACATAGAATGGGATATATTTAACAGCACATAGAATGCTGTTAAACACACACACACACACACATATATATATATACATATATATACATATATATATATATATGTATATACATACATACATACATACATATATATATATATACATATACACACACACA
>JBBMJY010000022.1:15770457-15789731 GCA_037833715.1 Toxotes lorentzi | reverse complement strand
ATATATATATATATATATATATATATATATACAATCATCTTAATTAAATTGAAATACCATCATCTCTTTTGCTGGGTGAGTTTTCCATGGTACCAACAGCTCTCTGTGCTGATAACAAGCTGCTTGCTTCTGGTCATAAATCCACCATCTGTTAGTTCCTCTGTCCACAATATGACCCCATCGTATATACAAAACATCCTGCTGGCCGTTGGGTCAATGACACATCCTTCTTCCTGGTTGTAGAAACACAGCATGAAAAATTTGTTTTCCTTAAAGGAAAAAATCTGCTGTTCATTGACTACTTTTATTTTTGTGGCTCTGGCAATAGATTCTGTGGCTTATGGTGATTTTGTACTTGCCAAAGTAATTGCTGAGATCTCTGAAAGTGGCGACATCACAAAAATGAGATCAAGTTAGACAAGAGACAACCAGGCAAAACGATCAAAGCAACAATTAATCTAAACCACTTTGTTTAGGGTTAAAACTGAAGGGCAGAGCACTGAAGATGAAAACTATGCGTGACAAATTGTCCAGTGAGTCTGTAAACTGATAGGCGTTTTCTGTGTTTTACTGTTTGCTTTTGTTTTCTCTTCCAGGTAAGTTTGGCTAATGTGGAAGTTTCTGTATGATCATCTGACAGCTCATGTTTCTGAGGTCTCAGCAAATGCTATCATAACCAATAAAACCAACTGCCAGAACTACGAAAATACAACCCAAGTCATAATAAATCGTAGTTTTTCATTAACAAAAATTTAAACTTTAGATTCTTAATACACCACCTTTACCATAACAGCTAAAGTGAAAATGTATAGTTTTTTTTTTTTTTTTTTTTAAACCTAACCTAAAACACATCATAAATTTTAAATTATGTTATGGTTTGTGTAAACAAAATTCATATTAGCTGATAAATCATCAGATTGAAACTCTCATATCAAGATTGGTGTTTAAAAAGAAAACTACATCTAGCCAACCTGAAGTAATGAAGTAATGGCTTACCGCTGTTCATTTGGACATCACTGTTCATCCTCTGTGACTGAGCCTGGCACGTTTGCCAAGGGCTCAGATTAGGCTCGCCCATTTGTCCACGCTCATTTTGTAACTTTAACATGGAGCCAGAGGGTGAATTGTATCCCGTCTAATGCCACAAATGCAGGGCGTTTGTTGAAATTCACATGGAGATGAGAGGATAATCCAGCAGATGTTTTCTTGGAAAGCAGTGGAGTGAAAGGTTCAGTCCCTGAAGCTTTTTGACAAACCTTCGCTCATTTATCTGAATGCACTTTTTTTTTTTCCCGTGTCTTCCAGTGAACGCTCAGCGACCAAACTCCTTGTCGGTGCAGGCAGCAGCAGAGCCCAGCCTGTGGACATCACAGGGCAATGCAGAGGTGAAGTTAAGGATGGAGGACTCTGGCCTGGCCGCTGAACCCGCCCTGACTGTCAACCAGATGTTCACCTCAGCCGTGGAGCGCTTTGGTGACTATACAGCTCTGAGCTGGAAGGAGGGCGAGCAGCAGAAGAGCCTGAACTACAAAGACTACTACCAGGCCTGCCGCACCGCCGCCAAGAGCTTCCTCAAGGTAGCTTTTTTTGTTTCAAATTTTCTGTCATTTTATAGACCAAACGAAACCAAATGAAAATAATCATTAGTTGCAACAGTATAAAGAAGATATTCTAGAATTAATTAGTTGCAGCCCTCACACACAGTGACTGATGCTTAATGTGTAGCCTATATAACAAATTATATTAAATTCTCTGTGAAACGTAAGTTCATTTATTTTTACACCCAGAAAAGTTAAACATTTGCAGGTTCATAGGTGGATATATTTGCCACATGGCGTTGCTCAATTAGAGAAATTCCCCAAAAACCTCTCAATTACACAACACCTGATTGACGAGAGAATTATCTGTGCAGTGAATACTCTTTACAGACAAAAGCACTTTAGTTTCTGTCCACCCTCACGACAGTTCTTCCTCAGTATCAAAAGTTCTAAGATTTCTGTTTGGTTTTAAACAGTCGACTGCTGCTGTCATTGTTTTGAAGTCTTGCACTTGATTTCAAGCCAAGTCAGTCTAGACGACACACCGCGCAGCACGAAGGAGTCGGGCTGAAATGTCAGCCAGACAGGGAGGCAGCTCATGACAGGCCTCAGCTGTTCACACAGGACAGAGCACGTTATTGTTTATTGTGAAACTCAACACAGTTAGTCAGCATGGAGACTGACATACTGACACGTGTCTCTCTGTGCAGTGAACACACAAACTAAACTGAACCTGACTCTCGGATGTGAACCTACGGCCTTTGTGTGTTATGAGCCTCAGATGTCAAGCCTCATATTATTTTCCAACTACTGTTATTAAAGGCCTTATGAGTTATATAAAAAATAACTCATTGCTGTTTTTAGCTTGGTATCAGTTTGTACTAACTGTCTCGTGTATGTTTGCTGGCATATCTGCTTCCATAGTTACAGCTGCTGTGGCAGTGTGCTTTGGACTGATTTCACCTGACAACAGTAATGTTTACACTGCGTGTTTCTCAACAGAAAGTTAAAAAGAAATAAATGAAAGTGACTCAGGAGACATAAACTTGGTCAAGGACCTATGAGCTCTGTCAGTTAAAATCAGAAATGTCACTAGAAAATGTTAAAAAAGACTTTGACTTAAAAAGAAAAAAAAAAAACCATATGAAAACTTCCTAAATTATTAAGTGGAAGTTGAGCGCTGATATTGGATATGCAGGATATCCCAATGTTATTTGTTATTTTTACAGTCTGTTATTTTGTTTATACTGAAAAAAAAAATGCGTTTATCTGTTTACAGCTCGGTTTGCAGCGCTACCACGGCGTCGGCATCCTGGGCTTCAACTCAGTGGAGTGGTTTGTTGCTAACATTGGAGCCATCTTGGCAGGGTGAGTTTCATCTTCATCTCTAAATTTGTGAGTTTATGTGACTGTCAGAGATGAGGTCAATGTTCCTTCACTCAGGGCGTTGTGTGTGTGTATACGTGTGTGTGTTTTAATTTGTGTATGTGCATGTCCGAGTGATGCAATCCAAGACTTGAAATATAAGTACACTGTGACATCAGCACGGAGTCTCATCCAGTTCAGCACAGAGCCTCTTCACATGGTTGATTAATTATAGCACTATGCTAAACAGGAAGCTGAAGGACAACAGTGGTGAACACTAAGCAGTTGGGTACATTTACTCCAGTAAAAATAAACTAAAGTACATTTTTGAGGTACTTTATTACAGTACTGGAGTATTGCCTTTTTATGTTACTTCATAGTTCTACTCCTCTTTATTTCACAGGGAAATATTGTAGTATTATCTAAATAAGCAGGACCAAATAAATAAAACGATCTACTGTTTTACAAAAAGCAAAAAAACAGATTTTATATCAGAACTTTTTTTTTGTAATCTCATGACCCCTCAAATCTAGTGACTCCTTATAACGGGGACTGACCCTAACCACTGGACGAAACTAGCTGACTGTATATAAAACAGACAAAAACTAGCTCCTGCCTGAGCAGCTACAGCAGTAAAATCCTGATTAGACATTGATTCATCAGTATTAAGAAACAAATAATGTAGTTTTATCCAAGTAGTTTTACATAATTACACTTTTGAATGCAGGACTTGTATAATGGAGTATTTATACATTGCTGTCTTGGTACTTTAAAGGTTTTGGGTACGCTGAAACTTATCACATAACCATGATCACACGCCCCTTTGTTTTCATGATTGCATAAATATCCAGCATGAATGGCCTCAGCAGAAATGAAACCTGTTTGCAGTTCTTCATTTAGCGAGCCAAAAGGGACCAAAAAAATCGACTCCATCTGAGAAACCGAAACCCTGCAGCAAACTGAGAACCTCACTCATTGATTGGTCAAGGACAGATTCGCTGCAGCTGAGCTGCTTACATCACAAAACATCTGTTTGGGTTTTTTTCTTGCCATCTGTCCAACTGAACCGTGATTAGAGAAACTTTTTTCCATTAACAGCAATTTTTGGAGGGCTGACTACAAGAGTGCACTGAGGGAAGTTACTCAGTCACTCAGAGGATCGGTACATACCATTTATCTTGTGTGCTAACACATTCATTTCCTCTCTTGGAGCCTGAACACACACACACACACTGATACTGTATTCGGATTCTTCAGAGTACCACACCTACTCGCTCTCACAAAAACAGTGTAGAGAAACTACAGTCAGCTTGTCAAACTGGTCCTGATGAACCAAATCACAGATTGTGTTTGATAAACTTAGGAGACTCACGTTTCTGCGGATCATGTTGGAAAGCAAAAGCACAACTGAATCAAGTCTTGCTGGTTTTACTTCCCATTAGAAGTGGATGGTAGGGCAGGTAGTTTCTGTTGTCCCATCATTCCTAGGCAGGAAGCAGTTAAAAAAACAAAACATCAGACATGACGAGCAAGTGTGCGTAATTTTTTCACCAAGATTTTGTGCATTGTCGTCCTCCTAAAGTCTCCTAGTGATTGAGGTTAATGAAAACAGTATAAATTCAACTACTGGAGATCTGTTGAAAAGTTAACCTAGTACAGATGGATTTAGGTCTGGTCAAAGTTGAGAGCGCTTACGATGGAGGTGGTTTTAGGACATCAGGTCTCGCTGTTCCATGGCTATGAATATCTCATATAGCAGGTCTTCATATATACAAGACCTCGCAGAATATCGCAAGAGGAGAGCTTCACCTGCGTCGCTGTACCGGTAAATGTAAAAGGGAAACCGCTAACTTTGACTCCGTTATCTGTTGCAGTGGTTTTGCTGTGGGTATCTATACCACCAACTCTCCTGAGGCATGTCACTATGTAGCAGAAAACTGCATGGCCAATGTCATCGTGGTGGAGAACCACAAACAGCTGCAGAAAATCCTTCAGGTGACATCACAATGAATTACTGTTATACACTGCAATGAGATACTGTCCACGTCTATGAACTGATGATATACACATAAATACGATTAGAGTTTTCTGTTCAGGTGTGATCAGAATCAGAAAAAAACTGAACATGTTTTCATAAGCTGAAGCAAGTAGATTTGTATTTGTATCCATTTGTTGCCACCATTTTTTTTAAACATGATTGAGGGACTATTCAGAAACCGTCTCCGCAAGTTAAACCGAAAGAGGCAAGAGCAAAATGTTTTTGACGTTAATTTTGGTTTTCCTGGTTGTTGTTGGAGCCGTTTCTCCACCGTCCACTATTAGTTTAATTTTTAAAATTATTTCCTTTTTTTCATAAAATAATAATAAACATTTGTAGCAGTGTGGAAATGAAGTCATCTCTGACTTTTCCCTGTGAGTATGTACTAATATTATATTCTGTTTGTTCACAGATTGAAGACAAGCTTCCACATTTAAAAGCCATTATCCAGTACAAAGACGCACTAAAAGAGAAGAAACCTAATCTGTACACAGTAAGTACATTCTGTTTATGACAAGACCAGATATTTAAAGGATTTTAGCTCAGGATGCATCATTTAAGTGATTTTTGTACCACAGTGGGCGGAGTTCATGGAGCTCGGCCGAGATGAGCCTGACGCTCCTCTCGATGCGATCATCTCCAGCCAGAAGCCCAATCAATGCTGCACTCTCATCTACACCTCAGGAACCACAGGCCAGCCCAAAGGAGTCATGCTGAGCCACGACAATGTAAGCTGTATGGGCCAAGTGTGTGTGTGTGTGTGTGTCACATGTTTGGTGCCTGACCCTTTCAACAGAAACATGCTGCTGTTTTGTAATGGGAGCAAAGTGCAGATGCAGCTGACAGACATGCACACATCAACATATCAGAGTGCTTGTTAGGCAGGTTTTCATGTAGGTAAGGATCTGGAAAATACCTGAAGGAATTAAAATGACTCCATCTTGAGCAATGTGGTTAAAATCCTCCTTCAACAAACAGCACACTGCAACCTGTTTACAGTAACAAGCTGTAAACATGTTGTTAAAGTAACGAGGTAGACTTACTCAAGCATCGTACTTATTTAGCTTTATAATTTGACTCCATCACTTTTTTTTTTTTTTTACTCCACTACATTTATGTGACAGCTTCAGTTATTTTTCAGATTAAAGTTTTACATAAAAAACGTACAGTACGCTTAAAGAATGCCATATTTAAGATTTGGCTTTTGACCAAAAAAAAGCGGTGTCTGGTTGTTAGTAGTTCACTTTTCTAAACTTCTCACATGGTTTCATTTAAATAACTGTTCGAGGTACAAAGAGGTTAAAAAAAGATTTCAGAAAAGAAGAAGTATCCAAAATTAGTTTTTTTCTTCTCTGCTTTTCCCATTAATCATCTCACAACCCCTCAGATTTGTCCTTCAGCCATTTGATGGATCGGAAATTTTAACTGGATCAGCAAAAACTCGATGCCTTTGTCGCACGTATTTCATTCTTGTCAAAGTTCACTGAATCATACATGGTACATTCACCCATGTTTCTGTGTCTTGTAAAAAAAAAAAGGTGTCTCCACGTGACCTCCCAGACATAAAACTATTTAGATTCATCACATTAACTGCGTTCGTCTCTTCTTCCCCTCAGCTAACATGGACCGCGCTCTCCACCAGCCGTCACGTGCGCCTGACAGATGCCAACCAGGCTCAGGAGTCGGTGGTCAGCTACCTGCCGCTCAGCCACATCGCGGCTCAGATGGTGGACATCTGGGTCACCATGAAGGTCGGAGGGGCGACCTACTTCGCTCAGCCAGATGCCCTCAAGGTGAGATACAACATTTGCCTTTATATGTGGTGAACGCTACGCAAATACATACAGAAGTGTTTAAATCACATGTTTTAACATTAAGGTCATAATTAGTGATTAGACACAGATTACTGATGTCCAAGGGAAAGTTAAGGAAATATCTTGTGTAGTGATACGCATGAGCCTGTTACGCAAAAAGAAAAGGCGCCTTTGTTTCTTTTCAAATATACTTTCATGCAGTATCTTTTCACGCATCTTCGCTTCGCGTTGCGTGGCAGATTTAAATTTTTTCTGCTCATTTTCTTTCCATGTGAGCTGCAAACGGCATGTGGTTTTATGCATAAATCAAACTCTTCTGGAAGTAATAGTATTCTGTCTTCTTTTATTAGGGCTCTCTGGTAAACACCTTGAAGGAGGTGCGTCCCACAGCCTTCATGGGAGTCCCTCGTGTCTGGGAAAAGATGCAAGAGAAGATGAAATCTGTCGGAGCAAAGTCTTCAACTGTGCGCAGGAAAGTGGCTGCCTGGGCCAAAGATGTCGGTCTGCAGACTAATCTCTCCAAGCTGAACCAGTATGTTTGTGTTGTGAAATTACAACTTTATTTAGACGGGGATGAATCATTTCCTCGGGAGTGGGGAGTGTTCAAACTGTTAAAATGAATTTTTTTTTTGGGAGGTGGCGGGGGGGTTAGGTAGCATTTTTATTCTTTGGTTCCTGTAATTTCCAAATAACTTCCGAGAAGCCTCCAAAATGATTTCCACAACAAAAAAAAAGAGCTGGTATTTCGCTGTATGGGTGTGTTTTTAATCTGTCAATCACCCTGTTAGTTTGAAAACCAAAACTAAAGAATTTCCAGGGCAGCTGAAACTACAAGTAAGTGTGACATTCATCCAAAATGCATCATAAATGTCAAATCTATATCTAAAGGATATTTACCGATTACCAAGTGAATTTATAAGGCATGGCAGCTCAGAGTCATGGAGAAGTTTTGTTTGTCTGGAAATTCTGATGATACTGACATCTGTTTTTGAACGATTTTTCCTTTACGACACAACCGACTAGTTTTTTTTTTCTTAAAAACTTATACAAGCTACGTAACACTACCTCCATTTCCCTGAAATTTTGTAATTGTGCAGGTCTGTCTTGGAAATATCCTACAGCTAATTAACAGCTAATTTATAGGAAATGATGAAAAAAGTTTTGCGGACGTTAGCTGGAAAAACACAGGACTCAGGATAAAGTGTTTTCAAGTATCATCGTTTTTAAACTTGTCTGTTTAGACAATGACAAAACAATAAAACTTGAAAAACTTGAAAGTGTTATCTCTCTTTAGTATTGCCTCCATGTCATTTTTGGGTATATTAGTCATATAGAAAGACGTCTCATTTCCCATCTCGTGGACACTTGATATTTGATTTGATTGATAATCTGATCAAGTCTTGACACACACTAACTCACTCTGGCTATTTTTTTTTGTTTTTTCTTCAGAAACGGAGCAGTTGGCCGCACGCCGTTCAGCTATCACATAGCCAAAAAGCTTGTGTTCAAAAAGGTGCGTAAGGCCCTGGGCTTGGACCGCTGCAACAAGTGCTACACAGGCGCTGCGCCCATCACCAAAGACACTTTGGAGTTCTTCCTGAGCCTGGATATTCCTCTGTACGAGCTGTACGGCATGAGCGAGAGCACCGGACCTCACACCATCTCCCTCCCCGATGCCTTCAAGCTCACCAGGTACTTTTTTTTTTTTTTTTTTTTTTTTAACATCGGTTTAATAAGATGGGATTTCTTTATATTGTCAAATCAGAGCAAGTTCAAAACACATATTTGAGAATGGTGAAATGGAAAAAAAATAATTGTTTTTGTCCGGAAGCTGTGGTAAAGAGATCCCAGGGTGCAAGACAAAGCTGCACAACCCAGACGAGGAGGGAAACGGGGAGATCTGCTTCTGGGGTCGCCACATCTTCATGGGTTACCTCAACATGCCTGAGAAGACGGAGGAGGCTCTGGATGCAGAGGGCTGGCTGCACTCAGGTGACCTGGGCAAACACGACGTGAACGGATTCCTCTTCATCACTGGGAGAATTAAAGGTACTTATTCTATATTCCCTGTGAAGCTAGGCCACACTCAGACAGGTGTATGTTTAAAAGAGAGGTTCACTGTTTATCTGTATAGATTCTCTTTTCACAGCCTTGAATCGCTTTGCAGGACACATTTTGTGATCGATCAAACCCGTCTGTTACTTAACCTTTCGCGTGCTTTTGATTTTAGAGCTGATCATCACAGCTGGAGGAGAAAACATCCCTCCTGTTCCCATCGAGGACGCGGTGAAAGAGGCCGTGCCGCTGATTAGCAACGCCATGCTGATCGGAGACAAGAGGAAGTTTCTGTCTATGCTGCTCACCATTAAGGTAAAGACTTAGAGGCTGAGACGTGACCTGGTCAAACAGATGTCTGGAGGGCAGTAGGTTAGAGGAGGGAGAAGTTTTCACATCCTTTATTAGAGTAAAAGTAGCAATGGTATACTGTAAAAAATAATGCAACTGCAACTCATTTTAATTATGGATTGATTTGCTGGTTATTTTCTCTCAGAGAAAAATGCCTGTAACTAGTGACATCTTCACATTGTTTGACCCCAAAGCTCAAACTACAGTTGAATCATTTTAAGACAGGAAGAAGCAATGAACTTCCCTGGTGATTAAGTAGTCGACTACGTGTTTAAACTCTTATTGTGCATACTTCTGTGTAGTTGAATCATATTTTATGAGCTGTTCATACGCTTTGTATGTGAAATTTAAATTTGGAAAGTGTCTGTAGCTGTCATGATTATTGTGGCGTAAAAAGCACAACATTGTGAGTAAATGTGCTTAGTTTCTCTGCACCACCAGAGAAGGAAGCTGCAGCAGGTTGTTAAACCGTGAAGCAGCAGATGGAGACTGAAGATGTAGCAGCACCGTATCTGAGACGAGTATTTCAAAACATCACCGGCTCTGAGCCTCGTAAACATCCGATCTTTATATCTCTTTATCTAAATGTAGAGTTCATGTCTGTCGTGACTGATAGTGTCGCAAAGAGAGATTTCCATCAGCAGTAAGAAAGAAAAAAATTTCTTAGATGTTTGATTTCAAACACTGCCATCTAGTGGCCTCTGACTGCTTTGTCTCTCCAGTGCCAGGTGAACCCCGAGACAGGCGATCCAGAGGACGAGCTGTCACCGGAGGCCGTGGAGTTCTGCAGGAGGCTGGGCAGCAACGCCACGCGTGTTTCTGACATCGCAGGCGGCAAAGACCGGGCGATCCACACCGCCATCCAGGAAGGAATCAACAAAATCAACCAGAATGCAACCTCCAACGCTCAGCGCATCCAGAAGTGGATCGTTCTGGATCGGGACTTCTCCGTCGGTGGAGGAGAGCTGGGTGAGTGTGACATGAACGCCAAGTGTGCTGGGCAAAAACGAGCTCATTTTTTCCTTGTGATACCTTCATACAAAGTCATTTTCATGTGTGACAGAACAGATTTCCACGTTAACAACTTGCACATATTCAATACAGTTTGTTTCAGTGTTTAACAGTATGAAATCTTTGCTCGTTGCACAGGTCCTACCATGAAGCTGAAGCGTCCGGTGGTGCTGAAGATGTACAAGGAGCAGATTGAGAACTTTTACAAGGAGCTGGCGACTCCAACGACTCCTGACAACCCGCTGCCTCCCAAGTAGAGCTGCTCCTCCACCTGCAGGGAGATCCAGACTGTCTGTTAACATGCAGACACACTCCACCTCATTCGTGCAGCCTCTTCCCTGTCGCCATTGTTTTGTTTTTTTTTCCCCTCTTGCCTTAATTTTTTTTTTTGTTCTGTCTTGGTTTACATTTGTGGGTGTTGTGGCAAGAGAATTGAGAAGAAGCCATTGTAAAATAGCTTTATGATTTTGAAGATTCAATAAGCTGAATTCAACTATTTATTTGTGTTATTGGAATGAGCAGTAACATCCGATAGATGAAGTGGCAGCAGCTGTATGTAAGAAGAGTTTATTGTGCTGTAATACTTGAGGGAAAAAAAAAAAATCAAACAAAGACGACTCATTTACAGGATGTTTTGAAGGAGTAATTTGTGTTTGAACATGTTTTTCTTTCTTTATTTTCAGTCTGCCAAAGTTTACATGGGCATATAGAGCTTCAAATGAAGAAACATTTCTAAGAAAAACACTTCATATGAAAATTCAGCAACCATATCAAATGTTTACTGGCCTTTTACGTGTACTTGGTGGTATTTCCTCTGCTCTTTACCAGCCTGGATTTAAAGAAAATGAATCATTTATTTTGTACAGAAGTTCAAAAAAAGTCAAAGGTTCTTCTTCAAAGGTAGATGCAGCCGTAGACATGAATAGAAGTTTATCTCATAACTAAGCATGCAAATTGCGTTTTTCATGCTGTATGAACATGTCATTTAAGCCATACATTTTGCTTTTTGTAGCTGTAAAGTCAAACTGTTGTTCTATGTGCCGACTCGTTGCAGCCTGCTGTGGACCCACTGTGAGTTTGTCGATTGTATTGTAAATACCTTTTGCCTACATCATCTGCATCCTCTCGCTTATCTTTATTTAATTTTATGTTTATGTTTCGTTTGATTTTTTTTTTTAATTGTTTTTTTAAATCCTATAAATCTCCCAAAAAAAAAAAAAAAACGTTTTTTTGCACTTTCACGCTCATGATGTGTAACAGGATTGGAAAATGTACATAATTTAGGGGAGAAAGGCAAATATATCAGTTGCATTAAACTGCCCTTATTGGTCTGTCGCCATGACTTATGCATCAAATATGTAAATGTTCAAATGCTCAAGGTTTTAACACAGTGACCACGTCTTTGGCCTCTTTGAAGACATTTCAGGCAGACTGAAGCAAGCTGAAAGACGTTATTGCACTCCAAAGAGCTGATTCATGTATTTAAGCATATCATAGGTATTTGTAGCATTCTGATGGTTTAAAATGATGGCAGTTTTGGTGGTTATGGTTCGCTCAAAGCAATTAAAGTTCAGGGTAAACGGAACAGTGACTGTGTTGGCGCGTGTATAAAGTTAAATAAGGAAATGACGGTGATTCAGTGAGGCATCTGGGCGAGTGATTTGATTTCTTGATTTCTTTCAGCTACATACGTAAATGAGAAGCTGGAACAGTTTCACAGCCTGTATCCTAAATGTTTGGTATCTGATGAGTACAAAAAGGACTATGTAATGTACTTTCTAATTGTTAAGAACTGTGTTGTTGAAATATTGTTGCTTCTGTAAAAGCCCATCCTCAAACAGTTCACAGAGAGCTCACAAGACCCCGGACAGAAAACTGGATCTACCTGACCCTAAAGAGCTGTTTCTGTTATACCCTGAAATATATATCAGGGTTGAAAGATGGAAGTATGCATCACAGAGCTGGAGAAAAGCGAAGCAGCCCTGTTTCTGTCGACAGAAATGTGAATGTGTGTGCGATCAGTTAAGGAATAAACTTTGATTACGCTGATGTGTGTCTGGCAGCTCTCTAATTCAATGGAGTAGAAGTAAAAAAAAAAAAAAAAGTAGCATGAATGTAGTTGGTAGAGCACCAGAGTAAAAGTGCTGAGTTAATTTCTGCCACTGCACCTGCACAATGTAAAGCAACACTGCACATTAAATATTCTCTGACTTAGAGGAGCTGCTGCTCTGCAGTTTAGATCAGGTTCAGCCGACCCAGAACGCACGGGTGCTGAAAACGCAGCTGTGTGCAAAACTAAACCCCATTACTGAGCGAAAACGAGCACAGCTTCAGCTGAACCGCGGGTAAACCAGGTGTATGAGCCACTCAGTGAAGGTGTGTGAGAGAACCTCATTATCATGTAGTTGACCTACTGGGAGTGAGCTGTCTGAAGGTTTACCAGCATGCACTGTGGCAGGGGAATTATCATTATCGTCATTTTATCTGTGTTGCTGCACTGTTACTGGTGTTATCGTGATCTACATTTTGTTCTGCAAAGTTTCCACTGTTGTTTACATTTCCACATTTGTTGTACAATTAATCAGTAGAGGTACATGGAAAGATTGAGAATTAATTTAAGCAACTAATTTGAAAAAAAAAAATCAATATCCACTATATCCACATATTGAATCAGCAGAGACACCTGAATATAACAGCTCCAAGTGTGCTTGGGAATGAGACAAGAAGCTTTACACACCTGGATGTGGGGATTTTCTGCCTTTCTCTCTAGATCCTCTCTAGCTCCATCAGGTTGGAGGGGGACCGTTGGTGGACAGACATTTTCAAGTCAGGGCTCTGGCTCAGCCACTCCAGGACATTCACAGAGTTGTCCCTAAGCCACCCCTGCGTTGTCTCTGGATTGTGTGCTGAAAGGTGAACCTGCGGCCCAGTCTGAGGACCAGGTTATCTCAACCCTGACCAGTCTCCCATTCCCAGCTGCTGGAAAACACCCCCATAGCATGATGCTGCCACCACCATGGTGATGAGTGGTCCCTGTTTCCTCCAGACATGACACACCAAACAGTTTAAACTTGTTTCTCCTTTGGTTGCTTTTTTTTTTTTTAAACTCCTTTCATGTGTCCTTCACTGAGAAGAGGCCTCCATCTGGTCACTCTGCCACAAAGCCTAGATAAATGCAGGAGTGCTGTAGCGATGGTTGTCTCCATCTCCACACAGGATCTCATCCAGAGTGACCGTCAGGTTCTTGGTCAACTCTCTTACTGTCCCTAGGCTTTCCCCAGATCTATGCCTCTGCACAGTCCTGTCTCTGAGCTCTGCAGTTTCTACGTTACACAGGTGTGTGCCTTTCAAAATCAAGCCCGATCAATTGAATTTACCACAGGTGGACTTTAATCAAGGCGTAGAAGCATCTAGAAGATTGTCAAGAGAAATGGGAAGCACTTGAGCTAGTGCCATAGAAACGGCTATTTTTTGTTTTTTTATAAATTTGCAAAAATTAAAACATTAATTTAAACACTAAGTGTGAAAAATGTGAAGGGACTTGAATTCTCTCTGAATCCACAGATGGTTCAGAAACCCTCTCCTTGTTTTATGTGCTAACATAAAACAAGGAGAGGGTTGATATGGCCTCATTAAGGCTGCAACTTACGATTATTTTAATTACCAATAAATCTAATGATCACTTTCTCAGTTAATTCATTCTAAAAAGTCAATATTCATTTTTCCATGGGCCCAGTGTAACATCCTCACATTGGTTTGTTTTGTCTGATAAACAGTAAAACACCCAAAAATATTCATTCTGTTCACAGGAGACTAATAAAATTCACCAGTATTTATATTATATTATATATATTTTTTTTTTTTTTTTGCTGAAAACTGAAGCGGCTAAATGGAGTTCAGCCGTCATGTTCACACCTTTTTTCACTTTGACACGTCAAACAAAATGTGAGCTGTGAAAAAGGCCTGTGAGTCACAGAGAACAATTTATTGATCTGCCTACTCCAATAAATGTCCCTCCCTGTAGTGACATTTCCCCGATAGATGGTCAATGCATCAAGAGTATTATTGGCTGGCCCACTGCTTGTCCTTTTAACCCCGCAGACTGCACTGACCATCACATGAACCCTGAATGAACCCTCCACACGCAGCCATGACCGGGTCACACAGCGGTCAATGATCGGAGAGTCTGGGACAACAGTACTTAACGACTTTATTAATAATATGATTTCAAAATAAAAAATAACATTAAAATAACATGTTTTGTCCTTGTTAACAACTTGCATTATATGGCCACATGGTGGCATTGTAATGCCAAGTATTCCATTTTTAAAAATACCAAATTGTTCTTCTGCCATCCAGTTCATTTGTTCTGTCCGTCATTTGTAGCTTTGACCACATTTCAGACTTCACCCCCCCCCCCTTACTCCCCAGTAAAAAAAAAAAAAAAATCAAACCTTTATAAATACAGGCAACCTTGTCCCCTTGTCACAAATTATAACGACCACTGACACAGGAAACACCCCGTCTGCACATGCCCCCTCCCACCCCCCCTCCACATATTCGCAACCATTTGCTCTATATTTTTTGCTTTTTCCGCATCCTCTTAAGATCCACACAGTAGATATTCTACCTTTGCTGTATTATACACTCATTATATATATAATATAGTCGTAGCTGAAATGCTCCACTCCCACAGATCTGCTCAGAGAGTTGCAAAGTGTTAAGAAGTTTTTTCCTCCATTCTGTGTTCAGATTTTCCATTTTTACTTTCATTTACATCCTCAGTGTTGCTTAACAGAAAAACAGGAATGTCCTGGATGACCTAACTACCATTTAGGTTTAAGTTATGACGACCATTTTCAATTATTTCCAAATCAATTATCAAGAAATCATGTTTTCTCCATCATTTTGGAAACGTGGACAGCTCTAAAATACTTCAACCCCCATGAGCCTCAACTGCCGTTGCCATGGAGAAGAAGCCAGTCGCAGGTGGAAGTCGGAACAGAAGCGAATACAAAACAATTCGTTATCACAGCTGTTCACAAAACACAACACCATCGTTGCTGAATTCATACAAAAGTGACCGAAAACCGAAAACGGAACCGATTTAATCTGCAGAATTTTGCCAAACTGCCCCTTGGGAGATGTAGTTAACAAATCATATATTTTCTAACTGGTAATATATGATTTTCCTTTACCACTGCAATGGTAAAGGAAACTGGAACTTCTGGTGTGTTCCAGCAACAAACACCTCTTTCAAAATCCCACTGACATTTTTAATTATGCTAATTACTAAAAATCCAGCCTTGGAGCAGAGTCTTTCTCAACAGTGTGTTGTGTGGCTTCCTTCATATGTTTAGATGTAGTTACCAGTGTACCATTGTTTATTAATGTATTACTTTGGGTTTTTTTTGAGGCCTTCACTGAACAATTCCCCACAAGCCCTAGACATTTGTGGGATCATGGTTTGTTATGTCTGTAATAACAGCTGGTCAGAGAGACCTGAACACTGAAGGTTTTAGACAACAGATTAAAAACTACATATGTTGATGAAGATTTACTTTAGAAGAGAGCGTTGCTGAGTTTTCTGTATGTGGACTTTTTTTTCTCCGTGCTCTAAACGTAACTGTTTAACACTAAGGTTTCAATTCTTTATAGCTGCTGCAAGATAATGTGGAGAGTAAACTCCAGGGACACGTGTCCTTTTTTCGGAGGGACTGGTGAAAGAAATGCTAACTGAAAGACTGCACCGAGTTACAGGAGGTCATGACTTTGGCTTTCAGTTTTATGCAGATCTAAACTGTAAAATTGCTGCAACTGTGAGTCAACATAACGTTGAATGTGAGAGAACTGAATGGCTCACAACAGCTCCCCACAACTTCGCAACTCTATTTTTTCCTACTGATGTGTTTCTTCAGGCTCATGTCAACATTACACAGTAAAATTGAATGTGAAGATGGCGGTTTTTGTTTGGGTACAGACTTCTATTAATGAGTAGAAAAGAAAAACAAAACAAAAACATAACCGGATATGACATAGAAAAAAAAACAAAACATTTTTTAGCTCAACAGTTTTCAGTTCCCTGAACCGAATGTGGACTCCTCATGTCCTCGTTCTGGTCCAGTAATTTGTACTGGAAGCAGAGGGTGATAGCAAAGTTTAGCTCATCCAGCAAACATTTTCCAACACCTGCTTCTTGGTGTTCAGCTGTCATCAGAATCATGATACACAAAAACATACAGGGAACATCCCCATAACAACATTTTACACCGAAAATAGATTCAACGGGCATGTTTGTTTGTGAATAATAGTGACCAAACATGCTGAAATAAAGACAATTAAATAAGAAACAAACAAAAAAAAAGGGTTGGCAAAGGAAAAAAAAATCAATTCATATTGTATTGCATGTAAATATTGTATAAAATCCTTAAAAATACAGTTCAGGTAACTACTTAAGTACTGAAGTCATCACAGCCAAAAGTGCAGAGGTCCATAAATAAAACATTGACTGTGGGTAGACAGTGGGTCTTCGCTCAAGTCCCCATGTTAACTCCCCCCTCTCCACCACCACAAGGGACTGAATGAGTGCCTGGTCAAAGGTCAGAGTTCATGAACTAGGACTTAAAAGTTCCCACATCGATGCACGGAGAAAAAGGACAGGAAGGAAAGTTATTGTTGTTGGGTTTTTTTTTGTTTTTTGTTTTTTGAAATTCTCTCCTATCGCTGACAAACACACTCGCAGATGCACAAATGTCACTCACACAGTTTCAAAGTTCAGTCTCAGATATCATGGCCTGAAGTTCTGTTGCCAGAGGCACACCTAAGAGAATATGAAGGGGAAGAAGTGAGGGCAGGAGGAGGGGTGGGGCGGGGTTACTGCAGGGCACATAAGGTGGCAGGGATCCAGGTTTTCTTTTCTGTTATATTCCGCGCTCAGACAGTGTTTAGAGTTTGGGCAGAGGGAGTGTGTACATGTCGCTGAGCCAGGCAGGTAACAGAAGAAGAGAGCGAAGTATTAAAGCTATCGAAGCGTCAGAATAAAAACACTGTCGGCAGGAAGAGAACTGAAGAGGAGGAGGGGAGGCGGGGGGAGGGGGGATCGTTCATTGAAGGTCTGGACCACAGTGGGTTGGTGTGTGTGTGTGTGTGTGTGTCTGTGTGAAGCCTAAAGGGGCCACAGGAACTAACACACCAGGGGTCTGAATCACAGAGCAAGTTCACAATCCTGGAAACCAGTCTCACAAAACGGTATCCTGGCGCTGTTGACACACAATTTACGTGCACACAAGCTTGTTTACATAAAAGAAGTGTAACGAGGAGCCAATCACACGTCACATCAACGGATCAAAAGCAGCGTAATTATGGCAAAATAAATCTCTGTGGGGAAATCAGACCGTTTCAGCAGCAGAAAGTTATGTTCAGACTTAAAAAGATAAGAAGGTAAAACATGGTAAACATCAAGGAAATATAAACAGTAGAAAACGGTAACTGCATAACGCAATCATCAAGTGCTAAAATGATAGTGAATATGACTGGGTATTATAATATAGTTAAGATGCAGGTATTAGTTGACTTATTGATCAAAAGAAAAATTAACTATTTTGATAATCAATTAATCATTTAAGCCATTTTTCAAGCAGTGACACCAAGAAAACCACTGCTTCAGCCTCTCAAAGGTAAAAAGTTTTGGGGTTCTCTTTCTTTAAAAACTGAGTATCTTTGGGTTTTAGACTGTTGGTCACACAAAGAGAAACTGTGATGGATATTTTTCACTATTTTCTTAAATTTAAAAAAAAAAAAAAAAAAAAGATTAAAACAGATTAATAGATAAACTAATCAACAGATTCATTAATGGTCAGGGTTGAGTCTGTGTAATGTCCAATCCAACTGACATACAGCACATACAGCTCCTATGAGTAATGTGTACAACTGTTCAGGTTGCAGTGCATGTGTATAAGTGGCTGAAACTTTGTGTTCACGAAATGTCCTGGTAACACGGTGTGCAAACATATCTTAATTTTCTGACATACAGTAGTAGCATGTGAGTCACAGTGTTGATCTGTGCTCATTATTACTGGTCCTTTATAGCTTTTGATCTAATCCTGTAAATTGAGGGTTTATTATTTGGTTAAAGTGAGCCAGTTTTATGAGACTGATCAGCCTGGGTTTACGTTTTCTGTCTAACCCACTAATCTTGCTCCATGATGCAGACCCCTGAGAAATACATTTCAAATATTTAGGGAAAGAAAACACAAGGAGTGCTTTGCTTAGCTTATATTTCTGCCAACATGTCATTTGTCAATGCTCATCAAGTGCTGCTAACTTGGTATCAAACGCTCCACCATTAGTTTAAATACTTCAAACTGCTTGAAAAGGGAACCCCCCGACCCTATTCAATGACAACCGTCTCACAAAACACACAACACAGCTGAAAGCAACTGGAACTAGAGCTAATTAATGCAAGTAACTACCACACGGTCACCTGACGCTTCCTCTGAAGAACACTGAATCTAATCTCAGAAAGCAAGAACATAAAAACATGACCACCATCAATGGAAAATAGCCATCTTAAAATTTCTAGAGGGCTCGATTAACAGAAATATCACTGATAAAAAGACGACGGCCAACAGAGACACTGGAAAAGGAGAAGCAGGGATGAAAGCCATTAAGACAATACTGGATATTCAGGCATCCCACTTAACACTTGTTTCCCCAAGGGGGGTAATTTTTTGGGGGGTGGGGGTTGGGGGGGGGGGGGGGTTCAATCTGCGAGACCATGGCTAACAGAGCACGCACCCCCCCTCACACTGCAATTCGCAGAAAAAGGCACTAGAGTGGGGCTGTTGCTAGCCGTAGAAAAGTAAAAGCAATATACATTCATAGCTCACAGGTTATCTTAACCGCAGTCTGGGAATAAATACACAAAATGCACTTGTAGAAAAATAAAATGTAAAAAAGCGTGGCCCCTACTTTATTTTTCTTATTTTTGGATTGTGGGAGACAAGTATGGCTACTTTTTCACGTCTTTTTTTTTTTTTTTTTTTTTTTTTTTTCCACCCCCCCCCCCCCCCCCCCCCCCCCTCAACAAGCCCTTCCGACTGA
>JBBMJY010000022.1:15737094-15770357 GCA_037833715.1 Toxotes lorentzi | reverse complement strand
AAATTGTAGGAAAAGAAAAGGGAAAAAAAAGTGGCCCCTCCTTTGTTTTTTTTGGTTTTGGGGGGTGGGGGAAAAGGGGGGGTACTTTTTTCCGTCTTTTTTTTTTTTTTTTTTTTTTTTTTTTTTTTAAATATACCCCCCCTCCCACCCACCACTTAAAAGGCAATTCAGGAGTGATCCTCCACTGCTCTGGCCGCGAGCAGTCGAGCCCTTTCATGCACGCCGATATGGGAATAAGGGAGGAGGGAGGAGGAGGAGGGTGGTGAAGAGGAGGGATGGAGTGAGGGGGCTTCAGTGGGGGGGGTGGGCTTTTGGTAGGAGGTCAAGGCTCAGCTTTCAGTGCGAGGAAGTAGAGGGGGAAACTCAATAGAACATATGTTTTCAGATGTTCAGACAACAGAGAAACCTCATCCAAAACAGAGTCTCACACTCTCTCTCACACACACACACACACACATCTCAGTGTCTTCGTGTACAGTGTTACGTATAAGGACCTGGGAGACAAATGTGGATGAATCTGGCTACCACTTTACTTTAACACCCCTGTTTTATAATTAAAAGCACTGAACATACAATAAACACACTAGAATGTAGTTGTTTGCTGCTGTAAGGACACATTTATCTGCCAGTAATTATAATTTCTTTTATATTATTACTCGAACCTCAACCATAAGTTGATCGACATAAAATTAAGTGGCAACTATCTGGATAATGCATTTAAGTAAATTTTCAAGCAAAAATTTCATGCTTCCATGTGAAGATTTGATCATTGTATCAGTATCGCATTATCATAAACTGAGCATCAAACCGAGGAGAAAATCTGTCCAGCATCCAAGAATTACCGCTGCCATAGATGATGAGCAGCTCAGGGAGACGAAAAGAAAATTCATTTTGGCAGCTTATAAGACCCTGAAACAAGAAAGTGTGAGTATTTGACTGATGTTCATCTTTTATGGTATTACAATTAAAATGACATTACAGTGTGCTATAAACCATTTATTTAAAGTTAATATAGTGCTTATAAATGCTAAAAGGGGGGGGGGTTAAAGTGAAGTGCTACCTGGATGTATATGTTTGGCGTGTGTGTGTTCAGGGGAAGGAGGGAGACCAGCTGTTGTTTGTGCTCGAGCTCCACGAACAAAGAGAAGTCAGTAACCACAAAGACAACATCTCCTCTTAAACCTCAGCAGCGCTCGCATGCACGCACGCACACAAACAACTTGAGTGTATATTGGGAGAGAAATGAGCTCCAGCTGACAGCAGGGGGAAGGGTACTGGAGTGTTCTGCCGAGTAAGGAGTGTGCATGTGAAGGAGGAGGAGGAGAGAGAGGAGGAGGAGGAGAATTGGATTTGCAAAGGCGGGAGCACTGAGGGCAGGAGGGTGGGGGTGGGGGGTTTGGGGTGGGTGCATTCCACAGCTCTGCACAGACTCAAAAAAAGAGATGTGTAGTGAAAATCCTGACTGTAGACGGAGATCAGCTACTCCGGTGCTCCCTCCCACGCCTCCTGATCCTCCTCCTCCTCCCTCCTCAGCATCAAGTGAAGTTGGTGTATCTTCATGTGTGCTTGTGTTTGTTCGTGTGTTTCTGTTTGTGTGGTAGTTGTTCGATGGTTCAGCAGCCAGGCCTGTGAAACAGCTGCGACAGATGTAGCTGCTCGTCGCCTCCTCAAAGAGGAGGAGCGGTGGCGAGTCTACGTCCGCCGCTGCCGCCATCCACATGCCGGTTTCCACTTCCTGTCACGTGGCTGTTGCCTCCAGGTAGCTCTGTAGTTTGCGGACGGTGGACTCGTCCAGTGAAAAGAGGTCAAAGTCAAAGGTGGTGTTGGTGACGTTGAAGTGGCCTGTCTCCTCGATCAGGTTGACAATCTGACAGATGCAAAGAGAGGAGAGGTCAGTTATCAGTTATCACAATTTTGTTTTGGGACAAATTTAGAAAAAGCCAGTTGCTATTTTTCCATGTATGAATCAAATTATTCCAGTTGTTTTACATCTAGAATACGTTGATTAAACACAGCCACAAGATTTTATGCAATAATGACAAAATATAGCATGATGGTCATCAGAAAACAGAGGCATGAACACACACCTGCTGTAGGACGTTACGTTCTCTTAAAGCCATCAGTCTGCGATGGAGGTCCACCAGTTCTTCTGTGTAGGCCTGCAGGGTTTTGGTAGAACAATGAACATGGTCAGTACAGTGTTAAAGACAAGATTAGAGTAGGAGCAAAGGATTTACACTTTAAGAGATGAATGTCAAGATTCAGTGCAGATACTTGATTAATTTGTAATTCTTAGTTTTCCATGATCTGGGTAATTTTCTCCTTCTATAGTTGTGAATAATGGTGCCAAATGGTGAATCTAGAAATAACCGCTTGGCCTTTTTTTGTGTGGTTTTTCTTTATCTGAATCTGAAGGTCTAAATGTCAGGTCATACTGAAAAAGAAGTAGGTCATACAACGTCTTGTCTGACCAGGTCAGAAATTGGGGATAGAGTTGCACATTTTCAGCCAGTCTCTCCTGGGAGACATTTATAAGTGTTGCACTCAGTGGTTCACACGACAAGTGACACAAATAGTAGTGAAGTGAATGAAAACACAGAGCTAGAGAGAGAAGTTCAAACCCAGCATACTTACTCACCTATCAGGCCAATTGCAGTGTGAAGTGGATGTAAATTCTGGATCACCAGTTTTGGAAAGTTAAAGAAATGGCTGAAAACAGCTCTGGAAATCTGACAGAGGATACTGGCCTCTTAAGGATAAAGAAGGGTTTGCCACAGCATTTTATAACTGATCAGTCCCTAATTCACACAGTCAGAGTCGTATAAAACTATCTTCAAAGACAAGAAGAACAAGGAGTCCTGCAACAGATCGTCTGACCCCCACAGAGCCCTGATCTGAACAACACAGAGTCAGACTGGGATCACATGAAGAGACAGAGGACCCTGAGACAGCCTAAATCCACAGAACTGCGGCGAGTTCTCCAAGATGGAACAACCTACCTTGAAAAACTATGAGCAAGTTTACAGAGGAGAGTGGTCACAGCAAATATTGATCTGATTAAGGTTTTCTTTCTGTTTACTGCACTTTCCATGAAATTAACTGATGATTAAAAACTTTTTGTGGCATAATATTTGAAAGAATCCTCAATTTACTTTTATTGCCTAAAACCTTTGTACAGTATTGTACATACACTTGATTGACACCAAAACATGTTTCCAGCTTTTGTTTTAGCTTTAAGTTTCTGCTGCTCCACTCTATCGGTGCTGGAAATATCTGAATGTGACAATGTAATTTGTATTTGTTAACTGTTAATTTTAATCTGTAGATATCCTAAATACACCTCCATGAACAACAGACCAGAAGGTGCATCACCAAGTTAAACTTCTGACTTTTGGTTTTGAAACTACATCCTTAGGTAGGCCTCTTCCTTTGTATGTAGTCACCGTGGGATTTCATGTCTCTACAAAATCCACCTCCATTAAACTCAGCAGATGTTTTAATGTGAAACCGTGTTATAAGATCAGTTTACCAGTTTCACTTTATCACTCCTTAAACACCTTGTTACGTAGAGGATAGAGGAGATTTCTACTCAAGGGTTCACAGGCCAGAGTCTGTCTGCACATCTGGATCAATTCACTGTCCATTACTGCATCTTGAATTCATTAATGCACTCACTGAACGATGACAAAACACTACATGTGTGTGCGAGAGTTTAAGCATAAAAAGTTTGATTTACCCTTCCTACCTTGTCGTATCCCTTCTTCAACACCTTCTCTGAGCGAAACGAGGAATCTGGACTCTTTCTGCCCGACACCTGCGGAACAGAGATCAAAGAAAGAGCCAGAGAGAAGGAAAGGAGGAGTGGAAGTACAGAGAGAAAGGATACAAAGAAGAGAGAAGCAGTAAGACCACGGCGCTATCTAGGACACCACTGGCAGTGAATACAGCTGAAATGTAGGTGGAAGCCTGATACACAAACGGAAACACTGTGATTTCCATGTCTGCTTGCTGAATGGCTTCAGGCTATTTTGCATTGGGAAGGAGCCACATAAAAAAACAGCATGTATTCAAATTCAAAATAAGCCCTTTCTGTCTAAATGAACGGCTTGCGCTGTTGTTCAATATTGTATTTATAGTATTACTAACACATGGCTTTCTCAAACACATAAAACACATTTCCCTTGTTAATTTTACTCACATAATCAAAGACGTATACCAAATAATGCTTTAGGTAAGTCCTGTTCATGTTGGCCGAGGACTATGTTGACAGCTGAACAGTCGAACCGTTTCAGCCCCTGTCAATATGTCAGTGAAAGAGGGCAGTAAAATGAGAGGTCTGTGTGACTCACTTTGTTATTGGAGGAGCTGTGTTTCTGTGGGGGCGGTGCAGGGTCTCGACTGGGGCGGTGCGAGCCGTCACTGCTGTCACTCTCGCTGTCCAGGCTGAGTCTGAGAGGGGAACAGGGCGAGGTCAGAGGTCAATCACACACACTGACAGAACACACCGTCATTCTGCTCAGCACTGTACTTGGACGCATGAGATTTTGTTACTCTTACATGCCAATATGTTCCCAGACAATCTGACAAGTAAACTCTTTTAACACTCTGCAAGATGGGCTTAATAAAATCTTAGTGTCAGTATGTGTTAGTATGTGTGATATCAGTCTGGAGGTATGTCAGATGTGTGATGAAAGTCAGTTGAATTGCAGTTATACGATTTACTGTAAATAAGAGATATATATAGAAATATCACAAAAAACTACTCTTAGCTGAGGTGGGACGGTTATTGTATTGACTGAGGTGACTGAAATTGGCGTCAGATGAAACGGCAGATTTGCGTGAAGTGACGTGGAGACTGTAACATTCCTCACACTAGTAATTGAAACCAACATGTCACATTTCCATCACATTTTCTACATTGTTTTTGTTCATTTGAGGTTTGTCTGGCATTCTCTGGCTGTGCCCTCCTCTTCTGCAATGGTTTAATAGCTTACAACTGCAAAATTAGCACGACCAACTGTTTGTCAGCTCCTAATACTCACATAACAGTAGTGAACGGAAACAAGCATTAATTCACATATTCTCATCCCGATTTTTTTGACAGTTTGTTTACAATTTGTGCTAAATTTGGATGGGAGCTTGGCGAGCAACCATCCATCTGCGCCACTCTCTTGTTTGGAAATGCAGCAAAACAATAAACAAGCTCTGACCACAGCACCGACACTATAATGCATTAACACACCTCAAAGAGGAATAGAGGAATATGAGCCTTGTTGCAGCCCGGGAAAAGAGAGCAACATGAAATGTGAATCTGCTGTAAAAATGTGTTTTAGCAGACTCTGAATGGTTTCTTTGTAAACACTCATTGACAATCGATTGCTGACATTCTGCAGTCATTGGTAAATGTGTCACGCAGTGCCACCCTGGACCACTGTTCCTGAATGACGACAGACCAAATTCACAGTCTCTAAGGATCTTTAGGGAGGACTGACCGAGAGTCGCGGTTTGGGGGGTTGGTCTTGATGGGGGTCTCCTCCTCCGAGCTGCTGTCGTCGTCATCTGATTCTTCTGACTGGATCTCCTCCACCATGGATCGTAGAGGGCCTGGGGACAGAATCACACAAACTATAACATACTTTTGACCTGAACTCTCAATTCATTCCGACAATTCTCTTTCAGACACAGAGAATCTCAGAAGTGGAATAAGCATCATCACACACAATCTTCCTCTCTCACAAATGTCGAATTTGGGTTTAAAGCTTGTTCGATCAACCTGAGTGTTGTGGAAACCTGTCTCATGTCCTCTCTTTATTTCTGTATAAGCCGATTTCACTTTTCAGTCTCACCAGCACAATCTTGTTTTGATCCTTTAATTAGCATAAAATGGTATTCCAAATGAAACAACATGAATATGGACTGTACCTTGTCCTTGTTTCTGTCCTGGCTCGAAGTCTGAGTCTGAACTGGAGTCAGAACTGGAACTGGAGTTGGAAGGACTGGAGGGGGCCGACTGCTGTAAGGGGAAGAGAAGAAGTCAATGAGAGGAATGAGGCTGAAATGATTAATCGATTCCCTACTTCCATTTCCTAGTATGAGCATCATTTGGGGGGAGAGGGGGGGAATCAAACAATCAATTAACATGAAAATAATCAGTAAATTAAATGTTCATAATTAACATTTTTTGAACAGCATACAAGATATAAAAAGAAAGTTGGAAGTGAAAGCTCCTCTCTCAGCCCTTGTACCTCTGACTTTGAAGATGCTTCATCCTCTGAATTCGACTCTTCCGACTCCGGAAGTTTCTTGGGCTCCTTCAGCTCCTGTGTGTCATTTTTGCTTTTGGCCCAGCGACCTTTTTCCTTGGGAGGTTTCTTCTCAGCGTAGGGCTGACTAGCTGCAGACGAGGAGGAGACGCGAGGAGAAGTTCCTGTGAAGGCTCCGCTTGCCGGCCCCTTTGGCCCCTCAGAGCTGCCCTTTTTCTGCTTCTTCGCACTGGGTTTGGGAGACTCCACAGTGGAGGGCCGCTTCCCTGGAGCTTTGGACTCTGCCGGCCCTCCCCCACCTCCTCCCCCACCACCCCCTCCGCTCCCAGCCCCCCCTCCTTTAGGGGACATGCCCTCCATCTTTGACTCCTTCAGTGTGAGTTTAGGCTCCTTGAATGCAGCCTTGGGTAGGACCTTTACTTCATCTTTCACTTTAATCTCTGGCGGTTTTTTTGAAGACGAGGATGAGGAAGAGGAAGGATCACGGGCACTCTTGCTACTTCCGTCTCTGTCGTTATCTCCTTTCGACGTGGCTTTGCTCTCAGAGTCTTTTCGAGGCCGCTCGCGATGCTCCTTGGTCAGCTTGTGCGGTTTGGGTCCTTTGCTGCTGCCACCACTTCCTTCTTTGCTGGGTTCCTGAAGAGACAAAATAACAGCACTGTCATCATCACGGTACTCTTAAAACACTCAACTCAAGACCCCGTAAAAGGAAACAGACTCAACTCCTCAAAGACCTTGTAACAGAGTTTTTAGGACATTGCTCCCACCTCAGTTCCAAAATATCAGTATGAACTTCAGCCAAAATAATTCCCCCCAAAAATGATAAAGAGATAATCAGTGACCTAAAACTACCTTTCTATGTAATAATAGGACAAAGAGTCTACATCCATACTAGCAGCTCTTGCCGTCCCTGGAGCTAGTGTGGCTTAAACCTGAGCTACAGTATTAACAGTGTTTAGACACTGCTACTGCTGCAAGCTAACAACCTGGACTGACAACCAAGGGCAAACTAGGAAGCTGCGAAACAGGTTATGGATTAAGCTTGTTGTATTCCTCAAGTTACATCATATCAGACTCTTAGTTTGACAGCAGTCAGTCAACAAGCAAATTTAAATTTGTGATAAATATGTGTTAAATATGCAAAGAAATCCACCAGAGCCACAGCTGTGGCTTTTAACAGAGCTGTCTGGCACAGTGACACAGGAGGAAGGTATTTCCACACTGACCAACCACATATCAGCAAACAGTTTTACACCGACACTATTAAAACTTGATATGCCCATAAGAGACTTTATTATATTCAGACTGGATAGAGTGGTCCTGTGTGTGTTTTCAGAGGTGACTCTCTGAGGCCTGAAGCTGGTGCTCAACAAACACCCACTCACTGCCACAATAATAATGTGGATTCAAGAAACAATGTAAAAACGAAGCGGAAATTTAGTCTTGAAGTTGTGACGCTTCAAGTTGCCACTCACCCAAAATCAAACTGTGCCTCGAAAAAGTATGAGGAGGAATCTGTAGAACACCACACAAGACGAACTGCACGAATAAAAAGTCCCATTTCATTTGAACCAGGCATGAAGACCATACCATTGTACTGGCTGGGCTTGATAGAGTAACAGTGGCAGCAGTGAAAAATGCAAGAGGATCAATTTCCTGTTTTCTCCTGATAAGTCCCCTCTCCTGGCAGATAATCAGGCTGAGTAATTCTGCATACATGCATACAGATCCTCAGGAACAGCTGGCAATAATTAGAGGCCTGAGTCAGCCTACTCTGAAGACTGATTTAAAGATTTTGTAAAGGGCACATGATGTTCACTGAGACATTCACCTCTGTAATTCCCCCTCCCCCCCAAAAAATGTCAATGAAAATCGTCTGGAATGACCAGTGAAGCTGTGACTTTCAAGTTAAATATTCTGAATGAATGAGAAAGCTGAGAACCCTAGGGAGATGACTAAGATGATTATAGCAGGTTCATTTTTTGTGGGCAAGTCAACCAACCTTTGACACATGAGAGGTCTTGGTCTTTTTGGGGTCTGAAAAGGCAGAGAGGGGGATGGTGGGGAGCATCGGGTAATCCGGACTGGGTCTGGACACAGCTTCAGCCCCCTCTGGAACCACCAATACCTGGAATTAAAGCAACAACAGTTAATGGTCTTGGTGTTCACTTTAAAGCCCCGGTTCATGTTTTCCCATGTGCACAGCCATTAAAAACTAAACTTTACAGTGTTGAGAAAACTGATTTTTACAATCTGCAGCTTAAATGAATTTACTCCTGTGTCAGTTTAGAATGAATTCGACAACAGTGGTCCTGTGCTTTGTTCACAGATTCAACATGGGTGTTGCAGTATCTTGAGCTGCTCAACCGACAGAAAAAAAAACTGAGTTCTCTGAATCTTGCCTGAAATAAATAAAACTGGTGTCCACGACATAAACCTAGATGACTGTTACATTATCATTACCATTACAGGTGAGTCCTGTGTTTCTGTGTGAAGTAACATTGACAGGGTTTCTGCAGGATTGCCCAAGTTAAATTCAAAACTTTTCAATACATTTTTAATTCCACAGACATTATTATGCAATTTATTTCCCTGTTTCACAGCAAATAATTAGGATAATATGGCCTATAGAATTATTTATTCTTATATCTTATTTTTCTCCACTCCCCAGCAGTTTAATATTGTCTAATGATCTAATTAATTTAATTAATGTGACCTGGGCCTGCATAAGCACCATAAAACGGTTGAGTGGATTAACTAATTTAAAATGATTAAGTAAAGTTAATTTAAGTTTTTGTGAAATCGAAAATTTGCTCTTTATGAGACAGTGAGCTTCCAATTTACTGTAGCTGGCAATAGTGACAAGCTACAGTAGCTAAGAAAGGATTAAACGGCCTCCTGTGTGCTCACTCCAGGGTCACAACAATCCCACTTTCAATGGTAAGTTATAAGTTTGCCTCATCTCGTAGCAGCCTGCAATCTGATACAACAATTATTAACGCCTACAGTAGAAGAGAGAAAAATTTGCGGGACTCTTTTTAAGGCTTTTTTTGAAGGAAACGTTTTAAGACTTTAGAACCTGCAGATGCCCTGCATTTAGGATACTGTTTAAAGAAAGGCCGGAAAAGGTTAATAGAGAGGTTTCCACCCATGTCATCATTTATCCAGTGTCTAGTATATTTTGAGAAAAGGCAAGATTTTCATATAGGCTGCTGTTAACCAATATAAAAACAAGAATGAGTACACGATTACTATATACAGTTTCTCCTTTTGACTACAGTTAGTTAGTCAGTAATCAGTCCAGTGAATCAGCCAGTGTATCAGGCAGCCTCACCCCTCCAGCTTTGATCAGCTTTCTCCTGAATTCTTTGGTGGGGTTGTTGAAGGTGAGCTTCTCACAGCGTAGGTGGTTAACCGGGGGGTTGCCCTCCAAGTTAAGGAACAGGTCATAGTTGAAACACACCTTTTTTGGCTCCTCCTGCATAAAAACAACAAAATAAAAGAGATTTTTATCAAGTTAATCTGTGTCATTTTATCATTCCTTTGACAGCATGTGTGACAGAAAGTCATTTGTGTTTGTCTTTCTGTGTTACTGCTGTGCATAGAATCACCTCTCAATACCTACACATTTCACAATGAAAGATAAAAGCTAAATGAATGAACTATAACCGTGGTCAATAAAGCAGACACACATGCTGGGGCCCGGCACACTGATAAGATACAACTAACATTCCTGAGAGAAGCTGTAGAGTTGTAGAGAGGGGGACATTTACAGCTGAGGAAAAGGCATTAAGATGCTCTTCAGAGATTTTATAAACAAAACTGTCTTCTAATAAATGTGGAGTTGGATTAATGGTTGCTCATATTTACAGTCCTCGTGCTTCCCTTCAACTATTCTCCATTATTCTGAAGACTTGCAGGAGACTAATGTGCACATACATCTTAAGTGCTGTCCTTATCTTGTAATCACAGTAAAGTGGTTCTTTCTTTCATGATTAATTTAAATGGCTGACAGAGACTTAAAGGTGCCAGTATAATAGTGTCTGATCGTTTTAATTGTTTCACTACAGGAGAGGAATGTCCCCACATCAAAGAAATGTTTTACAAATACAATCAAGCATTCTGATGGGCTGTGTGGATGTATAAGTGAAAGTGAGTGTGTATATTTAACTCTGTGCAGTGTGAAACCATTCACAAAAAATAATGCTCCACCAAAGCTTCTGAACCATCACTGCATTTATATGCACTTAAGTAATCTGATTACTCCTGGTTTTGAGTGGTAACTTGATTTCGAGCACACCAAGTAAAAGGAAAACCCAGTTTTCTTTGTCAAATTAAAGAAGTAAACTGGTTAACATGGGTAGATTCCTGCAGGAAAAACCTGGATCTTGCAGAATGTCTATCACAGACTGTATCCTGTGATTTCAGGATGGCACAATGAGTTAAATCACCAAGCAGCACAGTGGGTATTTTACTCTCCAGAGTACGAATACTATCCACATTCATTCTACTGAAGACTCCATAATATAACATTTCAAAAATCAATTTACAAAACGTAAACCAGTGTGTGCAAAGATTTGTTGTCTATCTGTGATTTCCTTAAACCTACACTTTCCAGTACTTTTTTTTCCCCACAGTCTAAATTTCTTTTCTACAAAATTAACCTGTCAGCAGCCTAAAATTTACTGTCTCTGTACAGTCAGTCTCACCTTGTTCTTGAAGTAAACCTCAATGGGCATGAGGAAGCCCGCGTAGCCCGACTCCTCCACTTTGTACGGAGGCTCCTTGCATACTGCAGACAAAGACGTGTCAATGATCATTACACTGTTATTACACTCACATCACTCACGAATAGAATGGCGTCCTGAAATAACAGTAAAGTTAATGGCACAGGGAAGAGGAATCTGTTTGTTTAGTTTATTACCGTTGTCTGTCAGGGACTATGTACATAAAGCATTAATCTCATACAAACAGAAAAGATGTACCAGATTTATCTACTACCTAATATCCATCTGTAGCTCATTGGGCAGTTAGGCACTAATACACTAATATAACTAGTGCAATGAATACAAATACCAGTTCAAATACTAAATTACATCACAAATGCGACTAGTACAAATTTCTTAATGGCCTTAAATGAAAAGGCAGATTGTACGAAGGCCGAGCTTCTTTTAAGGATCCGACCAGCTCCCCTAGAAGACCTCGATACTCTGATCATTTAATTAACTAAATTGAATCCAAGAAAATTAGTCCCTCTAAAGTCTCTGACAAAAAGAGACATTATTTTAAAATTGACAAATCTGTCAAACTTCCTACTGCATTACCATGAAGGTGATGGACATAATCTTTGGCTTTGGGAAGCTATAGTGGATACCCCTCTGACATTTTACAGACAAAAAAGAACTGGCAGTTGAACCAATGATGACCTAGCTTCAACACTGTCATTGTACCTGCAATCAGTTTCTAGAGGGTAACCATAAAGAGGTAGGTAAAAGCTGAGGAAGACTGTCAGAAACTACAACCTCAACATGACACAATATGTAGAATTATCCCCATCTTTGACCACCTTATTCTGTATTTCTTAGCGTCTCACATGCAGTATCTAACGCCCTATTAATTCCCTTTGTTAATGAAATATACCATATTAATAAACTTTAAATGCTCACACATTGCTATCTCCTTGTCTTACCTCTCTTGGGTTTGGGGAAGCTGTCATGCAGGCGGAAGACGACCTTCTCTACAAAGTGCTGGATGTCGCCGGTCTCTGGCCCTCGGACAAACACCATCCAGTCGTGGGTGAAACCTTCTGATGTCACTTTCTTCCTTAGCTGGGCTCTGTGGCCCAACTCTAGCTTCACCTGCACTGTGCACTGAAAGAGATGAGCAGAAATCAGACAGTCACAAACTGCATATTACTATACAGGGCCTGTAGGCGTGGGAGAACAGACGCACAGGGAGCACAGCAAAAATAGGTAAAATAAGAATAACAAAGGCAGAATGAGAAGCAACAGATTTATTCTGATCAAGAAACTGATAACGCTGTAGAAGCGAAACATTTTTTGCTATTATCTACACTTTGTACATGTGGTGAGAAGAGGAAAGTCAAATAGACGCCTTGAGATTTTTCTGCTTTTGTTTAAACTGCATGTAGATTCCTCACCTTTTCACAATAAGAAAGGTAGAGCTAAATTTAATGATTTCCTTTTCTTAAGTCTATATTCAGGTAACCTGCAAGATATCACAACTTGATGCAATTTAAAAATAAAACATGTCAGTCTAAAAACAAGAAAAAGACAAATAAAAATATGCAAGCTGACTTTAACTTTGAACTTTTGTAACAGATAGGAGAGCAAGTAAATATTGTAAATACTGATTATTTTGCAGATATATTAGAAACTAATCAAATTATTTAGTTTATAAAATGTCAGAAAATAAAGAAAAACCACAGTTTTTCACGATCCATTTCCTTTAGTCCAAGATGAGATTTTCACATTGCTCTTTTATCCGACCATTGGTCCAAATCCAAAGATTTTTTATTTATTATTTACATAAGATAAAGAAACAAATCCTCACAATTTAGATGCTGGAACTAGTAAATATTTGGCATTTCTGCTTCACAAATGACTTAAACAATTTATATATTAAAGTTGAATTAACTAACAAGAGTTACAAGGTGCTTCCCATGTGCACAGAAAATACCAAGTGCAATTTGAAATAAATGTCAATTTATTTATATTTATTTCACATTTTTTATATTATTTCCTGATATATCCCTAATAATATGATTAATTAATCATTATACATGACCTGGAGCTGCAAGCAACAGAAAAAGGATGGATGAATGAATGAACCAATTAAAAAATATCTAGTTTCAGTTTCTGCTATATTCACATTTTTGGTTTTAATTCATTAGAAACATTCACTTTTGTAAATGAAATTTAAGCCTTTTTAGTCCCATTAAACCCTTTTTTGAAGAAAATTAATTCAGTGTTTAAGACTTTTCAAGATCTGCAGATACCATGAAAAATTAGCAAAACCAGTTGTGAGAATAATCCAAAAGGTCCATTATTCATTAGTTTGTGATTCCAACAAAACCTCTGAACTTCTATTTTGAGAGTACACTGAAGAGAAGAGGATGAACACTTTGCCTGGACAAACACAAAGCTGGACTGATGTTGGGACACTCCCCGTGGAATGGGGGCGATTAGCTCAGCCGACAGATCTCAAAAGGTTCGTCCAGAAGAGGGGCACATTGCTGGGCTAGCTCTCTCTGCCAAGAACAATGACTGCAACGGGACACGCAAATGACCCCGTGATGGTGCTGTGGTGGCGATGGGCATAGCAAGTGAAGAGGCTATGGAGATGGAGCGCAGAAGGGGACGAGGGGTAGGTCGGTGTATAGACGAGAGGGGACAGAAAGGCACTTTATGTCCAGGGGAGGACTGAAGAATGTGGGGATTTGGCCCTGGCACCGAGTAGCTCGTGAGCTGGGACTGAGTGGGGGGATTAGAGGGGACAGGATTGAGATGAGCTGGTCTGGCACTCTCCAGCTAACTCTCTCTCTCTCACACACACACACACCTCCCCTGCCTGGCACTCTGCCCAGCCATTCCGTGGCTGTAATGCCCTTAAACTCAAGACTCCACCACACCCACAGTGAGCAGCAGCAGCAGCAGCAGCACCCCCCCCGGTCATCATCATTACCCCCTTTCCCCCGGGGTGTCTGCAAAATCAGGAATGTGATAAGGACAACATAAAAATCAGGATGATAATGAGTCATTTCAAAAAGAAATGAAGAATAAAGTCAAATGCTTCAAACAAATAATTTCTACCAAAAACGTAAATGCTAAGAGCCCAGGAGGCAATATGAGGCAGATAAAACACAAAGCCTGCAACTTGATTAATCTGCTGTTTCTTTCTGGACCAATCGATTACTTGTTTAGTCTATGAAATGTCAGAAAGTACACATTTCAGTCCAAAACCTAAAGAGATGTAATTTGCCATCCTATGAGTTAAAGAAAAGCTGAAGGGGTGGAGGGGCCTCTAGCAGAATGATGCCCCCACCCCTTCCAAAAAAGTAGGAGAAGCTACGGTGGCCTTCAGGTAAAGTAAAAACATGAATGGTCCTCTCTAGAGTCAGTGTTTGATATGTTCCTTCTGAGCTACTGTGGAAACATGGCGGGAAAATAAAGACAGTATGAGATGGACATTAGTTGAACTGTGTCAAGCTTGGGGTCATACATCTAGAACATACATCTTTTGTTTCTCAGTCATTCAAATGTACCAGTATCAAATGGGCAAAATGACTAGTGGCAACACGTTAATTTCGCTATCCTGGACTAAAAGCAATGCAATGGATACAAAAACAAAACACACAAAGCCACTAACACTGAGATGATATGTACATGCCTTTTCTCTCTCTCTCTCTTTCTCATACACAGTGCTGCAAGTGAGGGGAAATACAAATTTCAGCAGACAGGGTGGCTCCCATGAAAACAATGAACTCAGCTAGAGCCAGCTGCCATGTAAATAACATCCCTGATGACCATGTTAATCTCTTCCAGCAAAGAAATGAAAAGTCAGAAAGCTTCCCTAAATGAGGACACACACAAATACAAACACTAACATTCATGACAGCAGTTGTGTTTGATGAAGCTGTAGGTTCCAGCTAAATCCTTCATTATACCCAACCTTGGATATCTGAGAGATGACTTGAACAGAAATGAAAAAGTTACTTGTGTTGGAAAATGGTCAATCCTGGAGAACCACAGGGGTGTCATAAATAGCCTTTCGGCAGCACCCAAGGAAAACAGTGAGTGTTGCAAATAGGGTGTGTGAATGACTGTGTGGGGAGTATGAAAGGCTGCATGACCACTCATCCTGTCATCCCAACTGCAGTGTTCATACACAGAGATCTCCAGGTATACCTTGCTAAAACTGATGCTGTCTAACAGCCCTGCAAAAAATAATAATAATAAAAGAATTCAATGTCACAAAACCAAGAAGCTGAATCAAAGCCTCTCTAAAAAAAAGAACTAAAACATTCTACCATTCATGGAGGTACGTTTGATTGCAAAGCTGCTGTATTAGACTCCATTATTTCTTAGCTACATGGACCAATAAACTGGCAATTTTGTGTATAATTGTGCAATAAGAATGAAAAATGTTTCACATGCAACATAGGTAACATTCACCACAAAAGTACAACTTGACTACCCTTTTAACTTGTCACAGAAGACTTCCTCTGGATGCACATTCACAGATCTAGTTAAAACTTCAAAGGGACCAACGCTGAATGGGGACTAGTTCCAAGAAAGTGGCTGAGCCACTTTCCATGGGTGTGTGTGGCCTAACCATCTGAAATATAGTCCTGAAGAACCTCAGGCATTTAGAGAGTAACCCATTCTGAAGCAATATCTCCATTACAGTTAACATATATGTAATTTGGTTTACCCACTTTTCTGTTTTCTGCAAAATAAATTATGTAGCTTTTTATGATAAAATAAATCTTAAACTGTGCAAATGTGTACATGCTAAAGTATTAAATGTTAAAAGGCCACGATCTTGCAAGATAAAAGGGTTTACATACCAGTCCTTAAAACTATCCTTTATAGTCTGGGTTCTTTGCTTTATAATGACCAACCCATGCAAAGGTGGTCATCATGACTGGCTTCAAGTTCAACGTTTGCTACAGATTTTCTCAAGCTTTTGCACCATGCTACATCTATTCTACAATAATGAATGTGGTGCGTAAGAATTAAACATATGCCAACTGTTATGTAGGCAAATAATACAAATATAGCACATGCTGAATGCCTTCATTAGCCTTGTATATGTTAAGCTTTCAGGCCGCTGGCAGTAGAGACACCACCCCGCCTCTCCAGCCCAACCTGGAGAGGACAAATCTTTTCCCCGGCGCCTTGTAGCGGCTCCTTAGCCTTTAGCCAACGGCCGACCCTCTCCTGAAAGGTAGACTAGCTAGCTAGGTTAGCTTAGCTACACAAAACCTCGACTCAAATTGTTCTTCGCAGTGTTTAATGGAGTGCATGTGCTCTTTAAAAAAAACACACCGGAGCAGAATAAACACCAGGTGTGAACCTCTTTGTGTGCCCGCTTGTGGGTTCAACTATGCAGCGGTTCTGAATGGTGTGGTAGACTGAAGCTAGCTAGCGGTAAATACCGATGTATGAGTGCCCAGCTAGCATAGCTCCAGAGCCAAAGAACTACGAGTTCATTAGCAGCAGGAGCGTTTTTTTCTTCTGGCGACCAGAACAGAGGATTCATTCCTTCCCTGCCAGCGCGCAGCTTGCTGCCATTTTCACCGTCAAAAGTTCAGATTCCGTAAGGAGACACAAAAGCCACTGTACCTGGTTCTCCATGTTTCTCCGGCCTCAGTGATTGTTGTATTTATTTACAGCGGCGTTTGTGGAGCGTCTCCCCAGCCTCGGCTCCTCATTGTGTGTCAATCCAGCCCAGAAGCGGAAGGCAGACGGCTCCCCTCCCCTTCCAGACGGCCGCTGGCAGGCGACCAAAACAGAAAGCTCTCTCAGCCAATCAGAGAACGAAAAAGCTAAGCACTCTTGAAAGGAACCAATCATAACACTTAAGAGGCGGGACAGTCCACGAGCTGCAAATACAATTAAAGCATTCACTGGAGGTTTTCTCGAGTGACAGCGGACTTGTCCCAATGGCTACATCTCTGTTTCAATTGTAAAATGCACATGATGCTAATTGAGAAGTCGACTATGTGGGTTTAACATTTTAGATATTGCTATTAGTGTGATAAATGCAGTATCTCTAACATAATCAAATACTCATTCTACCTAACATGTCTTAATATTTAGTGGTGGAAGAAGTAGTTACATCCTTTACTTATGTAAAGGTACCAATACAAGAATGTAAAAATTCTCAGTACAAGTAAAAGAGACTTCAGAACTTAGCATAAACACCTTTTTTCCCCCGATTATGTTAATTATAATGTTTCATTCCACTTTTATCTTGGTGTTTTCTTGGTTTTAAGTCTCTGTAAAGCACTTTGCGGTGTGTTTTTGAAAAATTCCATGCAGGTAAAGTTATTATTATTGTTATCATTATTAGTATTAGTGTTAGTATTATTATTATAAGTGTGCCTGAACTGAATGAAACATGCTTGATATTTGCTCCAGATCATGGATGTTTGCCAGACAATGCTGTCTTTGGCCACATGGGGAGCAGTGGGTTACTGCCTGCAGGCACACAAACATTTTCTTCAGACATTTTTGTTCCTCTAGTTCTACTTGGCGTATACATTTCACTCCGTCATCTGGTTATCACTTGTTATTATTTAACCTTACACTCTGAAAAGCACTACTTCCCCACAAACAATTTTACATAATGATATTTATGTAGAAGTACTGTGCTTTTGTAGTGTTTGCCTTGAGTAAATAAGCTCCACTGATGAAAAGAAAACACTTGAGTGCCAGTAAAATGAGTTAAAACATGAAAAAAGCTGTTTTGTTTACGTTCTCCGTACGAGCAAAACAATAGCCACATCAGACGCTTATCCTTTTGTGTCCTAATGTTAATATTTTTTTGTAATACAGCAATCAAAATGCACCATGCATTTCTTGTGTCAATGAGATAAAGGATTTGGAAACTTGGATATGTCTGGATAAATTTTATTATTATTATTACTTTTCCACCCAAGCTCATGAGGTAGTCATAGTGAGCTTTGCTCTGTCTCAAATGACCCCAGTGCACTGGTTCCATTTCAAATGTTTCGTCTGGAAAGAAAGCCGTAAGTCTTCTGATTGAAGACGTCTCTTTCTCCAGAGTCAGGGAGTGAAGGCCCATTGCAGTTTAGTCTCTGCTGTGCTCAGACTTTGATGTGAGATTATCGGGCCTCAGCTCTGGGACAGAGGGTCACTAGTCTCTCACTGGCTTGGTGCCTCCCTTTCTCTCTCCTGCTGCTCAAACTGATCCAGTCTCCCTCTTAGTCAAATCTGAGTCAAAGAATTCCCACCTGGCTGTCAGACAGGAGGGTGTCTGACTAGTATTGAGACATCAAAATCTTTAAATCCTCCCTTTCAGTATGCTGGGAGAGACAGAAATCCACAATGAAGCCATGCACCACGTTTCACACACAAAAACATGGTTTTATTATACTTAACAGAAAATGTGTTTTAAAGTGTGTCAACAATTGTGATTTATAAATAAAATATAAAAATGCAATCTAATAGTAGACATTAAGGTACTTAATATAATAATTTACATAATAACAAAAATTATGTAATTATTGTGTCAAAACTTACAGGACCTTCACTCAAAAAAATCTGAACAATCACTTAATAAACAAGTGTGGGGAGCAGTGGGTTGCTACCTGCAGACACAAACATTTTATTCAGAAATTTCTTTTCCTCTAGTTCTACTTTCTAATTAAGTAACAGTGTAAATGTAGGATGGCTGAAGTGCCATCCCAGCTTTCTTCCTCTTTTGACTACTTTTCTTGGCACACCACTCATCAACTAGGCTTAGACTTTGAGAAGCAATCTCCTCCTCTTGAAGCCCCATAACTTCATTATGATTTCACCAAATATCGTTGTTAATACACTTTAAGAAAGACTATGAACTTCATTGACAAACCTTTTATACCATAAGGCACACCTTTTTGATATCATTTGAAAAAACTGTTACTTTATCACATACATTTCCAGACAAAACTAGTGGTTTCTGTCAGTCCCCAGAGGATACACTCAAACCTCTTCTCCACCCTGCTACACGAATGTATCTGAAGTGAGTCGGACAATCTCAGTCAAACTATTTCAAATAATCTCAGCAGCCCACAGGAGGTCACTGTTGAACATTTGCATGCAGAGAACACCTTGGCATTTCTTTTCAAAGGATTCATTGATGTTCTTAAAATAAGATCACATGAATGGAGGCACACATCTATTTGCATATAAAATATTGTGGCTCGGCCTGCACATGCAGTTTATAGACAAAAACAACAACTCTCCACTGTTGTTGTCCCCTCTGAGGTAGTTTTGGTTTCAGAGTCCTTTTTGGGGCCGTCCATGGTGCTCCATGGTCAGTTTGTACAGAATGGCAGCTTCCACCACTTCCTTCTTTGCTGGTTTCCTGAAGAAAGAAAACATTTAGATGCAAACAGGCACTGTCATCACCTATCATATATCATTATTTATAGACACAACTATCTTATCCCCAGATCCAAAATCTGGCCTCTGCATTTTACTGTGTACTGTAGTTAAATTATTTACTGCTCCGGTCAGAGTAAATTTAACCCAACATAACAGACAAAAGACTAATTTCTCAATGGAAAACAAATTAGTAAAAAAACGAATAATAAAAGCAACATAAAAACAGCAAACTAATTCTTTCTCTGTGTAAAAAGGCAGTCCAGCCAATACCAATTCAGAATTTTAACAGATAATGTTATTACTATGAACTATTATATAATATTTCCACACTGCTCCAGCTGTCAGCTGCCAATCTGGACTGGGGCAATATTAAAACAAAGACTCCGGTCAAACAAGCCGTGGACAACTTGCTTACATTACTGGAGTTAAGTTAGATTTTTTTTACCCATGTCAATCCCTTCTGGGAACTATGGTAAATTTGATTTAAATTTTAAAAAACACCATCTAATACACCATACCTTTTTCTAAAGAACTTCTGACACACTTTCACACACTAAATTAAATAAATGATCAGACTGAGATGACTCTGGGGTCATTTTCTGCATGCAAAGATGATAACAAGAGCTTTGTGCTGGCATGATGACCAACCTCTGACACATGAGAGGTCTTGATCTTCCTTGTTGGGGGGGATAGGGCAGTCTGGACTGGGCCCTGGCACAGACTCAGTCACCTCTGGAACCATTACCTAAAATGAAGAGACAACAGTTTGTGATTTTGTGAGGGTCTTTGAGGCATTGTATACACACCATAAATTCTCAAATATTAGCCAGGGCCTTAATTTACTAGGGCTTGTATTTGAGAATTCATAGTACTATGCATGGTTATTGTTCATAGAAACTATAGTCAACCATTCAGTCAGTCATGTAGCCAGTGTATCAGGCAGCCTCACCCCTCCCATGAAAACAATGAACTCCCAGCAGCCATGTAAATAACATCCCTCATGACCATGTTAATCTCTTCCAGCTAATAAACGACTGAAATGAAAAGTCATTAAGCTTCCCTGGATGAAGACACACACACACACACACACACACACAAATACAAACAATCATGACAGCAGTTGTGTTTGATGAAGCTGCAGGTTCTGGTTACATCCTTCATCATACCAAACCTTGGACATCTGACAGACTGACACGATCAGCACTGCAAACTGTGGCGGCTCCTTAGCCTTTAGCCAACGGCCGACCCTCTCCTGAAAGGTAGACTAGCTAGCTAGGTTAGCTTAGCTACACAAAACCTCGACTCAAATTGTTCTTCGCAGTGTTTAATGGAGTGCATGTGCTCTTTAAAAAACACACCGGAGCAGAATAAACACCAGGTGTGAACCTCTTTGTGTGCCCGCTTGTGGGTTCAGCTATGCAGCGGTTCTGAATGATGTGGTAGACTGAAGCTAGCTAGCGCTAAATACCGATGTATGAGTGCCCAGCTAGCATAGCTCCAGAGTCAAGTTCAGATTCCGTAAGGAGACACAAAAGCCACTGTACCTGGTTCTCCATGTTTCTCCGGCCTCAGTGATTGTTGTATTTATTTACAGCGGCGTTAGAAGAGCACCTCCTCAGCCTCCGCTCCTCATTGTGTGTCAATCCAGCCCAGAAGCGGAAGGCAGACGGTTCCCCTCCCCTTCCAGACGGCCGCTGGCAGGCGACCAAAACAGAAAGCTCTCTCAGCCAATCAGAGAACGGAAAATGTAAGATACTGATGAAAAGAGAACACTTGAGTGTCAGTAAAATGAGTTAAAACATGCAACACAAAAGTCTCATCAGAAGATTATTCAGAATCAGAAACACTTTATTGCCAGATATGTTACACATACAAGGGATCTGGCATGGTGTTGTTGGTGCAAACAGAAAACTTGGACTGACAAGTCCAAGTTTTCAAGTATGTACAATATTATTATTACACCCAAGCTCATGAGGTAGTCATAGTGAGTTTAGAGAGCCTCTGTCTCAAATGACCCCAGTGCACTGGTTCCATTTCAAATGTTTCGTCTGGAAAGAAAGCCGTAAGTCTTCTGACTGAAGACGTCTCTTTTCTCCAGAGTCAGGGAGTGAAGGCCCATTGCAGTCAAGTCTCTGCTGTGCTCAGACTTTGATGTGAGATTACCGGGCCTCAGCTCTGGGACAGAGGGTCACTAGTCTCTCACTGGCTTGGTGCCTCCCTTTCTCTCTCCTGCCACTCAAACTGATCCAGTCTCAGTCAAATCTGAGTCAAAGAATTCCCACCTGGCCGTCAGACAGGAGGGTGTCTGACTTGTATTGAGACATCAAAATCTTTAAATCCTCCCTTTCAGTATGCTGGGAGAGACAGAAATCCACAATGAAGCCATGCACCACAGGTTTCACACACATAATAGAGCATTATTGTAACTTGTAAATTGTGATATTATATGTTTTTTAAAACCTGTCAACAAGTCCAACTTTTTATGAATAATCGTTCTTCCTCGATGGCCAAAAATACAATCGTGTCACAAGTTGCAAGACCTTCAGTAAAACCTGAACAAATATTCTGGTGAACAATGTACACCAATCCCTAGAGCCATGCTGCTCATTTGAGTAAAAATGATCTGAATATTTAAACATTTAAATTTTTAAAAGCAATGGTTCCTTTTTAATATATCATTACCCACAGGAGGTCACTGTTGAACACCATAGTACAGAGAAACACATTTCTCAATGGGTCCAGAACACATTTCTTTGTGCATTGGACCCACTGTTGTATCTGTTATATCCTTCCAGAAAGATCATGTGCATGCAGGCACAGTGTACCTGAATATTCTCAAAACATCACCAAATTCAACAAAAAGGTCATTTTGGTGAATAAGGGTCAGTCATACAAAAGAAACAGATCTGCACGTGGTTGCTGTGGAACGGTCAGTCAAACAAATGCGCTTCAGAGTCGTGTTTCAGAGGTTCTGAATGAGACTTAACTATTTTTTATTGAGAAAGAGATCAGCAAATTATTTCATATGGACAAATAGGTGATACTGAAATGTTACACATGTCCATTTCATGTCAAACTACAGCACTCTTAATTCTAACATGTTACTACACAGATAATTATAAATTTACATAGCTTTCATCAGTTTAAAATGAGAAAAAAACTCAGTTCAGGTAACACATTTCAAACTAACCCTGTGGACAGAGTGTATGACTGTGAAACCACCACATGTTGAGGTATTTTAAAACTCCATGTAAACACATTTCGCTGTAATGCCTCGCTCCAAGAAACTCTTGCACTGTAGAATGACAGTAGTTACTGTTTCTTAGCAAAACAATAGTTTCATCATAAGAAAACATACAGTACATCAATAGAATCTGTCATGTGCAGAATCATCTTGAAAATAAATAACAGAAAATGATTTAAATATGTATGTATAAACACACATGCACAACAGTCGAAGACAAACGCTTCGAAATAGGATGTCTATAGACATTTCATGAAGCCACTTATGATCCGCAAACTCATAATGTTTAACAGTCATCGTCTTAAAACCTTAAAAAACCACACCTCAGTAAAAAGTTCAAGATAAGTCTACTGCTGCCCTCAGCCTCTGTCTCTCTGAACACTATCTGGGAATTTCCCAAAAAGGTTTCTGAAAACACAACCATGGCAAGAGAAGAGAGACTAAAGAGAACAAAGATTTGAATTCCAGTGATGTTACTGAAATCATAGTTCTGTTTTTGCTACTGTGTTTGGAATACAAATCTATGGGATAAAATAGCAGTCATCTGCGTGAGCACATAAATAGATATTTATAAAGTTTGACCTGTAGATGATAAAAAATTATTTTGTGTATGTGAACTAAAAATGGAACTGCAGTAGGCCCATTTGGTAATCCATCCATGGCGTAAATAACACTTTTACAATATAAGAAAAGAATCAAAACTTATATTTAGTTGTTGTTTTGTGTATTAAAAACACGTTAGTCAATTTGGGAGTGACTTTAGATTCCTTTGTTTTGAATTTTTGTCACTGAAGACAAAGATTTCGTCTTTAACATAAGAAGAAGGTACTGATGAGATCATTTGGGTGGCTTGCCATTAAAGAACGTCTGTACTAGGACTGGAGTTCAGTAATAGAAATGTTCTGCCAGAGTCAAACATGACTTTGTTAGCACCGTTTCCGCGTCTTGGTAGTGCCCTTCAGGACAATGTGAGGTAATCCAACAGCCCATTTATCACATGGCCAGTACTGCAGTCCAGGCAGTGAATACGGTATCTCATAGTTGGCGTCCAGGTAAGCTATCAGGGTGCTGCCATAAGCCACTGCTATCACAATGAGGATGTGCCTGGAGGATACATAAAATGAAAATTAATATACATGAGCATGTCACTGAAAGAAATGACCGTGTCTCCAAAATATTATGTTTATATATGCATTTTGCCAGATATGTTTTGTATAAAAACATATGTCAAAACCTTGCACAAGTGTTTTCTGTGAATATAATCTATTCAGGGCTTTGACATTGGTAACACTAGGGTGTGAGTTATTAAGTTTAGGCAACAAAAGCATGTTGGTTAATGTTAGTGATAGATTGTGGTTGCGATTAAATATTAATACAGTAAACATCCAATCTGTTGACTTTTTCAACATTTAATTTTGAACATGATCTTTTCCTAACTTTAAGTACCTATAAACATAACCATAGTTTTATCATGCTTTAGTTTCTATGAGCTGATATTGAATTGCAACAGAAATATGTTGACAGTAAACATTTTGCAGAAATGCTCAGTAAAAACATTTCCTCGTTACTAAAGATAACTAGTGAAAGGACAGGACAGGACAGGACAGAAAAGGACAGGACAGGAAAGGAAAGCACAACTAAGCCAGCACTTACCAGATACCGTGCAGGTAGCAGAAGTTTAGTCGCTGCCAGAAGCTGCAGCCAAAACGGTCACTAATCCAGCAGGATATGGCGAGCACCCACAGAGCCACCGACAGCTTGGCCAGACGCAGAGCCCTCTGGTCAGTGCAGCTGAGAAACAGAGAAAATGGGTTATCACAACAAATCAACACTGTACCAAATACAGATACAGGTGTCTGAAAGGCAAAATTTTTCACACCATCTCATCTCGACTGCCAGAGTGTAGAGCAGGTGGAGGCCAAAGCAGTTTAAAGCGTAGGCATTGGCTGTAGGCTTGACGAATGATGACACTGTGCTGATGACAGTAACCAACAGGACGAGCCTTGAAAATGTGGACCTGTGATGGAGAAGACAGAGGAAGAAAAAAGAGGAAGTAATGTAGGTGCATGGGTGGATTATGAGACTAAAAGTCTCCTACATAAGAGTGAGACATCCAGGTAAAAAGAGACACAAAATGTCTTGGGTTTTTAGTTCACGCTTGAGAAGAAGAGAAGCTATTTCACTCTCGTCCAAAGCATTGAAATATCATCACCGTTTAAGTTGATATGGCAAACATATGGCAGAGATTTGCCTATTCGCCTACTGAGCAGACACTGACCAACATTAGCTTTCGGCTAAAGTTGTGTTTCTGGACACCTGAAGAATATAATTCCAAAACTGACTCTCGTTTATCTCTGTTCTGCTTTACTAATTTTAATTAATTGTTTCTCTTACCTCACTATATCACGCAGCTGTAACATAAAGGAAAAAAGTACAAGAAAAAATGTGGCCAGGACATGCCCACTTTTAAATGCGCTCTGTGTATCCAAAAAGAAATGCCAACGGTTACTTTAAACAAAGGTGGAGGGCCCCCACACCTCTCGGCCCCTAGTCCCCTTTTAGTAAGAATCCATATGAGGTTATTGAGTCTGGGATTCTTTTCAAGTGCTCATCAAAATTTTATTAATCTTTCCCCCACCTTGTGGTTAAATATTAACAGGGGCTGGGTGGAGCTCCACTCTTTTACAACTAGTTAGAGCCCCTGTCTGTCACATTCAGGTGAAGACAGCACCACCACATTGTGTCTTTGGGACAATCTTGTTGGGGCTGTCAACCAGGCTCCTCAACCAACACAGCTTAGGTTTCAGAGTGGTGTGCCTTGGAAACACTATGTCATTGTTTTTTTATTTGTCTTATTAAGGGATTAGTGAGCTGTGTGTGAGTCCTTAGAAACACATGGAGATATGTGTTAGCGTTTGACAAATGAAGACAGAAACAAAACCCTAAGTTGTGTAAACATAAATCAGTCATCTGTTGTTGGGTTGGTTGTTTCAAGGTTATCTTACCTGTCTTTTATAAAAGAAGGGAACAGCTTGCGGGGGAACCATATGGCATATCCCACTGCCAACACCCACAGGATTGACAGCTCATCCAACATCTGGCCAACAAAACTAAGAGTCATGTGGAAGTATGCTGAGAAGAGCCCTGCAAGAGAAGAGAGTTGGGAACATAAAGTCTAAAATTGACAGGGTGTTCATCTTTGGTTCAGTTTTTACATCTAGTTTCTGGTTTTCATTCTGGGGGCGGGACCCGACATTGGGATTATCATAAATCTGCAGGGGTTGTGAGATGATTAACAGGCGAAGACGCAAAATCATTATTTTGCTGAACAAATCTATGATTGTGTTTACAGACATTCCTCTAAACTTTTTTTTTCTTGAGATCTACTGGATAATTTTACTTTTCATTTATTCACATAAAGCAAGGAAATTTGCTCTTTGTTGAAACTGCTGCCAACTCATAGATGTTTGCAACAGGTGGCAAGACGTTGCAATTAGTTTCATCTGTGGGTGCGGAATACAATCCCTGAAATGAATGTACACTGACAAAACTTGATTTCTGCACAAGTCGAATCATAACTGAACCAATAACTCACAAGAACAATGATTCATGTCTCTAACAAGCCTGGTGACTCATGTTCACAGGGTAATATAAAGAAAACAGAGATTTAAATGTCAGAATGGCAAGTCGTAGGAGATACAGACCAGCATGAAAGACGAAGAAAGCAGCTCACCTACAAAAATCATCATGATCCAAACAAGATGGATTGCAAGGCTCCTCTCTTTGGCATAAGGGTGCAGAAGGTAGAGCATGACGGGGGATACAATGAAGAAAACAAAGCTGCTCATCTGCAGGGGAAATCCAGCAGTCAATCAATCGACCAAAAAGTAGTAGTAAAGTATATGACTGTAACTAGAAATCATTTGGCAGGTTTTGTGTGATTATGTGATTTTAGAAATCAATCTGCAAACATAAATGTTTGTATTGGCATAAATGCTGCAGAACGTACAGTGTTAAAGTACTCCACCACATGTTCAGAGTGTTTGTAGTTGTCTTCACACCAGTCGATTTCTGAACTCTCGTAGGAAAAAACTCTGTCCATCTTTTCACCGGAGTAGACACCTGTCAGACAGAGAGATGGGAAGCAATGACCACTGCCTTCTAACACCTGCAGTTTTACAGACTTTTGTGTCAGTTGTTCTTTTGAGAGGCGTGCATCCTGGCAGAGTATTTGTATAGGTCATTCAGGAAAACCAGTTTCCATTCCCGCTTGAGCTCTGCTTGTATTCAAATGTGGAACCTTGCCTTAGTTTTCTTTAATTGATGTTTAAATTCACTTTGAGAAAAGAATGAATGGCAACACACTATACTGTAGTTGTAAGCAGATAAATGTTTATTAATATATTTGTCAATAAATTCTCCTAACCCATTACCCTTTATTACTGACATTAAGTTGTACAACTGCATACAAGATAACTCATTAGAAAGTATGAAACCCTAAGTACCATTAATCATAGCTTTTGTTTACCAAACTTTATAAAGATATATGTTATGATAGGGATGTTGTATTGAATAAAAATAGATTGTAAAGGTGTACCTAATAATGTGACTACGGTACCTGAGTACAGTATTAACACAGTAGATATGATTTGACTGAATATTGACAATTAAATTGTGCCATCGTAAATGAAAACAAAACGTGAAACATTAGAAGGACTCTGTAAACTCACTACTGATCACCACATATACACTCCCAGTTCTATAGGAATAACAACAGGAATATTCCAGTGACTGCTTGTTAGAGGTGTGACTGTTTTACACCTCTGCTGGTCGAAAACCGCCATAAAAATCGAATTAACTCTTAATTAAAAGGTATCAGTTCATGGTCTTAGGCTCAGAAGTGAATGGATCTTACCTCCCATGTTGCTCCTGTCACAGCTTCCAGTATCTCTGGGCTGCTCTGCTTCAGGTGGTGCAACAGGTGCGTTTACCGGGGCGGAGCATCGAAACGTTCCTGATCCTCTCGTACGAGACTGAGAGCGTGTCAGCGAGTGAAAATCTCTGGAATGGGCTGACTTGTTTGTTTGTTTTTTCTTTCTATGGAATTTTTAACCTGTTGTTTGACTTCATGGGAAATCACACCTGTAAGCCTGTGACAAAACAGTGATACTTTAATGTGAAATAAAAAGTATTTTAAAGTGCAATAAGGCCGTGCCACAGGCAGTCGACGGGAGAGTTATAATATTTGACAGATCTTTTAAATGACAGAAAATGAATTTCAAATATCACAAACATACAAATAAACTTCACACAGACTGATACCAACACCAGGTGTTACAGTTGGCTGCTGTACTTCTCTGTGTAATCTCAGGTCTTCACTGGAAAGGAGGCTCAGCCGGTTCATCTGCCTCCACGGCACGATGCCAATGCAAATTTCAAAATAAAAGCGGAAACGTCCAGGGTGGTTTAGCTGTGTGTGTGTGTGTGTGTGTGTGTGTGTGTGTGTGTGTGTGTGTGTGTGTGTGTGTGTGTGTGTGTGTGTGTGTTACTTTCATCTGATGAAAAGTTGCGTTTATGGTATACAATCTATACTATCTTTGTATATTATACTATATTAGTATTTCCTTTGCAGTTCTTTTAAGAACAGAAAAAACAATTTTCTTTTTTTATATTTAATTAATTTGTTTAAAAATATAAATTTTAAATACTACTTTAAATAGTACTTTCTTTATGTCCTCTTTAAAATGTAATGCACCACAGTTTTCTGATAACGATAGTAATAATAACTTAAATACATTTTCAGAGTTACACCTCTTTATTATTTCTCTTTTAATTCATATACAAAAACATTAACTGATTGATTGTGAAGGAATCACATTATTTTACAAAAATCAACCACAAATAAAAAATAACAAAACACAAAATTGGCAGAAATAAGCACTTGATAAATGATTCAGTTACCTGTTTCTTATAACTTATTGATGATACAACCTAGACCAGTGCAAAACTCACTGAGGTAAAATATGAAAATATACTTCTTTTCTCTGTTGAGGTGAAAAAAAAAATATATGAGAAAATACCAGCTACTATATTAGTAATAATCCATGAATAGAAAATGAGATTAGAAGAATTGTCTCTGTAAATGGCTTTGATTCATCTGAAGCAGGTTTGTTATGATGCAAACCTAACAGTCAAGTTCACTCGTTGCATATTCAACATATTTTCTATTACAGTATCTGTTATTACTTGATATCATGCCAGTGACTTAGTCAAGAATACTGAGCAGTATTGGACATTGCTCTGGAGAAAAGCTTCAGGCTAATATCAAGGCCGTAGACGCCATAAAGCAATGCAGTCTTTTCAGGTCACGTTTCTCTTAAGGCTGTAACTTTAGCTTTAAGTCATTTTCAGTGAAGTAAGGTGCTGTGGAAGTGCGGGCCAAGTCATGAACAGGATAGTCCAGGACAACAGGAGACATGAAACCTGAGCAGCTCTTTGCAGTGGATCTGTGTTTTAACGACCATTGACCATAACAGGGATGTTTCCTGTGCTTTGCTTCTACAGCACGTTGCCAGACAAGTTCGATGTTGCTCAAATGTCAGCGAGGTCCACCCTTCAACAGCCCTGTTCCCTTTATGGATGAAGATCTACCATGCAACCATGAACAATTCACAGGCAGTTTCTTTAGCGAACAGAATGTGCTGCTTTCAACAAATTACACATATTTCTCAACAAACACAGACACGAGGAAGTCCACAAGGAACCGTCAAGTCTTGATCATATCTTTTCAACATAGTTACCAGGGAAGAGACCTTCTCTTCCTTGAATCCTGCCCGTCCACCAGCCTGATGGATCTGCAGAGAAAATAATCAGAGACATATTTTAACCAGTGCAGGATATTTCAAATCTATCACATCAGTCAAATCACTTGAGAGCCGCTTTAAAATTTATTCTGATTCTGAACTCTCCATCTTTCTTTCTTTTCATCTACACACCTTCTTTGACCAGGTCAAAGACGTCGTTGACTTCAAAGCTGATCTCGTCCGTGTCCTGGCCGGTGTACTGATACAACGCCCGGCAGCGTGGACCCTGGGGTCGAGGCTGTGGTTTAGGAGCAGGAGGAGGTCGCTGACTGATGCTCCTTTTCCTCTGCTTCCTGTGCCAAAAGAGAGAAATGACAAAATGATGAAAGGAGACGGGTAGCCAGTCCAGTTATGCACGTGGAAATAAACAGGTTTATCTTCTAAGCATTGAGCCTCACCTTGACATACCCTGACAACTCATGAAGCCCATATGCACTGATTTCTTTAGTGACTAATCAGTTCCACCCACATATGTTGTGTCTATTGCTTCCTTAGTTTTTTCTTCATATTCCATATAGGGATCTCTCTTACCCTGACATGCCCTGGTCAGGCACATTGAGGAAGTCCATGTTCCCTTGGTTGTACTGGTTGTGGGGTGGGGCCCTGGGGGTCTTGTAGGAACCCAGCTTGGGCGGGCCTGTGCTGGGTGGCCAGCCCTGTTTGTGCGGGGCTGAGTATGTGATATCTGATTGTTGGTTGCGAGTGGCTCTGGGAAACTGAGCCGCTCCATTCTGGTGTGCTGAGGAGAGGAAGAACGGAGTAAAAGTAAGATTAAGCTCCCAAACTAACTTAGGACTGAATGAAAACCTCACAAAAATACTACTCAGATATTACCTTAAAAATCCAGTTTTGAATTTATGAAGTGGTCAGTGAGAGGTATCTCAAAATTGTACTTAAATATAATACTCAACTATATGTACTTAGTTACTATCTACTATCATCTGTATATAATGACGAAAATGAAAGAGTTACCTCTGCTGGATATATGGTTCCTCCCTGTAGACTGTGGAGCACTCTTCCTAGTTGGCTCTGATGACATAAATGCTCAGTTACAATAACATCTGGACAAACAGGAATCTCTGTATGACAACATGTTCATATTAATTATCTTTTCTTCAGTAATTTCTCACATGTGTGACATGTTCTATAAAGTCTGCCTCAACCGTCCATATTTCAAAAGTCTACTATTTTCTTTTAACTTACTGGAAGACTTAGGTAGACCGTCTCCTACTGTGATGGTGAGGGTCTTCCCTCCAGGTTTGAGCTGGGCTAGGTCACCTTGCCCCCTCTGGAAGACCACCACCCTAGATCCTCCTCCACCCCACCCCTCCTTCTTCACTCTGAACTCTAGTCTGAGGCAGAAGAAAGTGTGTGAGTGGTTTGTGTGTGTGTGTGTGTGTGTGTGTGTGTGTGTGTGTGTGTGTGTGTGTTCCTCTACCTGTCAGTGAAAGAGATTGTCAGTTTTCTCTTGGTCACCTCCTCGTAGCGTTTAGAGAGCAGGCTGAGGAACTCAGTCTTAAAGTTGGACTCCAGCAGACTGTCGTACTGGGCCTCGTGCAGGATGAAGAAATCATCCTGTCTTGTACTGAAGAAAAAAAACCCCACATTGTTAAGAGCTTTTGAGGAAAACAAAAAAAAAAAAAAGTCTAAAATACCTGAAGAAAATGTGCCCACAGCTGAAAAGACGCCCGTTGTTGAAAAATATACAAATAATCCTAACTAGGTTTCATTTAGCTGCTTCAGTTTCTGGGTCCTGGTTTTGTGCACCTCATGGTTTACTGGGACACTTCAACAGAACAGAGCAATCTTTAATGTTTTATTTACATCTGTGATTTTACTATTACTGTAACAAGTCAAAATGTCTCTTGTGACAAAGATCTATTTAGAGTTGAACAATGGAAACAATTTCAGTGTGTTAACATAAGTTGTGGAACTTGAAGCACTGAAATAAGTTGAAAAGTCAGGTTCAAAATTCTTTTAAATATCCACTATGAGCAGGAGGAATGATAACAGCAAGTAAAACCTGTTTCCCTGTTCGTGTCTTCTAAGAATGTGAACCTATCAGTTTAATCAGACTTGTGTGTTCTTGAAAGTGGAGAGGAAACACTGACAGCAGCAGAGGTATCACTTGAGATGCAAGCGTTAAAAGCAGTTGAATGTCAAGTGTAAGGGCTTTAACAGTAGTAATAATAATAAGAAGAAACATAGTAGGTGTTAATAACACAGTTATACCACTGAAAAAATCAATCAAACTGTTTTCTTATTGCACGTTTCATGCAGTTTACTACAATTCAAATCGCTCATAGTAATAGCTTTCCCTGTAGTATTAGTATCAGTGGCAGTCACTAATTATACATGCATTCCTATTTATTTCATGTGGTACTCATTTACAGCCATTTAGCTGCAATTACAAGAACTCATATGATTCAAGAATGCACTCTCGTCTCAGGGCTTATTTTATATATTTTTTAAAAAGTGTCAGAAAACTGTCTCCGATGTAAATCGAGCAAGACAGTGTCTGTTTAAATCATGTAGCTATCAATGTTTGTGAGATTTACTCTTCACCAAATTCTGTGAATTCTCACTTCAGTAGCGTATGATCATTAGCTATATTTACTATAGCTGCAAAAAGGGCTTCGCTTACAGTGGTTAATAATGACAAAGCAGCCTGCTGGCTCTTGCATTTCACACCACACCACCGACCACAAATGCTACTGATACCAGGTTTAGTCGCATCTTCTGTAAACTACAGACCTACCTGAGAGAGACGCCACTTATGTTTCCAAATTCCAATTTTCGTTTCAGCACTTCCTTTATCTGTCCTTTCTCGGGTCCTTTCTTCACCTTCTCTCGACCAATCAGATAGATGCCCTTGTGGGTCAAGATCAGATCTCTCTTGATGGACTGGGTTATGAGGGAAAAAAAAGAAGTGAGAACTGTGAGCAAAGACAGAAAGGAGAAGAGGAGTGGGTGGCTTGGTGGTGTGACCTTATCACTGCTTTAACTGTTTTAAAGAACAAACACTCATGATTCATTTGTCATCTCACACCTCTAACATCACTTGCTTTCTTGTTTGTTCAAATTTCATAAAACTGGATAAACGTTTTAGGATAATAACGATTCATGAAGCTTCACCTTGAACCTGCGATCAAACTTATTGACTGAATCAGCGAAGTCTACACGCTCCCTCTTAGCCAGAAACTGTCGCAGCTCAGGCCTCTGCTCCAGACCAAGGTAGTCTCCAACAAAGTTTCTGTTGATGCTGTTCTTCCTCCGCTCCTTGGAGTTGTACAGGATGTCTGAGGCTGTGTGTTTCAAGGGTTGACAAACATTTAGCATCATGATTTGAAACTTGTATTGGGTGCAGGCTGTATGCAGAGTGTTTTGTCCTTACTCACCCTCCTCTCTCATTTGTTCATACTTCTTCCTGGCAATGTATCTTCTCCAGGCTTTCTGGATGATCCTGGCAAAAGTGTCGAACTTCCTCTCTCTCATCTCCTCCAGTAGAAACAGCTAAGGAGCACAGAGCATGTGGAAGGAATTTTACATGTATCATTCATCTATGCCTATATGTTATGTTATATTATTTATTTATGTCATATTTCAGCTTTCTGCAATGACTAATTTCTGACCACTTGGGGGCAGCAGAAACAAGTTGTGTACACATATTATCAGCTTCACATCATATATATATATATATATATATATATATATATATATATATATATATTTATTTATAAAAGAAGCAAAAGTAGCA
>JBBMJY010000022.1:15720178-15731547 GCA_037833715.1 Toxotes lorentzi | reverse complement strand
CACACACACACACACACACACACACACACACACACACACACACACACACACACACACACAAACACACACACACAGTTAGGCACAGCAGAAATCCCTGCGCACCGCACCACAGGAAGTTAAAAGGTGTCTTGATTCATAGAAAGGTAGCAGTGTTACTTTACTCTACCTGCACTTTTGATCCTCCTCCAGATACTTTGGAAATGTAACCCATGATGTATTTGGCAGCCACTGTCTTTCCAGCACCACTTTCACCACTACCACAACACCATAAAAGCACAAACAGGAGGACACAACACACCACAAAACAACATATTATTACACAAACCAGCACCAGCACATGGCAAGAAGTGAGGCAGCACTTCACAACTCAACACAAGACCAACACACCTAATGATGACACACTGATTTTCCCCATCGATCATCATGTTTCTGTACATGTTATCAGTCAAGGCGTAGATGTGAGGTGGATTCTCGTACTGGGCCTACAGACAGAAACAGATCTGAGGTCAGTTCAGGTTAAAGGAGCATGAACTGCTACACCACACAGAACAGATTTACAGGAATTAGTGTTTAAATGCTGAAGAATGATACTCACAGCTCCTTGATAAAGTTCGATTTCTCTGTCAGTGAAATAGGGCATCTGTTTGAACGGGTTGACTGATATCAACACGGGGCCGATATAAGTCTGAGCAGTGAAGTTAAGGAACATGCTGAAAAAATAAACTTGTGAATCACCTCTAGTACTAACTAAATTTTAGTTAGTGCCAGAACAGATATCAATATTTGATACTTTAAAAGTCTGATATTAACATATGTGTCAAAATTGTTTTTAGGTTAACTTATGACATGAAGGAACATTTTTGATAAACATCAATTTAACCTGTTAATTAAAGAGCTGTGATTCGCATATGTACTGAGAGGGATATTTTTGTTATTCCAGTTGACAGAGCAAATCTAACACCACTGCATCTGCAGTTTTCTGTGTCAATGGTTAAGAAATAATAGCACTTGAAAACTTCCTCCACCAACATCTGTGGTGACTTCTACACAACAGCTCTAAAAGGGCTGAAGAAATTTTACATCACTGTCTGGTGGCAGTCCCACAGACAGTGTCCAGTGTGTGTGGGTGTTGGGGGAAGTACAGAGGTCATGAGCCCACCTCAGTATGTCTTGAAAACCTGACTATTATGAAGGTTTAACAGTCCATATATGTCCTAATTCTGATTTGCATGCCATGTCAGCTGGAGAGCAACACTGACCACATGGATCCTTCGCTTAATGTCAACCTACTGCAGTTAGCAGGAAAATTACTCATTATGATTAGTAATAATTTATATTAGCCTTTAGTAAAGCCATCCATCTGTAACCTGAAGTGACATCACCTTGATGTGATGTGTATTTATCACACTCTAAATATGGGTTTGAAGTTCAGCTTTGGTTCAAGAAGACGGAAGTGAGCTGTTGAGTCACACAGTGAATACAGAAGAGGAAGAGTGAATTCCTTGCATTTGCGCGTCTATGCCCATATATGATTTTGCTGTTCATTTGATTGTATCTTTCCATTTTGTTCAGCATGTTGTTGCGTGTCTGGGGGATGGACTTTGTGTAACAAAGATGATGTAAGGAAATATGTTTTATCAATCAAGTCACTAAAGCCCCACACTTCACTAAATTAAGATCAGATAGCAGATGATATTTTAATATTTTTTTTGTTTTAGTTAACTTTTAGGTGCTTTTGTGTGGTAAAAGATGACGATGTGAATTTGATATCTGCTGACAGTCACAACATTAGCTCATTGAGGCTAAACTTCCTGTCCCCCAGTGATTGTGACTTCCTGTTCTCAAGGATTTAAACACAAACCTAAATTTCTTTGTTGATGTTACACATATTTTGTTTTGCAGTGGTTGCCAATCCTCCTGGGGGTAGTTAAAATTCAAAACCAGTATTAGTGACATTAAAAACAAAATTCCACAAAAATACAAAGAATTTAAAAAAATGACATTAATGACTGCCTGTAGGATACAAAGATGTAGTCGTCCATGTATCTTTTCTTGAGGTTTTCCACAATGGCGTCCTCAGTGATCTTGGACAGCAGGACCATGTCGTCCACTCCGCTTTGCTTCACATTTTGACTCTGCCAGTGGTACTTAGCCTGAATCGCACACCAGAGAGAGAAAGAAAAGACATTTTAGATGAGGGGCTGCTTTTATGTATTCATTATTTGACAGCTTAACCCATTTTAAGTTGAATAATTGATGCAAAAATATCACCATGCTTTACAGTACTTGGTTTAAAAGTGCCCTCCACAGGTTTTACACGAGTTCAGGTTACTCATAATGTCAGGGTGTTAAAACAGCTTAGTTATGTCTTTTGTGACTCTGGAGAAGATTTGTAAGTCTGAAAAAATATGAGCTGTTAGGGTCTAGACTACAATTTTTTATTTTTTTATTTTTTTTTGCAGAAAAGATGTGGGCATGTACCCACATGGCTAAGAACATCTAATAAAAACACTTCTGAGTTACATTATTGGGTGTTTTGGGTGTTCTCAGCCTCTGCTGGTTCAATTTTTACTATTCTTTTTAAAATCCCTCTCTTACAAGTCCCCCAACTGGCAGAAATGGAAGAGCAACACTAAATTATTGGAACGTGCCTTTAAGTTTAAACACTCGCTCCTAAAAACCTCTTTAAGTGATCTGAACTGGGCTGAGAAAGAAAGAAAGAAAGAAAGAAAGAAAGAAAGAAAGAAAGAAAGAAAGAAAGAAAGAAAGAAAGAAAGAAACTAGACAAACAAAGAAGTATCAGGAAGAAAGAAGGAAGGAACGAAGGCAAAGAAAACAAACAAAGTGAAAGAAACATACAAAGAGAGAAAGAAGCGGAGAAAGAAAGGAAGAACCAAAAAGGAAAAAATGCAAGCTCAATCAAACAAGCAAACAAAAAGAAACACAAAAACCAGTAAAAGACTGTGGGGTACACAAATGTCTGCTAAGGTAGATAAAGAACAGAGAACTGTGGTTGTCATTACAGGAAGCTTGGGGCTGGTTGCCAGGCAACAGGTCACAGATGAGGTGAGTTCATTTTCTAACTTGGACATTTTAGAGAAGCAACACCAGACCTATTAATCAGCCTGAAAGTGAACAGACCCATAGAATAAATAACATGGTTATCAAACAACCACAACAACAACAACAGGAACTGCTTTGACTGGATGGTTGTTGTAGTTGTTTTGGTGTTGTGAAATGAGTTGTGTGTTTTTCCGTTTGATCCAGAGAGTGTCCCTCTGATCACATAGGCCTCGTTTCTCCAGGTCAAATTGTTACTGACACCTTCTTTCAGACCTTCGAGCTGAACTTGTCTCCTGCGCCTTGGTTCTCCCTGTGAGACCCAGGTCTTTTTGATGTGTGAAGTCTCACAGATCTGTTCATTGGAATGGTGGTTGGGCTGTGGTCTGGGGCTCTGACCTACATTCAGCCCCAGGTTTACTCTGCTGAGTTTCTGTCTACATTAATTGAATCATCGCAAATTTCCTTTAAATGTGCAGCACGGAAGTAGAAAAACAGCAGCAACACTTTACTTTAGGGTCTGGTCATTTCCAGCAAGTTTCCTAGAAACTCTCTTCAATTCAGAACTGAAGAAGGGAAATGGGGAACATGTTAGTTGCTATCTAGTTTCCAGGAAATTAGCTGCAAAATACAGGACCTCCAAATTAAAGTGTACAAGTACAAAAAGTACAAGTTGACATGACACCAGTAATATCTCTGTTCAACGAATTATTTCTGGAATGGTCCTAACTCATCCCTGACTCGTGCTGTGCAGGCAAACGCAGAGATTTTTCTGGTGGAGATTCTGATGACATGCATGACACCGTGGGCTCAGTATTATGTTCTGTTGCTTGACTAAAGTCTTACGCTTAGCAGATTCATAATACACTGTACACATGACACATGGTGTCATTCAGCGTGTATTTTTATTTCCAGATTTAAATACCCTCAAGAGGAAATTCAGACGGACGGTAAAAATATAATTAAAACCCACGAAACCGAAAGCATAAATGCTCTTTGAGTTTAAGTCAGCCTTTTCAAACTCTCAAAGTAATAGTGTTTCATAGACTTAGAGAAGTAATTTGTTTTTGCCTCTCTAATGTTCTTGATCATAATAAAGCACATCATAAATATTTCTGACAGTACAACCCTGTTTTTATAGGAGGTGGTTGGGCTGGATGGAGGCTGTACAAAGCATACAACTGGTTTTGGTCTTTTCATAGGACAATAAGGAAAATCCAGTGAAGGACCCCAAGAGATCTACCAGTGATAGTCAAAGCATGATGGAGTAATGGGAACCAGGCAGTGATCACAGGATGCTCTGCTGCTCTGCTGCTCCCTGGTAAACCTGTGCCTCTTCTCCTGTTATATAAAGAATGTGATAAACTCTCACTTTACAAGACCATCATAGTCACAGTGTCATAATGTCAGAAGAGTAAGACACAGTCATATCCTACGTGAAGGGACATAAATATCCTGCTGGCGTCATTTACTTCAATCCAAAGTGATTCTTTGTCCTTTGAAACAGAGGGATCAGCTGCTGCTTAACATTCACCTTTCAGTCATATCACATAATCTTCATCAGCAGATGGAGTTTGCTAAGTTGTCATGGAAATTCTCCAGATCATGGATCTTAACTGGGATCACGTTAAAGTCAAACTGTAACAGTTTTTTCTGAAGAGGGATCAGTTGTGTAGTCACGATCTGGCACTTGTTGTTTTATGGTATTTTTGTTGTATTATTGTTATTGTTTTTTTGTGTTTTGTTCTTTGTATTTTATTGTTGAGTTTTGTGTATTTTAAAAGGCTCATCTGGGGACAGGCATTACAAATTAGCTTAGGTTATAACTGGTTTGATCTGGTTTATTGAGTTGGTTCATGCTATGTATTTGTCCCTACACAAATACACAGTAAATAAACAACAAATAAATAAATAAATAAACAGCTACAAAATAGACCTTAAGGTGAGATTCCAAAGTCAAGAATGAAATCTGAAATTCAGCAAGGGGGAGAGTTTCAAATCATACTGGAATATTTGAAATCAAGATTTTGCTTTGTGAAGGAACTGTGGACTCTGACATTTCTGTAAATAGTCCCTCCACTGACACCACCATGACCTGTTTTCAGTGAGAAACACAATTTTCACTGAACAGTTCCTTGAGAGATGTAGCTGTTGAGCTAAAAATGCAAATTTCTGAAGCTTTGAGGACCACAGAGAAAATGCCAGTCACCTCCGTTCTATTGTGGTTTTGGCAGAAGTCACGACAGTTGAGATCTCAAAACCTCAGTTTGTCAAACTTTATAATGGGAGGGAAAAAAAAACTGAAGGAGGTGTCCATTTCAAACCTATCCCACCCCTCAGAAGTTATTTCTGTCATAGATGTGGGACAGTCTTATGGGTATTCCTCTCTTTGACTTTGCTTCAGCCTCCATCACACTTGTGACTCTTACTCTGAGACAGAAGGTTCAAAGCTGGAGGGAAAACACTGACGTGTTTTGTGTTTTTACACCACAGGAGTTAGATTTCTCTGCACATTTTAAAGATCTTGACCTTTGAATCCGACTGTTTAGACAGATTTATGTGTGAGGATCCTTCTGAGAGTGAGGAAGTGTTGAGACAGAAACTACAAGCTTCTCCTGTAGTCCACTTCCCTCTCTCATACCTCATTGCCTCTTGTGAAACCCTCTAAACTTTGTACATGCTACCGGTTCTCTTCCTGCCACAGCCTGAAGCTTGCTTCATCAGCCCCTCTGAGTGAAAAGCTCTCTGTGAGATGAATGGGGTAAACTGAGATTCCAGGGCAGCTCGAAGCATTCACCGTGTACTTAAGAGGATGCATCTTTTCATGCACTTTCTAGCATCGACATCACGTGTATCATGCCGACTTCTTGTCACATGTACACTTTACATCTGTCTTTTCTAACTGTGACATGTCCAGATGTATGTCTTTATCTCAAATGTGCTCACAAATAAAAGTACACAGCAATGTAATCATAATGACATATTTTGCTGCCTTGAGCTCCTCTCAATGAAAGTTCTGAAAAAGAGGAAACTCTCTGCTGCTGTTGTGAAGGAGCTTATTTTCCCTGAAGCGATCGCTTTTTAAGACACATTATGACATTCACCAAAACTGACTTTTAAGCATGAAACAGCCTAGTTTTGCTCGTCAAAGGGAATCTACTGACTTGAAATTAGGTTTGTTTGCGCAAACTTCTCTTTTGCAGCTAGAAAACTGTCTTTAAAATGCAGTCTTTCTGTCAGAAAATCATCCAAATTCAGACTTTGTAAGATCAACGTGACTGTTTAAATATCAGCAGGCAGATGAAGGAGATACACAAGCAGTAGTTTTAGGATTGTTCACACATTACAGCTGATTGGAAAAAAAATGAAGGTTTGGTACCATACCATTGTTCCTGTCCTGTCAGCCTCTCCTCCTCAGGTGTCCACTGTCCAGACAGTGTGTGTTTGTGTATGTGTATGTGTGCGTGTGCGTGTGTGTTGTTAAAATCCACAGGTTGACCTCCTCAGACTGCAGCCATCACACAGAGGGACAGTCAGAGCCAACAGCAGCCAGCGACCTACAAGACATCCACTGCAACATTCAAAATCTACTTCCTCATACTCCCACCAACAAGAAACAAGAACTGCTCTAACACACACACACACACACACACACACACACACACACACACACACACAGATGTACATACTCACCATGCAAAGTTAAGCAGCTACTTCTGTATTTTTGTCATATTCAAAGTCATCAGATAGAGGATGAAATAATGACCTGTAGCTGGCTGGGGATCAGCAGATTGACAGGTTAAAGGGACATTTTGCACACACACAAGTGTTTATGGCAACAACAACTGCAAAGTGATCATTACAGCAATCTGTTGCCAAATGATGGTGTTTCAGTTGCAAGCTGCCGGCTCCACCCTGACTGTGGTTAGTTCACGTTGTGTTTGTGTCGTCAGAGCGGCTGCTGCTCCCAACGCCCATAATAACTGATGCAGGTTCACACAGAGGGTACACCGTGCTGACAGGAATGTGTGTGTGTGTGTGTGTGTGTGTGTTGAAGTGTGAAACTTTCATGTCATTTCGAGCAAGAATGTTTTCAAGTGCCTACACAGCAAAGCTACACTGGTATGGACCAGGTCTCTTCTAATATGAAATGGTATTAATATATAATAGCTTCTACTTGTAAATCCAATTAGCCCATCCATCCGTGGTCTAATTTTAAATTTCTTTGTGGTCATTTTGTCTTTTTGTGGTTGTTGTGAATCATCTTGCGGTTATTTTGTATTGTTGTTCCCATCAGTGAAGGCTGGTGTGTCAAACAGATAATGGATGACATCATAGTAAAACACAGTTATAATATAAAATATGCCTTCATAGGATAAGTTAGAATTATTAACACACTATTAACACTTTTTATTCGTAAACATTAAAATGTCCTTATATCTGTGCACAACTTTATCCTAGTATGTTATTAACCATTTATTAAGTGTTCACTGCTTCTGAATGCCACACAAAAGGAATTAAAGTTACTGCTTTTATTAAATTTTTATCAGTTTTTTTTGTTTAGCATATTTTGTTTTAGTTTTCTAAAACTGATTTCATCCCTCTCTTTCTTCCTATGTTTCATATCTGTCTCTATCGCTATTTTTTTTTTTTTATGAAAGCACATGTAAGGAGGCAAGAAGACAGCATAAATCTAAAATCATTACTTTTACAACTGAGCCGTTGCACTTTTGTTCTTTGTCATGAAGATCACATCGAAGACAGACGTCTTCGACTCACATGAGACAAAAGGAAGACGTTCTTGCTTCAGCTTTCCCATGAAAGTTGTCTGATCCAAAAATAGACACCAGAATCACTGATGATCTCAACCTCTGTCTAGATGTTGAAGTGTGCTATTTTGGGAGGATGCTGAAGACACAAAGCTCAAGTCCCATAAAAATCAACAATGCGCCACGTTTAATCAATTTAATATTTCCTCTTAAACAGATGTACATGGGGGACAAATGAATTCATCTTCTATAGTATTAAACAACATACAGTACATGTTATGTTATAATTAGCATGTGAAAAACAAAAGTTACCGGTACTGTCCCTCTTATTAACACAGACAAAACATGTTCACCACTCGGTGTGAACCTTATAGGCCCACGCAGATACAGAGAAAAAAAAAAACCTCTCTCTCCCTCTCCTCTGAAACGCTGACTGTCCGACAGCGTGTGAAACTGAAAAATGTTATAAATAGTGTTTCCACCTTTTTAGTACTGGATAATTGCTGGGATGTTGTGCACTGTGATGGCATACGGCTTTACTAAATTAAAGTAAAATGTATGTCTCTGTGCTCCACGTGGATGGATTAGCAGGGCTGGCCCAAGCTAAACATGGTTTGATGATCCAAAATTTGGTTTAGTGCCCACTAGAATTAGTTATTTTTGAATGTAAAAATCACTAAAGCATGTGAAAATACTTATCCTGTACTGAACCCCGAGAAATCTTTACAGTATTTGTCATATAGCAGTCCCCAAATTTGAGTTGTGAGCTGCATTTTAGGAGCACTTTTGGCCACTTTAACTAAATCAGGGAATGGAAATTATAAAAATGAGCAGACAAACCCAAAGATGACCCCTGGTGGGTGAGAAGTCCTAAGCAGCTGCACTCTTACACCTCAGGCCAGCTCTGCAGATTGGTATTATTACAAAAGGCTCAAAGTGATTTCTACATAATTAAACTCTCAAAATGATAAGTCAGAAACAGACAACAACAGTGAACTAATAGCACCAGTCCAAACCAAAGCACCAAAGCCAAAGCACCAAAACAAAAAAAAGGAACAACATTGCAGCTAAGCCCCATAAAGACACACTGTAGCTTCCTCTCTTTACAATGACCTTATGTGACACAGTGGAGCTGCTTTCAGCGGTGATCAGTGTGAACATTTGTGAAACGTCCGGTCACAGCAGACTTCAGAGCACAGAGGACGTCGCAGTGATGCCATCAGACCTGATGACTGATCTGAGACTTAGGCAGCAACTGTAAAAATATTCTCTGCAGGATGAAGAAAACAGCTGAAACTGCACCTTTAAAGATGTGTCAATAAAACTCTTCAATGAAATCCGTACTACACAACTTTGGGTCAGGTGACATCCTGTATGTAACAGCGAAATAGAGAACCTCTTAGTCACATAATCCTATCACTGTCTTTAAAAGGAAAAAAAAAAAGCTGACTTGCATTCACACAAGAAAGGCCAGAAAACATCTGGCCCACACAGCTGTGCATTAATCAAACATTTAACTGCTGTGCTGTCCAGCTGATGATTTTTAGATTCTTGTTTTTGGGAATTCAGCACCCAGCTCCACACTGAGTGTGCTGATCCGTTAAAGCAGCAGTAATTAGTGTGACAATGTGAAAGGGGTCACACCTACGGGGAAACTGTCACCTGAACCTGCAGCTCCCCTCGGCTTTACAGAGCCTTACACTGAGTTTCAGATCATTGTTTAGCTGTCTGGTCCAGAACTTTACTGCTCTGATGCACTCTCACTGCTCTCAGGAAGCTGTTTTCAGAAATAAGGCTCTAAAAACCCAATGTCCACTACCTGCACAGCACCAAACAACAGACAGACACGGTGTGGGTGTGTAAATAAGCAATTATTTGCTAACAACTTCGCCACATCAATTTAAAAGGTGATGATATGAGAGTCTTCTGCTCCCAACTTGTTTCCAAATACCTAAGTGGCCAAAACAAAATTAGCAATTGGTTTAACATTAACACACTGGGAGATATATTAATTCAGCAGTCTGGATGCTGGTTCCATTCAACAGCCATGAATACACACAGATCTGTGGCACAAAGAAATCCGATATTTTATGTGCGTGTAAATCCATCCTCAGATTAGCGCTCTGACTATTAAACGCTCTTTGAAAGCTTTGCGGTCAGAGGCCTTCACTCCACCGCACTGGGCCTGTTCCTGCTGGCAACACTGACTCACTGTCTCACTGTGCTCTGAATTTCCACTCACAGTAAAAGTTACTAGCACTGGCGAGAGGGTGGGAACATGTGGCAAAAATAAACCCACCTAAAAAAAAAGAAAAAAAAAAACTTTTTAAAAATCAACAGCAATGCCCGGGCTAGGTTTTTTTTTTCCAGATAATGACACTGAGCCGAGCTCTTCTGAAGACTTTATCCCACAGTACGCAGCCACAGCACAATGTAATATCCTATAATGTGAAAAAGTCCTGGTGAGGTGAGCACTGGCTTCGCTCGCATTACTAAACTCAGCGAGCAGCACCATTTTACTGCAGAGGTGATACCATGTAAGCAAACTATCCAAAAATGGCAAGACTACGGCAGGTTCACTGCAGTAAGACAATTGTAGCTTCCATGGAGACATCAAGTCAAAACACATCAAAACAAACACAGAATACACAAGTCCTCTGACTGCTGACACTTTGTGCAAATCAAACCCTGCTCATACTTACATACATACATATGGAACAAAGCAATAACAGGATAGCAGAAAACATCGCGGTCAAGTAACAACTATCAGATAACACAGAGACAAATCTCATTTCATAATATAAGGTATTCCTTTTCATGGGCAAAGATATCTGGAAAATCATTTTCTTTACAAAGTGGATTTCTCTTTAATATAATTCGTAACTAAACAGATATCGCCTGTTAACGTTCAGGTTTAAAAAATTTAGGCCACTGAAGCAAAAACAAAGTCAGAGTACTGCGACCAGTCCTGCGGCCAAAGTGAAATATAAGTAGCACCAAAATATTACAACCGAGGGATCATTTAGAGAGACAGAGAGAGAGGGTTCATCCTAAAAGAGGATGGAGGGAAGTCGCTCTCTCCCTCTCTCTGCCTCTCCAGGTTTCAGCAGCCCTCCCTCCAGTGGAATGTATAAACTCAGCTCAGGCCACCTCGGCCCAGCTCTGCCCAAAGAGGCGTCCGGTCTGGTCCGGATTCTGGCTGGAAAAGGTCCCCTGTGACCAGTTACAGGACCATGTGTCAGTCTGACAGCATCCCAGTTAGATCTCACACTCCTCTGAAAGAGGTAGCGTGAGGGCTGCTGTTACAAGGCTCAGTGGGAGGGTTTCAGGCTTACTGTGTGTGAGTGTGCACAGGACCCAAGGATGGATGCTGTGTGTTTTCTTGGTGTCAGTGTCCCTGGCAGGTCTTGCAGCACATTTGTCTGAAATATGGCCGGCTGCAGAACTTGAACCTGAGCACCAGCGGGCAGTAGGCCACAGTGTTCACATCTTTACACTCTGCAGGAGAAGACACACACGAAACAGCTTAATTACAGCAGA
>JBBMJY010000022.1:15707788-15720078 GCA_037833715.1 Toxotes lorentzi | reverse complement strand
ATATTTTTTTTTTTTTTACAGCAGATCTTTCCAAGACGCTGCAGGATTTCAATCAAAATATCAAGAAAATAGTCACTTTTATCAACCTTTATTTTTCAAAGACTTATATTACTTAAATGGACTGAGAGATCCTCAGACATATGTCCTGTGGATTAAAGAATTAATTAATTAATGAACTTCTTGATGCTTGAGAAAATCAGGTATTTCACCTTTTGAAATACAATATTTAAACATGTTTTAATATTCTGTAGGTGTCTGAGGCACCTACCTACCTCTAGCTACCTTACTACAGGCCAACACAGTGGAATAGCCTTCCCATAAACATCTGCAATTTTTAATCTGCCTTTTTAATCATGCTTTTATGTAGTCTGTATCCTGGTCTTGAATTATTTACTACAGTACTGTGTTTGCCAATTTTTTAAAAATCTTAATTAAGTTTCATTAATTAATTTACAAAGATGTGTTTATAAATAATCTCCCTGAATGCCTCAGAAATGTATATTTTAGACTAGAAATGAAACATCTAAGAGTGGTAACCTTCCTATAGTGTTCTTTCTATGAAACATGAGACTACAAGGACTGGTCTTTGAACTCTGACCTTCGGGGTTGTCTGTACTGATGGGCAGACTGAGGTCACATTTGCTCTTGCACTGCTGCATGGCTGCTGGTCGCTGATGCTCCAGACACTCATTGGATGGCTGGCCGGTGTGGGTCAGACACTGAACCGAACGCATCTCCTGACCCAGGCCACACTTTGCAGAACACTGAAGCACAAAAACACACAGAACATACACATATTTGAACTGTGTATTGTATATAAGTACAACACAGACATGTCCTGATATGAGTAATGAATGAAAGCATGTCTTACCTCACCCCAGGGACCCGTCACCCACTGAGGGGGAGGACAGCGCTGCAGGTTACAGCGCACCCTGGAGGTGGGCCGGCCATGCTTGGGGCACTTGGACTCTGGCAGCGTGTCACCACTCTCCCCGCTCTTACACAAGACCACACGGTGCCTGTAGCCAGGACCACAACTGGGCGTACACTGCAGACAGAGGGGAGAGGAAGAAAGAGAGTGAAGAAAGGAAAAACATCGGGTGGGAGGGCAGGGAGATGGAGGCAGTGGGAGGGTGTAGCAGGGAGTTACTATGGTCACAAGCACACAAATAGAAAATCTTCTTAATCCAGTCAGCAGAGGGCAGCAGCTGAATAAGAAACAAAGTCAACAACCCGCTAAGTTCCTGTCAGAGGAAAGTTAAACGCTGCAACTCTTCTAACACCATTTAATTTGGCGGTGGAGAACAAAGTGGTTAAAGACTTTTCAGTCTGCTGTAGTTAAACAACACAAGAAAGGGTCAAGGGTCAAGATGTGTCTTAAAAGTGTAGTTTTACTGAAGTATAGCTACACTGGAGGAGGAAAAAGTCCCTCAGGCTGCTCAAACTAATGGTCAGAACTAAAAATGGGTCAAGGGGTTTCCCACATGACAAGTGTAACAGTATGTATCCATGACTGAAACAATATGTTCTTAGTGATGTATTTGTCTGCTCCGTGCCTCTGTTGTGTATTTCATGGTTAAGGTACTCTTACTCTCTGCTGGCAGATGTTTGGGTTTGTGAGGTTCATCTGGAAAAGAAACTCCTGTTTCATCTGAGAGGAATTTTAAAGAAAACTCAACTATTGGTTCAAATTTATCCCAATTTGACTAAAAACTTTGCAGGAGTGCACGCAAAACACATGCATGATGGGAGACCTCTGACGTTCACCTACCTCTGACCAGTCCAGGGCCAACCATTCAGGGGGGCAGCTGTGGTTGTTGCAGGGCTCAGTGAGTGAAGGGTGCGGGGGGTTACAGGCTGAGTCATCCAGGACTTTCTCCTCTGTCGCAGAGATCCTTCTTTTACATAAAACCTCCCGAGTTCGCAGGCCACCATTACAGGTGCGACTGCACTCCGACCACTCTCCTGTCCACCAGCTAGAAGCAGGGACGAGCTTAGTTTGTTTCTAATTCATTAACTTTTAATGCAGTGTGTATTATAGTATGGACACACTGCAGCAGAAAATTACACACTACAAACAGGAATCACAGGGAGGAACAGTTGTGCACACACAAAGATAAACACACCAGCACACATCCGAAATTAGTAAAACGTGTGCCTACGTAGACAGCATGGCAATTTCAATAAACACACAAGTGCATATGTGCATAAAAGAAGTAAATATGACTTAATAAAAACCACAGTGTACAACGAATGAATGTAAATTACGCAATCTGTACAGGAAACCTGACAAATGCCTCCAAACCTACCAGACAATAAGAAAATAGTTGTTTTTCTTTATTACTACCGAAGTGTGACTGTAGTGAGATAAAATGCTACATGATGAAATAAAAAATACACACGCGTGCAACAAAAAAGATACAAAACCATTAAGAAATACTAGTCTGTTCCACATGAATAAAATTTTATCAACATGGGATAACTCACGTTGGGGAGCACGGCTCAGTATTGCAGGATCTCCTCTTCTCTTTGGGTTTGCTCTTCTTGTCACAGAAGTGGTTGTAGGCGACTGAATGATCTGCCTGCTTCTTACACACCACCTGCTGGATCTGCACACCTGCCAGGTGAGACAACACAAGGAAATACATGCAAAAAATTTATTTATTTTATTATGGAATTTAAACGCCCCCAGTTGCTCTGCCAACAATACCTGAAGTCTGGCTGACATTTTTGCATATAATTTTCGATGGCACTTTAAAGGGAAACGCACACCAGCAACATATGACATGTCAAAACAGCAATTCCCATTGTTTTCTATGTAAAACCACACACCAGACGCATCTTGACATTATCGAGGTTTGATGTGCGTCAGCTCTCCATGACCATTTGCTAATGTGATGAATTTGACTCAAAGTAGAAAACTGTGATAAATGTGTTGTGATAAATATCACAACATTTTTGTACCTTACAAGGGATTGTAGCTGCATACAGTTCCAAAAGAGCTGTGGTGAAAAAGGAACAGAAAGTTCGCCCATTTAAAAAAAAAACTGTGAACTAAATGTATATCTTCCACCTTCACGTCCTCCACTCCACATAATGGCAAGTGAAAGAATTTATTTCTCAAAGGGGCAAATTAGCTCTTATCAGGTGCGGCGACACAGATCGTTAACTTGCAAAGGCCCGAGGGGAAAAAGGGAGATTGCCAATGTGTGTTATCTCCAAAACCTCAGAGCCTGTGAACTGCTCAATGGCCTCTGGCTTCAGCGTGGACTCTGCAAACATTCCAGTCCCATGGTGGCTTCTCTGAGACAGTGCCAGTCTACAGCAGAGATTTATACTGTGTGTTTTTAAGGAGCACTATATATGTGTTAGTGCATCTGTGTGTTGTTTGTGTTGCCATGTGAAATAGAGGCGGAAAAGGGGAGATGAAAAAGTCCATCTGTCAAGTTTAATTTGACTTCATTTATGATTAAATACATGAGCCTGTTCTTGTATTGTATTTTTAACTAAATAAATAAATAAACTATATATAAAAAAACAACTGTGGATTCAAATACACAAAGTCACCCTTAAGTAATATCAATGTTAGGGCTCTAAACCAACCAAATCTAAACCAAAATAACTGACTCTAAGATCTTTAAAAAAAAAGATTTGTGTTCACCTTAATCTAACAAAACTGACCAAAACATTTACCTAGCCTGTTATAAATCTGTTCACACAATCACATCATCAAGAATAACCACACATTTTTGGGCAAAAAAAAACTTGTCCACCAGAGGAGTTATGTAAGGGTTAGGCATGTAGTGGTTATGGTTATGGTTATGGTGTGGATACGTTTCCAGGGAATTCATCTAGGTCAGTACTGAATGACAACAGTTCTTTTGGTGTGTTTCTACCTCCAGCGCAGAGAGCTGAGCAGCGTGACCAGGAGGTGTAGTGCCAAGCAAAGCCGCTCAGAGGATCCCTGTTCAGCGGGGGGTTGAAACGATAGTGGATCCCTGGGTTCTCCTCCCTCACCAGCACCTATAAAAACACACAACCTACCATTTAACACTACAAGTTGACCAAACTTTATGGAAAATTTTTAAAACCTGTTTTGTGTTTCTTTAGTCTTAAAAAAAAAAAAACACTGTACTTCTGTTCTTACCATGACGATAAGGGTTATGTTTGTTGGCCCCAGAGCTTCAAGAGTTTCTGGCCCGTCAGTGGGACGCCTATAGTGGAAGGTGGTACCGGCAATGTCGAACCTGCGCGGCGTGTCAATGGTCAGCTTCCCATTGATAAAATACTGGTCACCTTTACTCTTCAGGACTGGGACACAGAGGAAAAGGAGGGCAAGTGAAGACAGTAAAGTGCATGGAACAAATAAAATGCACTAAGAGTTTGTGAAATGTGCTCCTCTGTTTGTGTCTGACAGTTGAACTGAGAAATTCCTAACATCTCAGACTCACAATCACAATAAGGAAGGTGACGTAAGCTGTTTTTACAACTTCTGCTGCTCATAATAGATTTTTTTTTCTCGGTTGACATTGTGACTTGTCATAGCAGGAAAAGCACAGTTGAAACTAATTTCATTTCATCAAGTGTCCCAGTAACCCATGACAAGCATGCACAACACCAGGAGCTTGAAACTAGCTCATCTATCATGCTGGCTCACTGGTTTACCGGGACGTATAACTGGAACAGAGTCGTCATTAGCATTATTAACGACACCTGTGCTAATCGTGCACTCGCTCAGTCAGACTGTCTCCTGTAAAAGAGTATACTGAGTTCACATACAGTGCTGTGCAAACGTTGATGTGCCCAAAACCTTTGCACAGGGCCGTATATATCACAGATAAAGGTCTTTGACTTGAACAGGTGTTACTAATAACATTAATGATGGTTCTGTTCTGCTGTATACCAGTAAGATGTGACAGTGAGCCAGTTTGCACAATCCCAGGACCCTGAACCTGAACCACCTGTGCTTTTTCCACTATAACAAGTCAAAAAAAAAGTCTGATGTGAAAAAGATTGATTATCATCAAGCTCTTGGTAAGACAACTAATTTTCCAAAACTTGGGAAGGAGGTTAAACAGGCACATCTTTACACATACTATACAATTCATAAAAAGATTAGTTGGTGCAGTGGCAGCTTTGTAGCTCCTGTCATAGGTTTCCCATTTCTTTACCTATTTCTCTTGAAAGGCAATTATACTAAAAGTTAGAGTGAATATCATCTTACCAAGGTAATTGAGGGAGATGTTGAGCTCTTGTATGTGGATGAACACTGATCCTTTGGGAATTCTGACCACTTCTTCATAACCTGAGACACACACAGACCCACAAAAAATGAAAGCAAGGTGAAGGAGGTTTATTCACTGGGGATCAGGGGAGCGACTCATAAGTAGTGTTTAGCTCTGTGGGACGCCAATGGACTAAGCAGAGGCTTCAGATTCCAGTTGCATTCCTGGGCAGCTGGCCTTAGCTGCTCGGCTCGGCTCTTTGCTAGAGAGCGAGAACTATGCCAAGAGCCGGCTTCTCCTCTCTTCTTCCTCTATCCAATCCCCTCCATCTGTTTTGGTCTCTTGTCCCTTTTCTTTTTACGCTCATCTCGCTTCCACTCCGCCTCACTCTGCTTTTCTCAGCTCTGCTCTGCTGTGCAGCCCTGTAAATAACTTCAGCCTCACTAGACGAAGAAGGGATCAAAAAAAAAATGGAGGAATGAAATATTTCCTTCCAGTGCTTTGACCACGAGAGGAAAGGAGAGGCTTGGCTTGTGACCTCTCCGTGGAGCTCTGAGAGGTTGGACTGACTCTGCTCTGGGTTTCTGGATGGAGGCGTGGAAGATTAGAGGGAGTTTGAGGTTTTTGGCTTCAGACACAGACACACACATAGAGAGCAAAAGTGTGAGTTCGAGGTTCCTCTGTTAACAATCAGAGGACCTGTGTTGTTAACAGAGCAAAAGAGCCGTAAACCCCCGACCCCTGACACTTCAGTAACCCCTCACCACCTACCAGAGCCACAGGCTGGACAGATGGAAAGAGACTTAAAGGGACATTAATGCATCTAAGCTGAGAGCACAGAGCAAGAATTAAGTAGCACAGTATCTTTAAGAAACTTCAACTTTTCGGATGGAGAAAACTCCAAGTTTGGCTCAATCATAGAACACTCTGTATGTTATAGTAACATAGAACATCAGAGCTGTAAAAGGTTTCTTGCTTGATATATATTTCAGTATTGTTGTGTCTCACTGCATAAGCTTTTACTCACATTTGCAACGCTTCCTTCTGTGCCAGCAGACAGAGCCTATTTAAATCACTGAAGCAGAGATGAGAAGTGCTGGTAAAAGCTTTAGGAGTTCAAAGAAATCAAACGCTTACTGTAGACATGACTAAGTGATTCTGCAAGTCATGAATCTGCCTGTGGCCAGACTAAGCCTTCAGTCCTGGCCCTGGAGTTTGAGTTTGGTTAGAGATGAGACCATGATATACTGCGACCAAGTCAACTGAGTTTAGGCTTTTGTGATCTCAGTTTACTAAAGGTTTTAGAAAAAAGCATTTGGGAAACACTTGAGCTGCATCAATATGTCCATAAAATCTGAGAAAATAATCCTAATGATGGCGTCTTGGCTTTGACTTGGAAACAATGTTTTTTAAACGTTAGGAAGATGTAGGCCTTTACTAGTCAGTAAAATTTTAATTAAGACACAATCTAGTTGAATGGTCAAAACTGTAGGAGCTAGGTTTTTTTTTTAGCTTGACCAGGAAATCTCGACCTTTTCTACATCTCTTTTGACTGGTCACTAGCAATCCCCCAAACTTATTAAAGTACAATGCTAAAATTACTGTAACACCCCTTCAATAATAGCCCTGACCACAGACACCATCCCCAGATCACATGACCAAACAACCTACACTTCGACTTCAGCCTTACTAACAGATTTTTTCATTCCAGTGATAATGTCAGATATTTTGAGGGTGGCTGAGACCTCAGCTGGGATTGACAGACTGGCCTGGTCACTGTGGTCCACAGTAGGGCTGCCTGCTCAGGGTGTGTCCCCTCTGAGGAATCCTGGAAGGGGGTGAGTGGTGTTGACAGTTGGGTGAGAGACTCTGGAGTTGGTGTTGTGGTGAGAAATGTAACCCAGAATAGATACGACAGCAGCTGGACCGCAAGCCGCACTGGTCGGACCTCACCTAAATCTGTCTGCCACGTGTCCCTGGGTGGCTAGTGGATAAATATATGTAGGCATATACAGTTCATAGTATGTACATGTATATATTTCTAGGCTTTGTTATGTGCTCTGTATATAAATCTGTATATGATATTGAGCTCACCTGACTCACTGTATTTGTTCATTTATGTATAAGGTATTAGTTTAGTCTTGATCTGTGTGAACTTTTGTCTAAAGGGCTAAATGTGTGTCACATGACATCCACTTAGCAGCCCATGCTGGCCTTTGCTCTATCTTAATCCTGCCTAACCTTACAGCTACATTTGACACTGCTGATCTTATAATTGTACTTGATTTATGGTACCATTATGATAATATTCCTGTTATAATATTCCAAATATAATTTTCTTAAGAAAAAAAACAGAATAAGGGGTTTGGTTCTAAAGTGGTCTTTCTCACAGGCAACTTGGTAGATTCTAAGTCTCCAGAACTTTTTTTTTTGGTGGTGTACCGCAAGGGTCGATTCTGGGCCCTATTATTTTCTCTTTTTACTTGCTTTCCCTAGGTCACATAATTATTAGCAATAACATATGATTTCATTTGTATGCAGATGATAAACAAGAATATCTTCCTGACAACCCTATACAAAGCCTATACTGACGAAGTGATGCTTTTCTAAGGCTTGCCAACGGACATTAAGGGACCAGCCAGGAATGTATACACTTTTTTAAATAGAACTTTTAATTAGTCCCCAGTGGTCATAAAAAAAGCAAAAAAAAACAAAAACAAAACCTTGATGTAGGCATGATGGTGGAAAAGACAGGTGACTGTTACTATCTGTCATGCCAAATCTGGGCTGCATCAACTCTCAACTGCTGTATATACACATCATTTATCTCAAAGCATCCATCAGAAAAAACAGGTGCTGAGATAAATGACTGTTCTGCTGCTATGTGGAGTTTTACTGGCTTTATCAAATAAATAACCGTGACAGTATGTTGCTTTGCATGTGAGCAGACCATTATATGATACATTTTGAATATCTGGAGTATCCTAACTCACTTGGCGAGGCAGCTTTCCAAGATGCATTAACAAGCCACAGTATCAGAATCCGAAGGGTACATGTGCACATTTTTGGCACGAGAGAACAATTATGTTGCAAAACTTCTCATGGTAAATGCCTCATGTTAACCTAATCTGATTCTCAGAAAAGAGGAGACAGTTACAACACTTAAGTCAAAAAGTGAACCATGTTTCACCCCTGCTAATAAAGACAGGAGACATCAAAACCTCCATCTATGTTTGCACAAACGTCTGTGGCTGCAGCTCCCAAAAGTTAATTAATGAGATGACTGGGAGAGTAAAAGATGTGCTTGATTTCTGTACCTCCTTCAGGCAGTGAGTCGTTGAAGAGTCCCTCCACAGACACGCAGCTGCTCCCGTCACCCCCACAGATCCGGCAGCGGTCCTCGCGAACGTCCGAGCCGAGGATGCGGTCACAGCCTACGTGCTGTGAGAAGGGAGAAATGAGTGAGCTGCAGGGTCACTCAGGGTCATGGGTGAAGGGGCACAGTCAGTAAGTCGAGAGGTGTCAGAGGCCGGGCTGAGGGGATTACCTCTAATGTCTTCCAGACCACTTTTCCAAAACACAGAAATATCAGATGGTAAATCCAGATGTGTTTTCTGATGCTGTGCAGACATAATGCTCTTAGGTTGCTAAACTCATAGCTGTCGACATAAATAAGTTTCATGATGAGCAAAGCAGGTGGTTTTACTCAAACTTGTTCACAGTGAACCAAATCTAAACAAAAGTACACAAAATGAATGGCAACTGCTCTGAATCTCATATATGCACATGACAGTTGCTTATTGTAGAGAGGGATAATGAGGCTTAAGTTTGTTATTACTTTTACCTTGATTAGATCACAGACAAAACTAAACCCAGAGTTAAATCTGTGATTCGCACCATTGTTATCTGGTGGGTTTGTAATGTGGGTAATGATGAGTTTATAAAGTTTAAAATGATAAAATGTCACAACCAGCAGGAGGCCCCTCGTCTCTACAGGCAGACAGGGTTTCCCACAGCTCATTTGTAAAATACGTAATTTATATAAAAGTACGGTGCTGGAATATGAAGTGAAGTGAGAGATGCTGCTTTCAAAACTGGCTTTCAAACTGCACCTTGGTCTGTGTATCATCCATTCATTCAGTGTGTATCAATCTGTAATTACTATTTTCTGCAACATAGGAAATGTGTAAGCCAAAACTATGATTAGGAGAGTCTATGTGCACCCAGGATCCTCAGCAAGGCGCACCATAAAAGAAATCTGAAATCTTCTTTTGAAAATGACAGACCAACTGCAAGAATATCTTTTTTTTTTCAACAAAATCTAAATCGCATTTTATCTAATTTCTACTTTACACTTTACAACGGAGACGGATTAGCAGTTGAAATCCCTGTGAGAGCACAGCCTCCACCTGGATTTACGTGGTCTGTTAATTTCATGAAAGAACAGGTGTTGCTAATGTTTCATACATGCTATATTATGTCCAACAGATCCCGGAAAAAGCGGCTCTAGCAGACATTTCGTCTGCAGCGGCATGTTGAGTTCAACTGGACCATCTGTTCGTAGGCCCCCTTTTTCTACCTCCTCCACTTCTCCCTCTCTCCATCTGTTTCTCCCTTCTTCTCTTATTGTCAGACGCCAACTCCTGAACCAAAGCCAGCGTGAAGCTGCAAACAAGAGATAGAGGTTTCTCCACAGTGTGTTTGAAGTTTTATGTGTGCTTAAAGTATATCTGAGGTGAGACGAGAGAGGAGGGGGAGAAGGAGGAAGAGGCGCTGACTGGATAGCAGACAGCAAAAAAATGAAAGACAGAGGAAGAGAAAAAAAATCGAGGGACAGAGTGAGAGTGAGGAATAGAGAGAGGTAGAGAGTCAGAAAGGGAAAGAGCAAAAAAAGAGACAGATAATAAGACTGCAGTGAATGAAAGTCAGCCTGCAGAGCAGACAGATTAACAGCTGAGCAGGAGGGTCACTGAGTTTCTACAGAGCAGAACAGGGCAGAGTACAAGGAAAAGAGAGGAGTGAAGGAGGAGGAGAGAACAGAGAGGGGATGTTGATAAACAAAATCCTCTTTTTGGATGGGATCAGACCAGGATCTCCAGCCTGCCTCAGCTCCTCAGTCTACCTGAGACATTTCAAACAAAGTGAGGGGGTGGAAAAATAACATTTTTTGGCACTCAGCAAAACAACAAGCTGACTGTCCTGAAGTTGTTGCTTCTCAGTTTTTTGTATTTGTCCTCACATATTTTGCTCCTTGTGCAAAGAATCTGCTTATTTTTAGAGCAGAACTATATCCAAAAACAACAGATTGGGAATCAACACCAACCACGTAAACTGTGCACTATTACCATTAGTTTTTTGTTTTTTTTTGGTCTATAATGAGTCATGGTGTTAAAATGGATTCCAGGGACCTGTTGGAGCTCCAGGTGGTCTCCACTTCATCAAAATGAACTGCAGTTTGATGTTTTGTTTTGTTATCAGTCGGGATTAAAGAGAGAGCATCAGCAATGGGAATCTCACACTGCTGCCAGACTTAAGGTAATTTTTCAGTTCAGCAGCTGATAGTGATGATCGTCAGCAGCCAGTGTGTAAACCAGACAGTGGTGGCTGTCCAGAGTCCAGAGAGCGAATATAAACATTACTATCTCAGTTCGAGACGGTCTTGTGTTGGTTCTTTATTCTGCTGCTTCAGCGTAAACTGTCTGTTCACATGCAGATGTGCACTATAACTGTTTGTATTTCGACTAAACCCTTGAGCGGATGCGTAGAAACAGAAAAACATATAAAATCCTCTTTTCTCACCTTACACTCTCCATTTACGCACACATCCAGAGAGTCATCTCGGCAAGGTGTGCCATCCACCACAGCTGGAGCACGCTCTGTGTAGAAGTTGTAACCTTCTGCCAGGCAGTTAAGAGAGCAGGGCTTCACCCCACCTGGACACACAGACACAATTCAATGAAGCATGTGGTAAACAAAACAAAATGTCATGCTGACGTATGTAACTGGTTGCAAGTCTTTGTTCTGCTGAATACAGTGCATCCTAATAAAGGGTGCAGAGTGAAGAGGCAGAGTAAGAGAGACAAGAGTCTGCAGGGAGTAGGAAATGTTTTTCAGTGCTGAGAACAAGCAGCTGAATGTGATTAGGTCCCTGCTTCTCTTGAAGATATTCACACAGACAGATAACTCCTGCTCGACCTCAATAAAGGCACATAAACACTGCAAATGGGTACAGCAAGGCCGGCAAAAATTTAAACTTCAAAAAACTCAACAAGTAAACTTCTCAAAAGTGCACACATTTAAGAAAAATCAGTTACATTTGGGGCATCAACATCATTAGCTTTCTAACAATGAATTGATGATTAATCATTTGAACTCTAATTAAATTACTTCTTTATCATTTCATAAGTGTGAAAGTATTCAATACTACAAACACACGTGTGGACTGTACATTAACATTCACAGGTCTCGAATATTTACAGAGATCTTATGTATTCTTTGACACTCAAGCGTAAAGAAAAAGCTGCTTGTGCCCCACAGCCAGGCTACCTGTTACAGCAGAGGTGGAATAAAATTTCTAGCTTCTTTGTTTGGTAAACCCGCAGATCACAACAGTCAGCTTGTGAAGATGTCCAAGGATACCAAATATAATTATCACTAACCTGCACTCGTATCCCAGCTCAGTGGCATTTGCCACAGGAGACTTGTTCTAGATCAGTTTATCAGAAAAGACTTCATCCGTGTACCGGTTGAAAACACAGCCTGTCTCTAAGAACATCTCTGACAGCAGCGGCAATTAAACAATACGGCCGCATAGTATAGAGCCCTTTATAGGCTGCACAGTCATTTATAATATGGGCAACTGATTCTAGGTAGTATAAAGATGTGCACATGCATATGTGCATGCACACCTTTCACTCTTGATATGCTCTGTTTCTTTGCCTACTATGACAAGATATTTGTTTTTGGTCTACATCCCATGATAAATGAGCCACACACAAACACACACACACACACACACACACACACACACACACACACACACACACACACACACACACACACACA
>JBBMJY010000022.1:15673438-15707688 GCA_037833715.1 Toxotes lorentzi | reverse complement strand
CCCCCCCCCCCCCCCCCCCCCCCCCCCCCCCCCCCCCCCCCCCCCCCCCCCCCCCCCCCCCCCCCCCCCCCCCCCACGCCTCTACGGGGGTAAGCATGGGATGAGAGCAATTATGAGAGCGGAGGTGAAATAATAAGAGTGGTGGGATAGAGGGGAAAGCTGTCAAATCAACCTTGAGAAAGTATGGCAAAGAAAATAAACCATGCTGGACTTGCGTCAAACACAACTGGAAGCTTTGAGAGATGGACAAACAGACACACTGAAGACTTAATAAAAAATTGGAGACAGCACCAAAAATTCAACAACATTCACATGGCAGCGTGATTGGTACAGGGCCTGGTTTTCATTACTTTCACTCAAATTTCATGAAATTGCGTAAAAGAAGCTATTTATAATACACAATGTGAAAATCTAACAGATGCACTGCAAACAAAGGGTTCCTGTGATTAATCCTTGCATCAACAAGAATCTTAAATAAAAGGCCGGAGTGTTTTGGTTTGTATTCTCAGCGGTACGATAAGGAAAACCCTAAGTACAAAACTACTCAGCTGACAAATCTGGGGGCAGTTGGAGGAAATTTAATAAGGGGGTCAGACATGATGATGAAATTGTGATAATTCAGAACAAGTAAATTGTTTGTTGACTAAATGTACTCTTGGTATCAGGGCATAGACAGTCTTATGACCCTGCTCCAGTTTGAATCCTGGTAACCATTTTGTTCAGAGCATCATTTAAACAGAACACAAACAACAACAGATTTCACTGGCTTTCCCACATTTAGACTTTGTTTGTCTTTCAGGAATGGAAAGCATCAGTGTGGAAACAGACTGGGATGGGTTAGCCCTCTCCTCTCTGATTACCACAGGAAGGAACAACTTCTCTTCCTCGTCCTTGTTTGTCTCTGAACTGAACTCATTCAACACGTCTCACAGCGGGGGATCCTTCTTCGGGATCTTCCCGGAGAATGGTTCCAACATCACACCACACACCTTGCCCCAGCCCAAGGTCAGGGACGTGGGCCTGGCCAGGGCAGAGATCGCAGTGCTTGGGGTGGTGCTGGCTCTTACCACCCTGGGGAACGGTTTTGTGCTGTGGGTGCTGCTGAGGAGGAGGAAACACAATGCGCCCATGCATGTGTTCATGGTCAACCTGTGTGTGGCTGACCTGGTGGTAGCCCTCTTTCAGGTCAGTTCACAAGCTGCTTTGAAGCGTAAGTTAAACATAGAGAATGGCAACATTTTAGGAGTAGGAGTAGCATTACAATCTGCCACATTAGGCTCAGTTTGGAGACGATTTATTCATCATGTTTGTTTTTAAACCAAAATGTAGTTCTAAGTTTTTCAGACAGTGTCGTTGAAGGTTTTTTTTACCACGATCACTGCTCTTGTTTTGGCAATACAGGTTTTCCTGTGTATGAATAAATCTTTTTTAACATACTGTTAAAAACATACGGTGCATTTGTTTGGGAGTATTTTCATCAAATTTGATGCTGTAGTGAGTATTCACGCAGCCGGATAATGTTTTTATTGAGGAGGTCTATGGAACAGAGAATTATGATAAATTCAGGTGATGCTTCCTATAAGGACCAATTTATTGTTGGTTTTAGTCTTTTCCTGGAATTTGTTGACAATTTGTTCACTATAGAACCACTAAACTGTTTCTTCTCTACATTTCTATGCACCGAAGCAGGAAAAGCTTTTCTATGCTAGGAGCCGCTTTTAAATAAAGAACTGTTTTTTTTCTATCTGTCTTCAGGTTCTTCCCCAGCTAATATGGGATATCACAGAGAGGTTTCAGGGGCCTGACTTGCTTTGCCGGTCCATCAAGTACTTGCAGATTGTGGGCATGTTTGCTTCCTCCTACATGATAGTTGCCATGACAGTGGACCGGCACCATGCCATCTGCTGCCCGTTGCAGGCCTACCGTGGGGGAGCAGTGTCCCGCTGGAACACCCCTGTCATGGTGGCCTGGGGCCTGGCACTAGTCCTCAGCATACCACAGGTAGGGAGGGGTGAACACACAGGCAAACAAAACCTCTCCCACATGCACACACACACACACACAAAAAAACACATGGTGAAATAGGAGATAGGAAATGAGAGCTCAGCAGGCGTTCACACCCTGATTTCTACAGTAGAACTCAAGATGTTAGTCTATTTTTAGTTCTGTGAGGTCACTACAGTTCACCTAATGGAAGAGGAAAGTGACGGTCATGTTTGTGGGTGTGCTGACCGCCCTCCTTTTGTTCGGTCTGTCAGGTTTTCATCTTCTCTCGCTCAGAAGTGGCTCCTGGAGAGTTCGAGTGCTGGGGTCACTTTGCTGAGCCATGGGGGCTGAAGGCCTATGTCACGTGGATGACTGTGGCTGTCTTCCTCCTGCCCGCCCTCATCATTACCATCTGTCAGGTAATACTGGTTGAACTGGTTGGGCTCTCAATCACTGCACCATCCACACTGAGGAGGGTTACAGACATTAGGCAACATTATCCAATAATGAAGCGTGTTGCATGAATGAAATGCTGTTTTGTTTTTCGTGGAGGGTGCGTTTGGCAGGCATTGTTTGATAACCTGTGGGGGAGTGCGGTTGGTGTTATGTAGCATCCCATGGCGGACAGGCAGTCTGAGCCTGCCTCCCATCAACCCTGCTGCTCTATTTAGGGAAAGATATTTCCAGGGTCCAGCTATTTCCCCTAATTAACACAGCACTTGGAGGACCACTGCTGAGACGGGTGCTCAGAAAATCTGCCCACTCTGAGAACCTCCTGCCAGAAAGTGGAACGTACCAGATCTCTGCCAAACACAGTATCCCTGACCTTTTTTTATCGGATTTCAAATTGAGAGGCCTCTGTAGATTCTTTTTCAGAAGTACGATGTAGAATCTGCAGAAGGAAATGACTTGGAAAGTTTCTACTGATTCAGCTGATAGAATAGCATGTACTTTGCTTGTATATATTGGATGGAGCTGTGGATTAGAGTTCTGTGTTTAATCAAATTATTCCCTCATGAAGACGTTTTTAAAAGTAGGTGGCAAAAGAGCAAGGGTTGGCAGTAACAATCCTTAAATTCAGAAAAAAAAGTAAAGATAGCTACAAGTATGAATCACCTACTATTACTTGTTTTCAAGTGTGAAGAATTATTTTGCTGCTATAACATTTTATGGTTGCTATTTTTCTAGAAACAGAGTGGAGGAAAAGTGGTGTATAATAGTATTGCATGAAAATGTCCGACCCTGATTTATGGCTGGTGGCGAAGGCCAACACACACGCTCTCTTTCATATCAAATGTCCTGTCACTGTTACAGCAGAAATGCAAAAAAAAAAAGATCAGATATCTGAATCTGGCACGTGCCAGTCATAACATTTAATCCTCGGGCCCTCAAGTCTCCATATGATGGAATGTCTTCTTTCAGTCATATTAAACTGTGCTATGTCATGATGTTATTCTTGTTTCTCAGATAAGGATCTTCAGAGAGATTCACAATAACATCTACCTGAAGTCAGAGAGGATGGTGATGGCTGAGCTGAAGAAGAATGAAATCCTCTTCCGCTTCCACAGCTTTAAGAAGGAGGATGAGCGGGCCAGGGAGAGGGGGAGACAGGCGTTTGGTGGAGGTGGGGGCAGGGATGGGAGAGGAGGTCAGCTCTTAAAGGGTGTGAATAACAGCCCTCACAATAACGTACACAACACCCAAGTGGGAGAGTGTTACGACTATGTACCATCCGCTATTCAGTATAACAGTTGCCGTGGTGAACAAGCAACAACAACAGCATCGCCAACGCAGCAGCAAACACAGAGCAGCTCAGATTGCCAGGAGTCCTACATGTCCTACGAGCTGACTACAGGCTCACCCCGCTGCTCCCTTGACTATGTTCCCCCGCACCCCCCAGCCACTCCGCCTCCAAGCATCACTAAAGCCATGTCCAAGACAGTGAGAATGACTCTGGTCATCGTGATGGTCTACACCATCTGCTGGTCACCGTTCTTTATTGTCCAGCTGTGGGCAGCCTGGGACCCCAACCCTCCAGATCAAGGTCGGTCACAAACATGCTTTATGGGTATTGCATATCCGTGTCACCAGCCTGATCTCGGGAGAGTGTTTGTTCCATCATTGCAACATTTACAATGCATGTAATGCACTCTCGCGTAAGAACAAAACCAGACATCTGTGTTAAAACCAGTGCAAGTGAATCATATAAGTTGTTTTCCCAGATCGACTGAGCCTCCTTAGTCCAGTTTATTCATGTAATTGCTGTAAACGTTCAAACCGTATCTGTTTTGCCCTCTGGGCACCAAAAACAAAAGCTAAGCCACTGGGTCTGGCTCATAACAGCAATCTCTGATCAATGCTGTTGTCCATCTCAGTGAGTCTAAATACAGTCTCGCTCATTATCCCACAGACAAGCTCCAGCTCAGATGTGGTAAGAGTGATTGAAATACGAGGTCAAAAACAATGTTTGTTTTAACCCACAACTAGGAACTTCTGAATGATGTCTCTAGCCTCTGTTCATTTTGGAACACAAACAGCATCTGCTGATGTCTTAACTGACAGCCAGAGCTTATGCTAGCAAGGCTAGCGTAGCCTCAAGTTGTGGCTGATAGTATGAACTGTGTGGGTGTCCTCTGATCTGGAGCTAAAGACAAACACCCAAGGCCAGTAAATAACCTGTTTATATCTCCTGCTGATTTTGCAACATGACCAGATGTTGACATTTCATCAACAATGATCCGTGCCAGGAGCTTGCACACATAGTCACAATCACAAGCACACATACAGAGCAAGGCACGTAAGCTCGCACATATGCACACACCCGCACATGCATATACAAAGTATACTCACATGCACATACAAGAATGCATACACATGTATGAGGCCTTACTGGCAGACAGCTCCACACACAAACACACACACACACACACACACACACACACACACACACACACACACACACACACACACACACACACACACACACAGTTGCTAGAGGTCTTCTCAACCCAAGTGGTATATATCCTTCATTCATCTGTGCAGCTCGCCAACAACTCCACTATTTTGAGTGGATGTTGACATCAGTCTGGGCTGTGTTTGTTTGTGCTGGCAGTTCTGAAGCAGGTACAGTATGTACCGGGAAGGAGAGAGAGAGAGAGAGAAATAAAGAAAAAGTGAGAGAGAGAGTATGCACTGGCAAGGTTTGCAGACGATAAAGTGGTCAGACCACGGAAAACTACAATTCCCAGGGTGCCTAGCTTCGGCAGGGCAATCATGGTTTGCAGCAGGGTGTGTGTGCATGTGTATTATAACTTGCAGGGTGTGTTGTATGGAGTGTGAAGGCTGAAAGTGAAGGCTGTTGGACTGAGAACAGCCATGTGGAGCAGCTTGTTTGAGAAAAGCTGCTTAAAACGACAGACTTTTTCCCACCTTTGTTAATGAACTGACTGAGCTGAGAGAGAGAGGCCGTCTGTGCTCAGTGTCTCAGGACAGGAAGTAGAAAGAGAGAGATTGCATAATGGTGAACTAAAGAAAGTCGGAGAAGGAGCAAAGTTTAGAGAGGCATCCAGCACAGAGATGATGGAGAAGAAGAGCAGAGAGAAGAAAAAGAAGTCTGAGTGAGAGGGTAAAAGTGACAGAAGGAAAGCTGAAATGAGAATTTGTGCAGAGTGAGAAGGACAGAAAAGGGGCTGGGCGGTGTGATCTGGCCTTAACGCAGGGCAGAGTCGATGGCTGTGCTCCTATTTTAACAGCTGCAAGGGATTTCCATTGTAAAATCAGCTGACTTGATGAAAGGAGCACTTGTTGCCTAAAGTTGGAATTGGCTGACCAGCCATCTCTGTAAGCCATTATGTTATTGGAGGGCTAGATTAAAGGCAGTTATGTCATTGAAACTATTTATCTTTCACGTCCAGTGTAGTGCTCATCAGAAGCAAGGAATTCTTGCAAGGCATTGTGGGATGCATGGTTCTCCTCGGCCAGCATCTGTGAGCCAGACAGGGGAGAGTCTGCAGCTTCGATTCACTTTCTCCTCACTCCTCAGACACACACACACACACACACACACACACACCTCACCTATGTTCACCTATGATTCTCTCTTCTCTCTTACTTTCTATTTTTATTAAAACAACTTCTAGCCTCGTCTTCTCTTTCAAGGAAATTTTGGCAAAGATGTGGAGCAGCATTCATATATTAAATTATCACAGAGTCAGTGTAGTCTTGAATTTGTCCTTAAAAAAAACCCACTTTCCTTTAACCTGCTGTGTGTGGTTTACCCTGTCTGTGAACCTTCAGGTTTGGTAATGGTCACGATGGAAAAGTGATCCTTCACTTGAGAAGCAGCAAAACCACAATGTAAAATTCCTCCAGTACAAGTAGAAGTCCTGCATTCAAAATTTACTGATGTCAAATTATAATGAGAAGTCATTGTAATTTTAATTATTAAGTTGATAAATTACTAATTATGTATTTAAGTGTAAGCAGAATTTTAAAGCTGTAACCAGTGCAGGTGGAGCTAGGATGTACATGTTTTGGTAGTTAACTCTACAGTAATAAGCTACTGAACAGACATAATATGACCATGCAGTCGAGTGATGTGACACTGCCAAAAAAGTTAGAGGGAGCAATAAACACAACCAGTCAGAAAGCCATACAGGTTCCAAACAAACTACCAGGACAAACCAGAGAGTCAGTTTTAAACATCACTTCCTGGTTGAACCACTGACTTACTGTACTTGCTGTAGTTGTGCACACATACTGTTCCTGTGTAGTGAGTGGTTACTGATAACATTTTGGGTGCGGGCACTTTCGGTTTTACCTCCAAATGAAGTGATTTTGTGTATTATTGCCGGTCCCAAAGTAAAGCAATTACTTTACCAGCAGAACCAATATAACAGCTGTAATAACCACTGGTTGACAGCAATGTTAAGGTCAAAGAGGTTATCTGCAGTGGAGATCAACACGGAGCAAATAAATTCACAGCCCACACAGAGTAGGTTTACTCACTCACCCCCTCTGTATGGCTTCCAGGTGTAAAATTTTCCTCGGAAAGGAACGCTGTCAAAGTCTGAGCACTGAATCTCTCTGAAATCCCGAGACCCTGTGGGGCACTCCTGTAACATACCCACACGTACACAGTACATGCTAGCAGTCATGTGCAATGACCATACATAAAACAAATTCTATCAAGTACTGATATAATGATGATGAGGATGAGGATGAAGAGCAGTGATACTTACATCAATATTGCAGGACCTGAAACGCTTTCTCTCCCCTAGACAATACTTTCCACCAATGGTTGGCCTACAACCAAACACAAACAGAATCAGGCCAGTCGGTCACATCTGAGTACAATTTACCAAGATCTAACCTCTGTCACATCACCACACAGCGCAGGCTCCTGATCTGCTTTGCCTGTCTTCATCAGTGTGTCTTCAATCTCACCGTCTGTCTCTTTTATTGCTTTATTGTCTATCAGTGGCCGTCAAGCCATGTGCAAAGCGATGCTCATAAATGATATGAGCCTCAGATTTGGGTCAATTCATTTACAGTTTAATCATTTCGAGATGAGGGATCAGGTGACTGATGCTGATGCAAAAACAAGTCTGCTAGTCATCATGAGATGACTCAGCCTCTGAATTATTTTATAGATAAAAGAATTATTTCATACACAATATCTAGACTTATATTATTATATATGTCTAGAAAGTCTTTTCATAACATCAGTTGCTAAAAACAGTATTTAATGTGGATCTGTCACTTCTGGTCCACAGTTCAACCATTCAGTACAGCTGAGCTAATTTTTCATCTGGACTGGATCCAGTGATATCCACCTGTCCAAGATTTTGAAGGTTAAGTTTCTTTAGGTCCATCTTAATACGACACTCACACGACCAAATGCTTGTTCAAAGATATCTGGGTGGCTGTATTTATTCCCCCTCTCCACAATGACAAAGAAGCAATACTCACAGAGCAACAACACTGTGCTCTTGGCACAAAAAATGCATTCAAAGCTCAGCTGCTACATCAAGCTGTTATCGTGAAAATTATGTTTTTTTTTGTTTTTTGTGTTTTCATGGACAGCGTTTCTTTGCTAAGCTGTGGCAGGGAAGGATTCCTGGAAGTCAAATGTGAATTTGTCCCTGGGACAAGACACTGGTAATAAAGTTATATACACCTGCCAGGAGCCAGGACATAGATAACCACTTGATTTGATCGTTCTCGATTCTCAGACCCCTGAACGCTTATATTAACTCTGTGCTCTCTGTGCATTTATGCACAAAATGAGGTCTGTGGATTTTGTCCCCCATCTCTTACAGTGCTGTTGTTCTGTAATAGAATGAAATTAGCTGCCTCCTTTCACTGTTGTGTTCAAAAACCTATTCTGCTTGCTGATCCAGAGGCTTCCAGTCATTTTGAAGTTACTGAAGTTTGAAGTGAGCTTAAGTAACTTGAGTTTTACCAGCCAAACCACCATCAGTAGAGTTTTCCACCACAAAATAAATAATGGATTTCAGACTGGCCATAGCTGAGATCTGTACCTGGGGCTGTCACAGTGTCTGACAGAAGAGGAGACTCCACCGCCACACGTCCTGCTGCACTCCTCCCAGGGCGACCACAACCCCCAGCCTCCGTCCACGCCCTCTGGACGAGTCCCATACACCACACACACCCTCTTGTAGCACCACTGCAGTAAATCATACTCATAAATACAAACAAACCCACACAAAAACAAACCCAGAATACAAGGCAGCTCACAGCCCCAGGAAGAGTTTTTTATTAATTTTTTTTAAAACTTTGTTTGTGTCTTTCCGGGTGATTTTTTGCCTTTAAAATGGTTCATCTAACAAATATTTTTATTGGAAAACATGTCATCCAAACAAAACAACAGCCAAGATGAGTCAGTGTGAGTTTTTATTCTTGTAAAAAAAGTGTTCTGAAAAGAAAGTGTTTACTTACACCTTTCTCTATCGTGTTGGTCTGACAGATGGTTCCCTCTGCAGCGGGAATGCTGCTGGTGATGCAACGGTTGCTCTTACTCATGCACCAAAGTTCACTGCAGACTTCCTGTGTGTGTCAGTGAAAGGAGAATAAGATACAGAAGATAAAGAGACAAAGGGGAAAAAACAAAGCAAAGAGTGAGACAGCCTGTCTGTGTTTCTCCATAAGGCCATTATAAAGACACAAAGTGGATTCGCTGACTCTTCTCTTCTCCCTCTACAGCAATGTCTACAACACATGGGGCTACGTTTTATTGTGTACATATGCTCCGACCACGTAGTATCGATAATAATGAGTCTATAAAGCAGTGCGCTGTTCCAGATGTTCATTCGCTCTGAGCCTGGCCTTGTAAAAGCTGACCATGCAACGAAATGGATGCTATTCTGCGAAGGTATTGCAAGATGTTTCACGTCATCGCAGAGAAGCCGACATGACAAGAATCAGAGAGCTAATCAGAGAGCTAATTATCTGATACTTATCTGATACGGGCTATAAAGGCTGGTGGAGAGAAAGCATGAAAAACAGAGAGAAGAATGTAAACACACCACAATGGAGAGCAAAGCGTATAATGTAAAACTAAATCAGGGAGGTTTCATCACTTCTGATGTATCGCACAGCTGATATTTAAGAACTGACACAGCAAATCCAGCTGCCTTGATTTAGGATTGAGAGCTACTTCTAGACAATCTGGCCGACTGAAAATCTTTATAGTGCCTCGTTTCTTATGTGTTACATTCTATTCAGTTTCTTTCATTTTATTTTCTACGTTTTATCTAAGCGAAGCCAAGTCATGTGTTTGATTTGATGAATGTTTATTGTTTTTTAGCTGAATATCTGGAAAATAAATGTGCATATGTATATTGTTTATGCCACTTTTGAAAATAAGATACAGTATCTCAAATTCACGAGACCTTGAGAAATGGAAAAATTAGGAGAAAGATGTTTGTGAGAGCAAACTGTTCTCATTATTGGGGTGAGAAATGTTGGGTGAGATGCTATGTACCGTAAAACTTTATTTACTCACCGCATATTTACATTGTCGAGATCTGACGCCGTACTGGAAGCGGCACTGTTCGTCTGCATCGTAGGCCTGACCAGGGGCTGTGGTGGGGTATACAAACTCCTGCTTGGGGGGGACGTTGTTCAGACAGGAGCCCATACCTGAGCTAAAGCAAACCAAAGAGAAGAGAAAAGGGGGGAAATTTAAATATACAATAACTGGCAATGTTTCAGACGTTTGTTCTGAGGATATCCAAAGTAAAGCAGCTTTACTGAAGCACTAAACAGAAAACAGATAATTAAACTGAAGCGGATTTGCCTACTGTCAAGACGCATCTGTAACTTGAATGTTTCTCTGACCATCAAAAATGTCACACTGACATCCAGGGTGAATTTTTCCTTCTGAAACCTCTAATTACCAAATTATTTATGGTGTTACAGATATCTGATAGGCTGACTCACTCCAGGAAGCTGGTGATGTAATCCCGGCTACAGGCGGACCAAATAAACGGGTTTGTCTTCATGGTAATGTGGTCAGCCATCAGCTTGGCGGTCTCCTGGCTGCGGGGGCCACAGGCGTTGCCCATACCGTCATGGTTCATTCCAAACCTAAAGCCCATGATGATACAGTGACAACACTTTGAGGCTGTGCGGATGGAGACGTTGGAAAAAAAGATCACTGTGGATAACCGAGAGGGATCTACAGGACAGAGATATGAAAGTGTACAGTCCACAGCTGTCAATCAAGTTTTCACCTTCATCTATCAAAAATCTGAGAAAAGCATCAAATCCTCGCATTTGAGAAGTTGGAACCAGAGAACATTCGAGTTATTTTGCATGAAAACAGATGGAAACAAGTAATCATTTTTATCATTTAATCATTCAAACTTTACGCCTCTCAAACCAAAATGATAAGTAGTTGTTATATAACTGTCCGTCTTAAATATGACATGGTAAAGGGATGTATTTATGACACGACACCCTGACAGTTTTTCTTCCTTAACATTCATGACAGCGATAACGCTCACAGTAGCTGTGTTTGGGCCTGACATATAAATGCTCTGAAAGCTTTCTATCCGTCAGCTGAGTCATTTCTGTCTTGGTCTGTATTGTCTTTTCATGTGGGTATCCTCCACCACAAACAGGCCTGCATTTAATCTAATGCTCCACTGTGATGTCAAAACAATTTATATGGCAATTAAAAACAACTGTTGATTGTGTTCATGCTGCGGAAACCAATTGTATGCACACAAGCATTCATGCATGAATCAGCATACTATGTCTAGTCATGCTGGGTAGACAACCCTGGGGTCTGAGTACTCGAAAGCTACCTGTGTTAATCATTAGGGAGACAGGACCCTGAGGGATCCACCATCTGAGCAATACTCATTTAGTCTGAGGAAGAAGAATACTTCCCAAAAATAAAACCAACTCAGTGGCTTCTCAGAAAAAAAAATGGAAATGAAATCAGTAATGTCTGTTGATTTACTCTATTCATGACAGAAATAAGGCTTATAGGCCGATTCAATTACCGGTTACTAAGTGATCCAGAACATCTGTTCTAGTAAACCACAGTCTCTAAGTCACCCAGGGGATAAAGATATAAAAAAAGTCAGGCATCTGCAGGTGCTACACCAACACCACATGTCACCAATTCCACTGGCAAATAAATAGTGTGACTGAAAGAAAATATACAACTATTAACACGTTCTCAGCTGATGGAAATGACTCATGGCACTGAAGATTACATAAACTGTCTTTGGAGATGTGGAGATGTAATCTGAGGACAATCTCTCTGTGGAGGGACGGATCGGCTCGGACCAGACCACAACAAAAGATACATGAGACACCTCTGGGATCCCTTCAGAGATATTTTCTGTTTTGGGCTCAGCTAGAAAAACAGCAACCATGGATCTGGTTGGGGTTTTGTGTTTTTCCACACAGGGTTATGTACTTCCCCTTAGCAGTCATAGTGGGTCACAGCTTGATAAGCGTGAGCTCTCTATGCAACACTGTGACACTTAAACATGTCTTTAAAGATTTATAACATGTGACCCCTATTGTATACTGTTTAACAAAACTATTGCGCCCCTCAGACAGCAAATATGTGCATGATGAAGGTCTATTGAACATGCGTTACTCACGTGTGTCCTATCTCATGGGCAATAGTAAAGGCTGTTCCCAGGCCAATGTCTTCATTGATGCTGCAGCTCCTCTCTGGCTCACACATCCCTCCTACAGGAGCCAGACCTGTCTCACACAGACATACACATATACGCGCGCACACACACACACACACACACACACACACACACACACAAACACACACACACACAGTACATGAATATAAAATCCTAATATACTATAGGACACATCTTAGAAGAATCTCAACTTCTGGGAAACTGAAAGAGACTGAAAATAAAACAAAACTAAAGCATGCTGGCCTTCCAAGCAGAACTTTATTCAAAAATAAGATTGTACTTGATGTACTTGATGCACATCATGTATTTTTTGAATGAAAATATATGTGTGTGTGTGTGTGTGTGTGTGTGTGTGTGTGTGTGTGTGTGTGTGTGTGTGTGGACTAATTTGAGTATTAGTGTTACAATAAGGTTTAGGTTCAGTGTTTTTAGCTTTGGTTTAGGCATTTAGTTGTGATGGTCAGGATCATGGTTAGGGGTGAGGGAATGCATCATGTCAGTGGGGGTTTTCTTATGAGTACAAGAACAAACGCATGTGTGTGTGTGTGTTACCTAGGGTTTCACAGGGCTTGTTTTTTTGAATGCAGATGTCGTACCTGCAGAAGTAAAGGAAAATAAGCCAAGCTATTCAAAACTAATACTTATATACTAACATATATACAAAAGCAGATGAAAGCTGTTGTGTATGTTGTAATAACACTTACATATAGTTACAGAAACATACAAACGCGCTAGAAATGGACAGGCAGTACATTCCCAAATATACACACAGACATCGGGGGACAGACAGTGGACAGCAGTGATAGCAGACAGATATAGTTTTAAAAGAACAATAGCAGGAAATCTTGGACGGTCACTGTGGTGTCATCTGTCTGGACAGCTTCCATCCTCTGCTTGATAAATGCCATCATAAAACCAAAAGGTTCTCACAAAGCCACCACCACAACCACACCGAAAAAAAAACACCAGCAATGACATGTATCTGTTTTTAATGCCCCTTTATTTGACTGTTAACCTACGGCAACATGAGCTTATAGCAGATTCTGTTAGAAAGAATAGAAAAGTATTTGTGGCAGCTCTGCCCAGCCCCATCAGATGACTCTGACCAAACCATTGTTGTGCCGTTTGCTGATGCACATTCCTCAGTCAATAGCATCAGTGTTTTATCTGTTTAATATGTGTCTACCACTGTTATGTCTCTTCCCCTGCAACAGTCTAGAGCGGAGTTCGAGAAACGAAGAGACAACTGCTTTGCTTTGATTTCTGCTCCCTCTGTCATCCTCTCGGGGCGCCCCTCCAATTTCTTTAGGCTGCTTCTTTCAAAGAAATTAATCTGCCATTGTTTGTTGCTCCCTCCTCAGATCCTCCTCAGATCTTTCTGTTTTCTCCAGATACTGAGCTGGGCAGAGCGACCCCAGCTATTGTCCCCCCAGACAGGACAAGGTACAGCCCAACTCTCATGGACTTGACAAAAATGACCAGGAGAAGTTGCAGCAGGAGGCTGAGGTGTATATATAAACCTATTACAGATCTACGTAAAGCCACACGTTTGCCAGTGTGATATAAATAGTAACATTTTATTTTACAAGTCTGCAATTTCCTAATAATTTTCTGGAAGGTTTCAAGGAAGCAACTATGTAATTTGGTACTGTCGCAGTGAAAACAGAGACAAAGTTCCAAGAAAGTTATTTGAGTTCATCTATTGTACCACTGGAAACATTTTTCAAAATCAGCAAGAAAGTAATTCCAATGACTAAGTGGAACTGTAAGATGTACATTTTCCATACAATTAGTAGTCCTTTCCAAGAGCCTTCCTATGAATTTACAGTCACATATCGATTCCTTTCTAAGAAATTATAGAAAACTATAGGACCATGTGTGACAGGTGTTTCTGTTTGGTGTCCTGACCTGGTGATGAGCACAGCGGTGTCGTGGTGAGCGATCCCATTGTCTGGTATGGCGTTCCCATAGCTGCTCCGGTGCTGGATGGTTTTCTGCCACTTACAAAAGCTGTCTAACGACTTCCCTGCATGGTGGTTGATCTCCAGTGTTGGCTGGAAGAAAGACAAGAAAGGAAACATGGAATCAAAAGTAAATTAGGAAAATAAAATTACATTATTTTAATAATAATTAAATTATTAGGTTTTTTGCACAGATATATAATATGAGGTTATTCCAATGCCATCAAAGAGGAGATTTAAAAAATGAGATGACCCAGACCAGTCTTCCTGTATTGCAGTGTTTCAGGCTTATTTTCCACCCCATTATGTTAGTTTTTCTGTCCTGTGAAAATCATGTGTCTCCAAAACATCAGCTTTTCATTAGCTAAGAAGAAAAGCTGTGTTTTCAGCTTTGTGACTTAACATTTTCCGGATAATCCAATGGGTTTTTAAATAGTTTATTTAGTGTAAGAAGTATGGGAATTTTCAATTTGCATAAAAGAAGAAATAAAAATCACCAAAGTTGGAGGTAAATGGCTTTCAGTGGACAATGGCTTCATTAGACTGTATGTCATAAATGCAGACACCTAAAGTTTAGATTCCAGGCTTAAAAAGCTTAAAAAAAACTTCTCTCTGCTGTATCAAAGATACAAATGTGGTAGGATTAGAGTGAAGGTGCGCTCTAGTATTATGAGTGCAGAGAGGAGAAGGAGACGAGGGAGTGCACTGCTGGCCACAGCTGGCGAGAACTCGTAACCCAGGAATGCATGTGGTGACATAACTAGTAATTGCCTCATCCCACAGTCCCTCATTTCTGGGCCCACTGCTGGCCTGGTTTTCCTTTTCAGGGGCAGGCTTGCCGTTTTCAGACCTGGAAACCAGCACCAGAACCACTCGACTCAGACAACTCTCAATCCTGTCCCGACCTCAAACTCAGTGGTCCATGGAGTAAGAATAACAGCACTAATACTGCACACCGCTAATGATCCTAACATTTACTTCTTTACTCTCTCAGAAGACAAACATATCCGAGCTGTAAATTATGGAGCTAATTTTGAGGCAGCATGAACAGTATGAATCATAAATGTTCCCTAATAAGACATCTATGGAGGAAACCTCAAAGCCACACTGTAATGCCCCTTTAATTCAGTGTGATTCATCTGTCAGATCGCTAGAAGGTAACATTATGATGGAGCCAGCCGCATCGTCTCACCACATGCTGTTAATGGCAGGCTAATAAGGTCATTTACTAGGTAGTCAGAAGGCGCAGTCATCTCCTGAGCTATGCTGGTAAGGTTGTGGACTTTTTATGAGCTGAACTCCTGCCTTGTGGTGAAGTGTGGATTCTTACTCTGTGTCCTTTCTAACCTCCATTCACTCACTCATATCATCCAGAAATAGGAACAACAAGACCAAGAGCTGACATGCCATGCTAGCAGCTCTGTGACAATGTGCACTGACACAGCAGTGCATTGAAGTATAAGCTAACATCAGCATGCTAACATAACAGCTCAGCGTGTTAGCATGCTAATTGATAATTAGCACCAAACACAAAGTACATCTGAGGCTGATGGAAATTAGTTTTGCAGGTGTTATTACGTCACAAACCAAAGAATTGGACAAATTAAAATTTTAACCTGATGGGTCATAGATGGGAAGTCACCAAAGTTCTTAAAATTTATCCTGAGGGGAATATGAATGTGTCAATTCAACCTCAATGCCAACACCAAAGCCTATAGGAGCAACCAGCCACAAAATTCTGCGCCAATCCATTCAGTAGATGTTGACATATTTGACTGGATAAGTGAAAACCTGCTGGTAGCGCTAGAGGTGAAGTCTGGTGACCACAAACTCATTATGGTTCATTCTCTGACCACAATCAATGTCTGTGTGAAATATCATGGCAGTCCAACTGTTGTTGAGACATTACCCCCCCAAAGAAAATAAAATATCAACATTATAGTAACAATAGAGGAAAAGAGTTGGGGAGATTCATAGTCTGGATACCATGAATGTCTGTACATACTTTTAAGTCAATCCATCCATGAGTTGCTGCAAAATTTCAGTGTGGATAAAAGTGGTGGACTGAATGACCGAGCGTGGCTAGAAAACATTGGTAAAATGACAGACTGGACCATGTGGAATCTGGTGAATATGGAGCCTAATGGTGTTATTTTGAGTTTTAAATGCAAGACATTCGGTTTTGTGCATCTCCTCTGGTGAAGCAGATTTTGACGCTAATGTGTTTAACATCAGCGTCTGAATCTAACTTTGAGATTTCCTACACCCTGGAAGTGCGTCATAGCAATGGTCAGAGAGGTCACTGTTCACTACAGTAACAAGCTGGACAGTCACAAAGCAGTTCTGTCTGACAAGTACAAAACTCCCCTCATTCCCTGACTTCTCCGCCTTTCCTCACCCATCACCCTCTTCCACGCCTCCCTACATCCTCTTGTCCCTTTCATTACAGCCACTACTCACAAGACGCCTTTACACATTCAGTCCACTGGGAGTGGTGGAGGAAAAGACACTTAAGCCAGTAATTTGACACAAACAGGGAGCGCATAGACGCTGCTCAGGGAAGAGTTTTGTGCAGTCTGGACAGAAAAGCAATGGGGACAAGGACACAGAGACACATACAGAGACGTGATTAAAGGAGAGGAGTATTCACCTGGTCTTCCATGAGCAGGATGAGCCGTGTCACCACAATGTTGACTGCATTCCCCAGGCTAGAATCCTGGAACAGTTTGGCAACCTGACCTCCAGGGAAACAAGAAAAGACCAGTCTTAAAAACAGCTGATAGACCAGTAGAGCACTTAACGCTATAGACAATAGACAATAGACACAGTAGTAATCCGTCCTAAATAAAGATCTGTAAAGGCATGAGAAGACACAGAAAAGCCCAGTCTTGAAAATGAATGAAAAACAAACAGCCTGATTCAGCTGTGATTTTTCTGTTAAAAAAGCAAACAGACGTGGGCTAACAAGGCATCCCTGTCTTGTGCACCTACTGAGACTGATTTAAAATTATGACCAAACACTCAAGGAAATAAGACTAGTATGAAAGTCTTAAAAGAGCTGTACAGTCAGTGCATCACAACATCACAAGTGCCAGAGATTATTAAAGACTTAAAGCACCAACAGTGATAAAAAAAAGACCAGAGCTAAAACCACTACCAGCACTAAAGCTGCACCCTGACACTTGTCGTTATTGGTGTCTGGTGCAATCTGGCCCACTTTGCTCGACACCGCTAAAGAGACGCTTCTGGATTGTGTGATTTTGTAACACTCCAGATGCAACCTGCTTTGTAACAATAGCAGCTGACCAACCCTTCATTAAATACATTCCTAACATGTGTGTGTAGGTTTAAAGTGATTAACTGTGTGTGAAGTGATCCCCAGTGACAGAAATAGTGCAGATGATGACACACAACCTAAGCCTGTCTGCCTAAAACATGTGGTCTCCAAAAGGAGAAATCAAAAATGGTCCACACATTTGTTTTTCTTTCTGTCTCGAAACATTATTCATGCAACTAAAAAGGCCTAAATCTGATTTATTTCAATTTAATTTGGGTTTTCTGACACTTAAATGTATAAACAAGTTTATGTCTGACTAATCCTTGGCAGTAGAGACGCACTGAACCTTATTTCTGTCACTGTAGCCATTTCTGTTCTTTCCAACTGAGTCTTTAATCTCTCTTTCAAAATGTTTTAGTTGACTCCAAGCTATTCCTTTGTTTTGCACAATGCCAAGTCACCAAACCATGACTGGCTGATGGGCTGCTGCTGAAAGCTCAGAAAAGCTACAAAAACAAATCATCATCTTCACCACATTGTCTCATTCTGACTGTTTTATTGTGAACCTTGGCACAAAGCTTGTTTTTTTTTTCTGCCGTGCGTGAGAAATTTCACCATTTAAATTCATGAACAGTGGCACCAATGATGCTGGGGAAGTGAGTTTTTTGTGTTGTGAAACTTACAATATTCATGACAGCCAGGATGTACTGCTCGATGTCCCTGCGACCATGGTAACCCACCATCATTTTGTCGGCTACCACCAGCGTCTCCACGTAGCGCTCCCGGCTAACTGAGCGCTTCAGAGGTAGCTGGCCACGGCCGACATGATGAGGAGGCGTCTTCAGTGTCCGCTGCCACCATGATGCACCCTTCATCGGCTTTTCGTCTGAGAGAGATCACACACACATTTTCAACACATGTAGGAAGAAGAAACCCACAATAGCACAACAGTACTTCAGCCGAATCATTCACTTTATATTTTGCATTTGCTGTAACTTGCTGAGAGACCTGTGCTCATCTGAAACACTTTTCCAAGCAGAAAGATGCCTGAGCACACTTTGCATGACTATAGAGAAGAATTAAAGTACATTACAAGGTCTGAGTTTTGTTTTTTTTTTACTTTTATTTGTCAAAATATAGTTTTCTGAACATACTTTTGCTTTTTCAGCAACGCCCTGTAACAGACTTGGTCACACCCAATCACAACTGGGAACACAACCACAATCTTCTGCTGCTGGCTGCTATGCAAATCAGCCTGGGGAAGTTTATTACTTCATTCTGGACATTACTGCTGCTACTAAAAAGACCAGAATATCGCCCCTCTTACCAATGACTCCACAGGATAGGCCCTTGTACTGATGGCGAAGCGACGACCGCTTGTAAACCACATGGGGGCGCCCCTCTGCTCTCTCGTCCCTCTCCGTCCTGGTCTGGTTATCTGGTGAGACAAGGGGTTCAATCAGGTACTCCTCTCCCCCTGCAACAATCACCCCCTGCTGCAGAGAGACAGATTTGTGGAACAGAAAAGAAGGAAACAGAGTAGAATAGAATAGAATAACAGGGACAATTGCCATCATGATAAAAATATCACAAACTTTACAGTGCAAAACAAACTGATTTGTTTTGCTTTTTTTTATTAACTCAGTATCCCAGTGACATCTACTGCCAAATGTGCATTAAGAAACAAGGTCACAACTTTAACGCAGCAGTTAATACAGAACAATCCATCAATGAAAGGACTGAAGCCTGTTTCCAATCACCTGTGCTCTTAATATTGACAGAAAAAAATGAGTTACAAATCAGCAGGGTAAGTTTAGGTATAGAAGAGATGACTCAGAGGTCCTGTGAGGGGAGTGCTAAGGAGTGAGAAAGCTAAAAGCTGCATAGTAAAATCTGAGCTTCCAAAGCAGCAGATCATGAAGTTAGTGTTGCTACAGGTGTTGCCCTCCATTTATGATCACTGCCTACAGCAATACTGGCCTCATCCCATGGTGTAAGAGGCCAAGGCCAATGAAAAAGTGATATTTTAAATCAAAATAACATCAATATAATCTTTGTTTTTTTTCTTAGAATTAAACTTATCAGTATTTTTTTTATATTTATACATTTCCCCCATTTACAGTAACACTAGACTTAAAGACTTTACCTTCAGCTCAGTGAAATTTGAAAGTTTTTGATGTTCACATACTAAATGATGTTTCAAAAAATGATCAGAGGGCTAACTGATAATGAAAATAAATGTTAATTAGCTAACAGTTAATATTGGCATCAACAAAGTCCTGAGTGAACGATAATAAATTCAACTCTCTGGCATAGACATGGACAGGAAAGGTACAATTATACGTATTATTATGTTTATGTCTCAGGTCTGTGTTTGTCTCAGGGTATCCAACAACTGTGTGGTGAAGAAATTAAACTAATGATTAGATCCTTTCATATTAGAGAAAAAAGCCTGACATTATCCTCATACTGTACTGCTCTGTGCACCCACTGTCTCACTACAAAGACTGTACCTCTTGTCCATTTTAAGATCAGAACCCACCAGAACAAACACGCACAACGAACATACAGACAAACACAGGTGAGAGCATGAAAGAGTGAATGAGAACAAGAAAAATGAGAGAGTGAGGCGGGGAGCGATACACTAACACTTCCTTTGATTCTGCTCAGATGTGTTGGCCTCGGTCAGAGCGAGTGTCTCCCCTCGACTCACTGCGGCAGCTTTCAAAGTGCTTTTAATCCCATAATAAAGTTAGTGATGCTCCTCTGGACACACAGCCCGCTCACTGGATGTGCTCATGCTGGTTTGACCAACAGTAATTACGTGGGCTGCTTATTAACGCTTTGTGAACACATCTAATCCTCAGCTGTGTACACAACTGTTATTGTGGGGCCTGCTGTTTGGAGTGAGAGGATACACAGATACACGATGATATGAATGCAGGGAAAAGATGGATCAACAAAATGATGCATCACAGTTGAGAATATCAAGTCAAGTGATTCAAACAGGGAACTGACTTTGAAGCGTCAACAAACAGATGCCAGTCCTCTTTTGTGGGGTGCTGAGATGACTTCATGACAACAGGAAATGAAGTAAACAGTAAATGAGTTGGAATTAATGCTATGTACTATGGGATAAACATGTCCACTTTGGAAAGCTGCTGAAAGCTGCTGATCAAGAAAGTTAAAACCAGATGCTCAGCTCATAATTTTGCTCAAAGCACTGCTTCCTGTAACCTGCCTTGTTGACCACAGCTTCGGTTAATAATCTCCTACTTTGAACTCTCTTAAGAGAACAAGCCAGAACTTGATGCATTGTGTGTTATAGGCAGACGTTAAAGGCCTCAGTATGCTTCAAAGGAAGTGCCTGTTTAATTGTCTAACAGTGTACAGAGTAACCAGAGTAACCTCCTCCTCCTCCCACAACTTTCCGACAGAATCTGCATCCCACAACTTTCCAGAACAGGCAACCGGACAAGTACACCAACTTCACGCAGTGTCTGAACTTCTCTCTTTTTTTTTTTCACTGTTTCCACAGCTACTTCTGTTACTTCATTCTCTGTCTGAGAATGTGCACCATTATCCCAATTTGTATGATTCACCTTGTCTAACCCCTCTCTATGACAGCTGCGTTAGGGCTGGGTTACGCCAGAAAAGAAGGAGTTTGTACAAAGTGTCTTCCAACCACATCACAAGACAAAAGTGTTTATAGCCATTTCAGCTGGCCACACTCAAAGGTGGGGTGAAAAGTTAGTGATAGGGAGGGACGAAGCACAAAAATAATGTATGACAGCATCCATTTTCAAACAGTCCGTCCTGGAAGGCGTGGGAGTGAACACATGAAAAGTCACACAGATAGTTGTATTAAAAATGAAACAAGAGGCACTTTTGTCCTGCCAGGATCACCATGACAAGAGAACACCAGTGCTCACAGTACAACTAGTCTGTCATCAAGAACGCTAACAGAAGTTTTAAAAAAATCTGTTTTACTTCATTAATATGCAGATTTATGCAGCAAGCTCCACAATATCCAATCAGATCATCTACTCCATTTGGGGTACTTGTGGTCTAAGTGTGACGTTTCTTCTATATATTGTTCTTGAGTTATCGTGTTCACCACAATGGTGGCGGGACATAAAAAGCTCAAACCCTGCTTACTTTTTTTTGCCTCCACAGACCTGACAAATCACTGCATGTAGTGGGTCCTTTGGAATGTGGCCGCTAAGGACAGATATAAACACTTCTTCTTCTTTTAGTAGTGTTATGTTATATGACCTTGTTCATTTCAAGTATACCTTTCAAGCTAAATCAGAGTCTTCGTAATTACCAGTTCTGGAATTCTAAATAACACCAGTGCCAACATCCAAGTCATAATGACGACAGGAAAACTTATACATATCTGAAATGCCTGAAAACAAAAGCAAACATGGACACCTCATGTCCGCTAAAGTCGTTAGGCATGTCAGTTGTTCAAAGTGATTAAACCCAAATTTTGTGGTCGTAGTATTATACTGTCAATGCACAGTATTTTTGACCCTCAATCGTCAAAATGTGCTATTATGCATTATATAATCATATTGTTGCTATTATCTTGAGTTGTCTGATGAAGTAAATGGTCCTAAGTCATAAAAGTGGGAATCTTTCCCACCTCTACTTCCATCCATATGTGAGGGTGGCATGAACTCTTAAGAGAGCAGTGGTAATAGTATGTTTAATGCAGGATTTCTAGTAGCTGAACTGTTACGAGAGAAAATAACATCCCTTTATCATCCATGATAGATAAAGTACATCCCTAAATGACAGTTAAAAGCTTGTGCAACTTTAACATGAGTAAAAGTCAGTGCGACAAGAAAAAAATTGACTCTTTGAGATTAGGTTTTGAAGTACCTAAAGTTTCATTCCAGATCATTTCACTTTCTGAGGACCACACAGGTTGGTTTGGCCAAAGATTAAGGCTGGCCTTAAGACTCAAGGTTTGTTAAAATTTCATGCTTTGATGTTGGAGTCAAGCGTACATGATCCCTTATTTGCTGAGCTAGCCCTGCTGCTGCTGACCTCACTCAGTCTATTAGCTGTGGATAAGACTAGGTGGTTTCAGTCTTACCAGGCCATTGCAGTTGCTCAGGGCCACTTTGCTGGAGTGCGGCTGGTCTTGGAGGTGTCCTATGTAGTGGCAGTGGGGAGAGTAAGGGTGGCTCCAAGCTAATCGACCCCTCTTCCAGTACTCCACCCTGAACTGCCGGGACAACAGGCCTCCCTGCAGCGTCAGGTTCAGCAGGAAGTTGTTACGTGATGTGGACAGCTGGTAGAAGAGCTTAGAGACAGAAAAAGAGTTCAGTTAGATGCCCTTGTTTCAAAATGTTAAGTAGTTTAGAGAATAATTTAAAGTTGTGTACAAATACAAGACAAACAGAAAGAAAAGATGAATGGAAAAATAAAGGTCAGCATTTGCAAAAAGCATCATACAGAGTCAGGCAGCCTGTCTTCAGTGCTCCGTCGTCTTCTTTGGTGGTATTGAGGCGTTTCTGCATCAAGCGTCTCGCCATTAGGTCCTACACGTACTGGGATGGCAATCTCATACTGGCCTAGACTGGACAGGAAGGCAGCTAGAAACAGAAAGAAATAAAGAAGCCATATAACGAGAAAGAGTCAGAAACTTGCGGACTTTTTGGCCCATTACTGACAAAGCCCCTCCACTAGTACCCTTCTCCTCCATGAGGCCAAAGGGACATTGCCATGGTTACCCTGAAACTGTATACTTCCTGTCCGTTCCAGTCTGTACCGGGTCCTGGTGGAGATTTATTGTCCAAACACACACAGCTCCAAACAGCTAACTAACGGGGAAAGGTCACCGGCAAATGAGCCCAGTTTTTTTCTTTTTTCATCAAACCTTTGGCCTCAGTTGGTGGAGAAGCAGCCCATTCCCACACAGAGTAAATACTCAGAGATCAGAGTTCCCTGGTACAGACTTGGAGAACTCTGTCCCAGGAAAAACCACTCTGTAGGCAGCGGGTAGGTCTGGCTTGAGCTGGCACAATTACAAATGTTGCCTTCACATGGAACGTGAAGTTGCACTGTATTTTCGACATGGGACGTTTAGTACAAAATATGCTCTGCATTTAAGTGGTCTTAGTTATGAGAGCAAAAAATGGATGGTGCCTTGTTCCCGTTCCAAAAATGGTAAATGTGTCACTGTTTTTTTTTTTTTTGCATGTTAATTTCATGTTTAATTTTCTTCTCTTGCTATATAAGTACACAATGATGCAGCGAGCTAAACACACTTCCAGTAAGGGTTCAAAAAGGTGGGATGGCCTGTGTAGTTTTTACTGGAAGCAACATGGTTTTCCCTAACAGTGAAAACAGTATTAGACAGACACAGTGTTTGCAAACTGGAAAAAGATGCAATACATTTAACCAGATTTGGACTACAGGTGCTGTTACTTACTGTTAAAGTTATAGAGAATGTGGAAAGCAATTTTTTGCCTTGTTTATCAGTCAGCCAACAGTTCTCCTGTCATTTCAGAGTTTCCACCAGTTCACTGAATAACTTGACATTTGCCTTTTTTTTGTTAAACTTTACTGTCTTTTATATTACAGGGTCATCAGATTAATCAGATTAAGGGTTTGAGTTAGAAAACTAATAAACATAGAGAACATAAGCTGTGATAAAAACCTAACTTGTGAAGTACCTAGTTTATGTGGACTATAATGGACACCTGAAGGCACCGAAACCCCTTCAGCTCTATTCCTCAAAAACATTCCTAAGAGCTCTGAGCTGTTTTCCCACAACACATCCATCCTCCTCTCACAAACCACGCTAAGTAATCAGGCAGGTGGTATTACCATTACCTCTGAAGCACAGGAAAAGTTCCTGGAGAGAAAATGAAGGAAGGGTATTAACACAGTAGATACGAAAGAAATGAATCAGACCTCACACAGAATCAACTTCTAGGTTAATGAAAACCAGCAAAAAAAAAAATAGTAGCTTGAACTAAAGGTTTGAACGGAAGTAATTAAAAAAAAAAGCCATATAAACCTCCTCTTTGCCGGATTTTCTATAGGTTTCTCTCGCTCCCACAGAAAATCTTTCGGCTCCATCCCACAGGGGGAAAAAAAATATGTGTAGTCCTTAATATAGATTTTTTTTTTTTATCTGAAAAAACAGCAACAGTGACTCAACTTCTAGAGTTGGATAAAATCATTATCATGTCATCTGTTTCTCTGATAGTTTATGTTGTTTCCCATAGTAACCGATCCGGACTACAAACCAGATGTTACAACATCAGTGTTCAGAGCAGCAGTGTTATGTTGTTGTTGTTGTTGACAGAATGAAACCGTCATATGTAAACTGGTGTGTTAATCACATTTGGATGTGTACAGCTTACTGGAAGACGAGACACTTACATGCAAGATTAAGTAGACTTATAATAGCCTCACTTGTTATTTTCACATATAAAATCTTGTCTCATTGAGTTAGAGCAAACATATGTCATCCCTTTTGCAGCCGTTTAGTTTAATGACTTTTAATAAGTAGAGGAGGAGGAATGTGTTTTAAGAGTTTTTACAAGTGGTTTCTATTTCTCCCATTTATGTCTAAGAGAATTCCTGTTATGCTACAAGTGAATAAATTATTGTGACCCTGCCTGGGGCCAATTGATAAACGTGGTTGGAATTCAGCTTCATAGAAAACAAACAAAACACAACATATGACAACACGTGTTATGGTTTGCATCACATCCCGCACACAATCACTCCTGCACGATCTTCTCATTAATCCTGAGAGTATAACCTTATACACATGTATTTTACCTCATAACAACCCGAGCCCATAGCAACCTTGCAATAGCCAACAGAGCAAAATACAGTGTGTTCATTTAGCATCTGAAAATGCTGAGTAGACATCAAAGCATAAAGCAAACCGAGACTGAGAATGGAAACATGCCTGCTAAATTTAACAGGAGACACTCCCTGGCTAAAAGAGTGACATACAGAAGCATCTGTGCTGATAAATATACATGTCCACCCATGGACAGGGCATCACCCTGGTCCTGTTATCACCATATGAAAATAGTGGAAGGAAATACTCTGGATGGAAAAGTGTCCCTCCCTCCATCCCAGGCACACCTTCATGGTACCTCAGGCCAAACACTGCTGCTCTGCTTCTTTTTAAACAACTGCAACAGGAGGAAGAATCTACAATTATTCAGTGTAAACCACAAGAATGAGAAATAATAAGAATTACAGGCCAGAACACTTAGTGTAGTATCCCAGAGGAAAATAAGCTTTAAAAAACATAGTCGGTATCACAAACAGCTGCTTAACTCACTCTCATTTTGTGTATCTGACTGTTTGTGCTACTCATATCATAACAAACAGTTGCACATTTACACATCTGTTTTGGAGTCATGTTTCTGGCCACCTGATGCATTTAAGTCCAGTATTCACTCTCTTTTAGCTCTGTTTTTGGTCTCTACCACTTCCTAAGGTAAATATCTGTATCTAGCTGCCATATGCTCCACTATGTTTAGTACTTTGTGGATTTACGTCTGTGTAACAAAAAAGGACTGAACAAACTATTGTTGCTAATACTTCTAGCCAGAAGACACAAGTGCCTACAAAGATGAGGACTGTGCTATACAAAGTTCAAATAATGCAAATCTTAGGATGACAGATTACAATTTTATTTTAGACAATAGTGCACTTCCAACGTTGTTGCAACAGTTTGGGTTAGGCCCTTTCCTGTTTAAAACTTGCAAAAAGCCTGGTCCATAAACAAGTAGTCTTCCCAGTTTGGTGTGGAAGAACGTGACCAGCCTGCACAGAGGACTGACTTCACTCCCATCCAACACCTTTTGGATGAACCGAAACAGTGACTGTGAGCCACATATTATCACCCAGTGCTGGATTTCACTAATGCTCTTTTGGCTGAATGGGAGCAAATATCTGCAGCCAGGGTCCAAAATCTTCTTGAAAGCTTTCCAAGAAGATTGGAGGCTGTCACAGCAGCAGATTAATGCCCATGCTTTCCAATGAGACATTCAACTATCAGCTTTGGGGGTAAAGTTTGCATACTTTTGTCCATGTAGTGTACATGGACATAGGACTTCTGACTAAGCGTCCTCTTAGTCCATCCACCCATTGGACCCTCATTATAGGGGCAAGAAAAGACCGAAACACTCTGTCACGCTGTGCTTTGCTTTTTCATCACAACTGAGATAAGTGACTGTGTAATGACTGTATAAACAACTTTCTAAATAGTATATAACATATTCTGTGCACTTCTATAGAAATGACATAAGCGCATGACCAAGACCGCTCACTTTATTTGTGAGTTATGTCAAAGCAGGTCAAACAGGACGCTCTTTTTAAACAAACACACAGACACTAACAAAGTGAACCATTTGCTGTTGGAAGAGTGTAAATCAAAATTGACTCAAAAAGGTTATCATTGGTGTTAAGATATCAACCAAGGCCTGGATGAGAGTTCAAGTCCAGTTTGCAAAAAACTTTGACACAGTGATGATGCAGTCGGTGCAAGGAAACGAGTGAAATAAACAGTTCTGTGCTGAATAAGATACTGAAAATCTGATTTTTGACAGTCATTTGGACAGATGTCTGTGATAAATGTAAGTCCAATATTCACTCTCCCTTAAACTCTGTTTTGGTCTCCACCAACTCCTGTAGAAAATATCTGGCTCTTTAGCTGATTCATTATGTTCATCATCTAATTACTGACTGTCTGCCTGTTGTTTGGTGCTTGGCAGGAAGGGTACAATGGGCTTTTGGAGCTTTGTCACTGGAAAAGCTGGTGCTGGAAACAAAACTGATGAGAGCAGAGTTGCAGGCCAGAAAATCAACAATGAACTAAAAAACGAAAAAAACTAAAACGCTCTGCAAAGCTGAGAGGAACTGCACTGTTGGGTAATAATTCTTTGTGGGTTCATGACTACGAGCAACTCATTTTACATTAGATGTTTTAAGACAATAGACAATTTTAAAAATAAACTTATTGATTAGTTCCACTTTAAAACCGTCCTTAGGTCTGTGAGAGATTGAGCCACATCAGTGTATGAGGAATGGGCTATTTAAAGGTAGCATCAGGGCAGACTATTGGAGACAGACGGTGGTGAGGGGTCAGAGGTTAAGTTTAGGAAATACACAATCACAGCCTTGTTCTGGGTGACGAGACACGGACACTCAGGGAATTTATGTCTTTGCCTTCCGGAGATTTCAGTCGCTTCTGCTTCAGTGTGTATGTGAGAGAGGCAGGGAGACTGTGTGGTGAGAGGTGAGGGGGGGAGGCACGTGGCTGTGCCACAGCAACATGATTTGTGGAAGCACAGTTCAAGTTCAGCAGCCCAGACCTGCAGGCCTGGAGTGTGCCTCAGCTGGTCAGACAGCCAGGTCAGATCCTGAAACGTTTTCTACGGCTCATTTCACCCGTCCTGTTCTCATCTGAGCACTGTACACGTGAATTACAAATAATAACAACTACAGTAACTATGGAACACGTGGTGATCCTTAAAATAAAATTCAACTATAATCACATATTCACATTAAATACAAATTTAAAAAAGGGTATTTATTTTAAATTTCTAAACATGGGTAGCAATGAGTTTCTTTTTTTTTTTCTTACCGAAATGAAGAACAGATTTCACTCTAGGAACCTCAACCATTAAATACATTAAAGTAATCTTGCTCAAAAAGACTGAAAATAATTAAACAACCCACACTATAAAGGCAGGATCACAGACAATAAACCAATGACGTTTTCCCACTCTTTATAAAGACCTCAAAGAACAGGGTTTGTGTTTAATTTAAAAGGTCTCTGAATCTCTTTTCACACAACCCACAGTGATGCTGGATTGAACTTAAAGTTTTTGACTTGTTTGAAAAGTTCAACCCGTGTTATACAACCTGGCTTTAGACCTGATCCAGACTAAAGTGGGACACCAGTCTCACACTGCTCCATTTTAGAAGGAAAGGGGGAACACATGTTTCTGTAATACCTGTAGGATTACTATGGGGTAACTACAGAATTGTCATAGGATCACTGTAACTTTGCAGTGGATATGGTGTTGTTTATGTCTATCCATCTTAGTCAGAAGTTCAGCTTTTCTCAGCCTCGGGACCACTTGAAAATGATTGCGTCCAAGTTGTGTTATGTATGCTGCTTCACAATAAAAGCTTTCCACTGGTAAACCGGTGGGCTACTTTTATTATGAAGAAGTCATAGGAAAGCGTTTGTCAGCAAGTTAGCGAAGCGTCATTAACGGTACAAGAAAACCGCTTTAACTTGCAGCGCAGTGCAGTGGAAAAACAGCTGCACCGAGGAAGCACAGCAACTAACCCCCTACAGTGGAAAAACTTTATGAATCATTATCGCCTCCTCTCACCTTGTGATTGAGCAAACTCATCTCTGTGACCTCCTGCGACCTCGGTGGCAACCATGACAACGATGAAAGTGCAGACCAGACCAGTCCTCCGTAGCGTTTCCATGGTTACTACAGTAGTTGCTATAGTAACTGAATTCAGTGCAGTGGTTTCCGAGCCTCTGTCCCAACATGTCTCCTGCCCTCTCGAATGCCCCGTCGCCTAGCAGTGGGACAGCTCAGCGCTCTGTTGGGCCATGGCTGCAGGAGGAGCTGACAGTTTAGACAGACATAGCAGCCTCTACAGTGTCGGTCAGTGAGTGGGGATGGACCCTCGAGAAGTCCTCATAGAAGTAGAGAAAGCCTGGATGGATCTCCCAAGGGGCTGAGCAGCAATGGTAGGTTTAGACCCCTCTCTGTTGCCCTGTAGAAGAGAAACTGTTCAGTGACTACAAGAGGAAGGCCAGGAAAGGGAGTGAAAGGGAGGGCAGAGACAGATTTAGGCTCAAAGTGGAGGGAGGAACAAGGAAGACATGCTGAAGCACAGACAGAGAGAGAGCATGAGATCTCATTGACCCATGCAGTTCCCAGTCTAACAAGACAAACGAACCCAGTTCATATTCAGCATCCAGTGAAGGACCGCTCAGTCACGCATTGTTCCCTAAGCTAATCAATCTTGGCTTTGGCGTAGGGCAAACACCCTGTCTTTCACTCTGATGACCAGATACAACAGCAGGTTCCAACCTGGGGCCCCTGAGGCCCCACTCTTTAAGCTGCCTGCCCACCAGAAAGAGTTCAAACACAAAGCAAGCCATTGATCTTGTAAAAAGCTGCGCTTAATGCCCAAACAGAGCTTGAAGTGAGTATTATGTCAGAGGCTCTGGGGGTAAAATGAGCCAATTTGAGGGGAGCAGCAGGTTGCCATCACTGCTACGCTGGCTCACCGTGGTGGTTGGTTGTATGGCTGAGTGACTTGCTGGCTCGCTGCCTGACTGTACAGCTTACTAATTGGCTGGTGTCCTGGCTAGCAGACCGATGGTATGAGTGTGAAGGTTGTTTACATCTGAGACAAAGGGTGAAGTACTGTAATAATTATAGTTTGACAACCATAGTGGATACAGATATCAATTTTTCAGAATTAAATAAATTACTTACTAGTCTGGCACCTGCAAGTTCTTCTTACATGTCAAGCAACATATGCACAGATACCAGTATATCCAAAATAAGCTAGTATTGGCTGATATATTGCACTGGCCAATTCAATGCCTTAGCTCTAGTAATAATAATAATAAGAAGAAGAAGAAGAAGAAGGAGAAGAATTGACCCAGAACCTTTCGCAGACAAAGTTTTGAGGTGTCATACAGTAAAACAAGGACTTCAGAAAGTAAGTCAAATCCAAAACATAAAGGTCAAATGAGGCAAATGATAATTAAAAACTATGTTAAAAAAAATAAAAAATAAAAAAATAAAAAGAGGCTCTGAAGGAGCAGGACATATAGATGACCTTCTCTAGATGTGCAAATGAAAAGAACGACTGAATCTTGGTTAAATGTGTAAGCTGAATGAAACAAGACCGCACCACTTTAGTCACCTGAGCGTCAAGAGACAGCTCCGTGTCAAAAATTACATTTGCTCTACAGGCTTTTTGTTAAATACAACAGCCAGGATTATATAGAATATAGGTCTTATATTAGACTACCCTACTTTTGGCTAGGTGTAATTAATGAACTGGCAGCTGAGTCTACAGTGATCACTAATTTATTGCAAGACGTGTTTGTGCATCTTGTTCTTAATTTCAGACACAATGGTAGTGCCCACCTTTTTGGTAAAAACAGTGGTGTATCATCTGCATAGTACTGAATGATTCCAGTGAAATTCATAGTTTTTTTCCAATCAGCAGATGTTAATTGTTGTTTCCCTGCTCAGAAATGACAGGGAATTGATTGGTCTTCCTTTTTTTCCACTTGTGAACAGAAAATGAAGTTTGTGTGACAAGAGGGATGATTTCGAGGTAAAAGGTCATCACAGGTTTAAATCTGGGAGAGGAACTTTGTTCTTTTTCCACACTACCTCTTTGACTGTCCTGTGCTATAAATAAACCTCTGCCTTTTAAATTGAGCACTATTTCATTTGAAGTTTTTTTGTTTTTGTTTTTTGGGGAGTTATTTTACTTACAGACTAACAATGAGCATGAGAAAATGACTTCCTCAGACCCACAGTGCCCATTACAAAACAGACCAGAGTCAAGATCAGGAGTGACATTTTCATGGGTGCCCTTCTGTCTGTCTTGGGTTTCCTGGCTTTGGATTGCAGTGTCAGCTAAAACCCACCCCTTGCTATCGTTCAGTAAAGTCTGCCCACCCAGTTCACTCGTGTCCCTGGCTCCCCTCCCTCCCATCCCTCCCTCAGGGCAGTCTGGGGAGAGAGGAGCGAGCGGAGACGCCACACTGGCCCAGATGGCTGGCGGCTAACCAACTGCAGCCAAAGGTAATCGGAAGCAGATGGGAAACTTTTTGGTGACGAGAGCAGGGGGAACAAGTTGCCTCCTGAAAAGAGGAAGAAAAAAGAACGAGTGCAAAGCCCGAGGGGAATGAAAGAGAGACAGCAAGAGTGTAAGCTGTTTGAGCCAGCTGGGACAGCCATTCTTGAGTGTTATTACCCTGAGTGTGGAGGAATGAGCTGAAAAAAAAGCTGAAAATGTGCCTCTCATTTCATTTCAAACAGCAGTGGGAAGGTACAGTAAAAGGAGAACATGCTTAAAGAACACTGAGGGGTCTTTGTACTGTTGCAGCTCATACGTGGAACAACTGAAAGTCTTTCTCTCTTCCCGTCCCTCAGGCTTTCTCCCAGTCATTTCCTGCACAAGCCAAACTCCCCTCCATTTTCATTACTTCTTCTGCTCCCGCTCTCAATTTATTGTGGGGTTATTAAACTTGCAGCTTGATATCAAGTGCCTTTCATTACCACTAACTCTCCCCTTGTTTATTTAAACAAGAGTACGAGAGAGAGACCAGACCCCCCAATGCTGTCCCCCTGATGCTTTTCAAGTAAAGCTGCTTAAAAAGATTTGTGGACAGCGTTCAAAAGATCCCCACAACAACATGCATGCATTGCCTTCTTGGTAAATTATTGCCACATTATAAACCGCATAGAAATGCAGCTAAATTAAGAGTTAGCTGTCTCGCTGAGGTGATGGTGTCGTACATCTTCCATGGTCTGTTGTGCAAAACTCTCCCTCTGGGCTGTATCACTTTTGGCGAAATAAAAAACATATGTTTGTCACCAGGCCAAGTGAGCACATACGCTGACTCTCTCCTCTGTGTTTTGCTTGGATGAATTACGATTATCGAGCATATAGCTGCAATCATGGCCAAGAGAGAAAGTGGTCTGAGCTGCAGACAGGCCACACAATTTCCAATGCAATCACAATTTGCAAAAGAGAATAGAAGGAGGGCAGAAGAAAGGGGTCGTTGTTATAACAAGAGAGAGAAAAATTGGACCGCTCAGGATAATTAGGTGGGAATTTCAGGGTGGGCCAGATTTACAATGTAATCAAGCCAGTGGACCTAGAAGGGTTTTGACACATCATTTTTTTCATCTTGTCATCCACTAGTGAGCACTGACTGGTGCTTTTCATGCGGTGAAAAGGATGTACAGTGAGTTTTTTTTCCCCCTAAAGACTGGAGCTAACTATGCTGTCCTTGTCTCTAACTGTTGCCAGGGAGAGTGGAGCTATCTGAAAACTAGCACACTAATCAAAGCCATATGACCAGCTCAAAGTAAGGTCTGTGTGGAGCAAACAGATGCTAAATGTCCCTCAGCTTAGCTTCAAGTCTAGCACTCCCCCACTCTCTCTCTCTCTCACACACTCATTCTCTCTCTCACTGTACTTTGATCAGGGAGTAGCTCATGAATCAGCTTTAGGTTCAGTTTATTTCATTAAACCAGTGGTGCAGCTTCTCTCTCCTAATAAGACCATGAGGCTGTGGGATCAAATGGCCCATGAGACAAACGTCACAAGTCAGATGCAGCGTTTCAGTCTGCCCTTCAGTCAAGATTCACACAGACTTCCACCTGAAACCCTGAACAGGTGATAGAATACAAAGAACTGGTGGATAAATCTCAGACTAAACTCTCTGTCTGGTACATAGACAGAGAAAAGAGAGAGGCAGGCATTCCTTTCTCAATTTCCCCAAATAAACAGTGAGCAGATGAAAAGTGGGAAAATAAACAGGCCGGAGAACCTCGGATGTGCTCCCCTAACTCTGAAAATGTGCCTCTCAAGTCCGAAACAATATTTAGTGAGAGAGAGAGCTGACTCGACACGAAGTGAGTCAGCCAGCAGCACTGGGAACAGAGCACAGATGGTAGGTAGGAAGGTTTTCTCTTTCTGTCTTTCATCATATTCTTTTCTGTGCAGTTTTTGACTGCTTTAAGGCTGCCAACAGTCTGAAACACCAAATATAGTCCTTTTACTACTTTGCTTTTTTGCTTGAAAAATGGCTTGAATGAAGAATTATTATCAAAACAGTTGCCAACTGACCTTCTGCCAATTAACTAATAATTTTAGTTATTATGTCTTTGTAACCCACCTTAGATCACATAAAGCACTTTACAGATGCAAAGGAAGGCTGTAAATGTGTGTGGGTTGGGGAACAGGTGTGCAATATTAGGGATGCATTGATCCAACATAGCAACATAGCACTGTGGTATTGGCACGGTTACTGGCTTTAACAGGGCAGCGGACATGACACCACTGATTCAGTTTAAATACAGTTTCTTGGTCAAACAGTTTCTTAATCTTTCTATGAAATGATCCCAATCAGTCCCACACAGTAAGGTGTAGTGAGAATCACTAAACTTACACATACACAAATGATAGTGTCTGGTATTGGAGTATATGTTAGCTCTTGATAATAGTGTCTGGTAGTTCCACGTGTCCAGGTAAAATAAAGAAATGTTACATTAAACAAAAATGAAATAAAACAGAATGATGCTGCACAAAGATCAAGAATGCAACACCTAAACCTGCAGGTTTCTGCAAAGTCAGCAGATGCAATGACTCATCTATCATTTCTGCTGTTCAATCAGGGACCGCAGATTGGCATACATGTGCATACATGTCATTCAGCTAATTACAGCACATCGGTTTTAACATCTATCTCGGTAGTATATCGGTAATACCTATAAGAAGTTACATATATTATAAACTATAGTCTAGGATTTTGTTGTGATAATAATACATCTTCTTTAACTTGTTAGTTTTCCTGCAGTTCTTTTGCATTAGGGAGAAACAGCAAGTTGCTCCCTCAGCCGGTGAATTATACAATACCGCCGTTCACTTGTGTACCTGATGTCTGCTGTCGGCCACATCATCCCCTCACACACACACACACACACACACACACACACACACACACACACACACACACACACACACACACACACACAC
>JBBMJY010000022.1:15638356-15670267 GCA_037833715.1 Toxotes lorentzi | reverse complement strand
CCCCCCCCACCCCCCACCCCCACCCCCGCTAACAGCACCTTACACTGCTGTCAGATCAACAGATACATCCTTGTCTTTGAAGCAACAGCATCGCTCTGTTTAGCAGTGAAAAGTAAGTCGATTCTCAAGTTGTGTCTGGTAAATCTGAAACTGACAAAGTAAATGATAATGTAATCATTTTACAACCCATCCTGAGGAAAAATTGTGTTGGTCTATTTTTTTATTTAAGTATTTTGCCACCACAGCAAAATGACTCTTTAGATTTAAAAAAAAAAATTTAATCCAAACTGAGTCTTTAAATGTAGAGTAATCCGATATTTATTTATATTCTTACTGATCTGTTAAATTTAAGCAATTGTTTGAAAAATCATATTCAGTTAAATTGAGTGTTTTTTGTTTTTTGTTTTGTTGTACTTCCACAGCTGTATCTGACCTGAAAAAAGAAAGACAGAAAGAATAAAAAAAAGTGTGTGTGTGCCACAGTTGGGCTGAGGCATTGTTGCTCTGGCTTAGAAAAGTAGAGATTACGTGCGCAAATATAAAAATAGCTGCTTTCATTGTGCCTTGGAACAGAAAACCAAAAATGGCTAGGTTTTAACACACCCAAGAGGTCGGGGTGTATGTGTCTTTTATCGCTTGTAACTTTTCTTGAAATTACTGGATGTATTTTTGGTCTTGGACTGAGGTGTATCTACAAAATGTTCCAGCCACGGTCGGGCAATATTGGTCTGGACAACAGACAGATGATTTTTATGGACAAAATGTGCTCATTAATTTTCAGTGCAATGTTCAGAGTGTCCACACACAGTTTGAACATTACATTTAGTTTCAGATGAAGCCACAACTGACACACAAAGCTTTATTATAATTTGGTTTGTCTGGCAGTTTGCTGCAAATGTTGTCGAAGCTTGTGTTATTTTTGTTCAGAGTCTTTAGGCCTTTTAAATGTTAATTCTTGAGTCTATATTTAAACCCCAACAGGCTCATTTTAGTATGGAAAAATACAACATGAATCATAAGAGAGGAAAGCATACAAACTGTTCATTTGAATATCAACTGTTTCCAGTGGTGCAGGAAATTAGGCTTCAGTTTGGGGCACTTAGGCCCCTGATCTGATATGCAGATCAGTCACTTATCCAAGGCCTCCTACACCTTCAGTTGTTTCTAAAGACCGGTTTAGGGAAGAATCACTTCACGCATGAGGGTTAAAGGGCTCGTTATCTGTTGGTGGATGCCTACACAGACGCATGCATTGAGGAATGTTTTGACTAACAGGACGTCGAGTTCACTTCCTGATAGCACAACCAAAATTATCATGAGCTAAATTAACTCTAAACAGCTAAATAGTTATTGCTGGAACGGCCTTGATTTCATGTTAATCACATAATCTACAGAAAACACAGCTTGTATTCATCAGAGAAATTAAATCACTGACCTCATTGTGGTGTTTTACATGTATGATTCAGGAGAGTAAAAGGCCTCTGCGTGGATGAGGTGCAGAGTCTGAACGACGTTGGTGTGACTTTTGCTCTTTGTGATTTTACTCTTTTCAAGCAGAAGTAGACCAGAGACTCATTTGGCAACAATTTTGATAAGTTACTAATTGTTTAAGCCATTTCTGAGCAAAAATGGCACAAATTCACAGATACAGATTTAACTCAATTGTGAAAATTTGCTAGTTTTCATAGTTTTCTACAACTGTAAACTCAACGTGTCTGGGTTTGTGACTGTAGGGGAGACAAACAGAAACTGAATACGTTAACTTTGGCCTCAGTGAATAACGGTTGGACATTTAAACGGACAATTTAAACCTTTTCAGACATGGCTAGTTAGAAAACGTTAGCATGAAAAAAATATAATTTAAAAAGAGGTTTTAAATCATTTTACATTGTTACAGAAAGAATGTGAATCACTTGATCCACAGAAAACACAGCTTGTGTTATCCAGGAGAGGCAAATGAAATGCCTGAGCTGGTGGTTGTACATGCCTGAGCTTTTATTGTAGAGAGCTCTTCATCATTAGGATCAGTCAGAGAGCCTGTGCTAGCTCTTGGGTATTAATCAAGGATAGTTTCACTCCATTCTTCATGCCTGACAAAGCCTCTCCATCACTAACATCGAGACTGAGAACCTGGAGCAGTAATTTCTCCCCGTTATAGAAAGGTTTGACCGGATTAGAGCCTAGATCAGGTTTCTTAATTACATGTACTATTTAATTATAGTTACTTTGTGCCCAAGGAGGCTCGGGGAATCAAAATCACAAGAAATTCATCCTCTCTGTGGAAAAAAAAAAGATCTCTGGCCTGTAGATTTTTGCATGTGTCACTTATGTGCTCTTCCGCTCAGTGAAAGCAGAGTGACTCATAGGACTTTTTCCACCGCTCACTGGGTCACTGTCTGCTTACTCTACAACACCTCATATCTTTTTATGCACATTACAAGGATTCATACAGTGTATTCAGCCAGTTTCTGTCTTTTAAAGTACATTTTGATGAAAGCAGTCCCAGACTCAGCATGTGAAAGGCACCATGCATCACTTTGGTTGTAAAGCTGGCTCAGAAACCGTGTCATGTGTCCCCTCATCTCTCTTCACTCAGTGCTTCTGTGGTTCATGATAAACAGTAAAGTAGAAAAGCTATAAAAATCATATTTTGTAAAGGACGTGAGCTGAGCCGAGACTTGGCTCCTGCCGTTGTTGGAAAACTGTCAATGTTTTGGTTCGTTCAGTCATGTCATAAATTACAGCAGCCTGGCTCAAATTCTTGTCATAATGCTTTAGGAGGTTTTGTTTGTTTGTAATTAAATTCACTCTCTCTTTCGATTTTAGTGATATCACAGACCTTGGTGATGAATTCAGAATTGAAGGGAAAGTTTATCATCATGGAATCCACGCTGCTCAGTTTTCACTGGGAATTTAATTTTAAAAAAAAATTGGAGTTAATTTACATTTATTTATATGTTCTTAATTATTTAATTAATTATATTTTTATTTTGATCTCAATAAAAGCTTCTTAATATACAGGTAACCAGAGCAGGCACAAGAATTTCTGTATTTCATTCATTGTCTACTTTTTTTTTTTTTTAATTGCTTAATTGTTTAGTCTATAAAGGGTCAGACAGTATTTATAAAGGCCAATCACAATTTCACAATTTCCTTGATGTCTTTAATCTAAATTAAATGTCCCACCAACAGTCTAAAACTGAAGGTTTATTTTATTGTATTACAATAACTGATGCTTTCATGTGTGAGTAATATTTGACTGTTTTAGCTGGTGGAGCTAATTTTAAATACTGGCTTGTAGACTACTGTTGGGTAGTTGAATCTATACCAATGTATTATATTTTATAAGGTCATCATGTGTGTCGTACATGAAAGCATGTAAAATTATATTGTAAAGTTGCATAAAATGGTACCTCAAGTACTTACACATAGTACTTGAGTAAATGTACTCATTTGCATTCCACCACTACAAACTACCATCAAACCAGCACAATTAATGTTATATTATCATCAATAAAACCACTCTAATTCTAACATCCAGACACTGAATTATGGATGTTAATTTTAATTTTAGTATGAGAATGGAGATCTCACACTTCCATGTTTGCCATGATCTAACTTTCAACACAACACGCTGACAAGAACCCAAGTACACTTAGTTTCACCTAAACTGAGCTACGCTGATTTTAAAAAATCCTGAAGAAACACCATACAGTAGCAGTGATATTGTATCATAAGGTTGTCTCTAGTTGTGTGGGGTATCTGTCTGTCCACAGTGTGGGGTCTGCAGGCCTTTGTTGTGGTGACAAGGGGGAGTCGATCATCAGTGGAGTCTCATTTCTTGTGGCAACTTAGTGCCTCTGCTCGGTTGTCCACTGTGGATGTGGGCAGCAGCACAGACATGTAGCCAGGAAGCTGAGGCTTTCTCACTTTTTTCTATGATTTTATACTGTGCTGGAAACAGATGTGGGAAATTAAAAACTGTATACGACACCTCAATAAGGATGTCAAAATGTGCAGGTTTTCACCGTACTCATCTAAGTGCATTTTCCAATTACACGGAGACCGGAAATTGATGACGATTGTAAAATTTGACAGGAAGACTTAATCAAGATTGTCATAATTAACTGATAAGTTTCCAGCACACTGTGGTAGAAATGGGTTTGGATTTCTTTTCTTTTTTTTTTTTTTTTTTTTAAATCAGTACCAAACAAAAAGAAACCTCTCTGACATTTTGCCCTTTCCTCTTATTTCTCGATTATTTGATGCTATAATTATTCAATCTCAATTCTTATTACAAGTACGTCTGCATGTTCAGATTATCTCACGTCTGTGTGCTGTCAGCTGACGTGTACTGACGGTTTATTATCGCTGTTGTTTTCTGTTTTGAACTCCAACAGGCATTTTCCGCCTCCTATCACCTAATTGTTCCATGCTGCATTCAAAACCTGCTTGATTTTATCATCTTATCTTTACGTCTTCACTTGAGCTCAGGCACATCTACTAAAGTCAGATTCCAAACAGACACACCTCATTGTGTACACAGTTGTTGTTCTGACAACGCAGTGGAGTAAATTCTCCTCAAAAAAAGTTTTTCGTCCCATAAAAGGAAAACTTACAAACTTGTTTCTAAAGCAGAAGGAATGATCTAGAACCAAAAGCACCTGTTCAACGGAAGAACGAGATGCTGGAGAAAGGAGGCTGTGAGGGCGGACTGCAACTTCCTGTTGTGGCTTTTGTCACCAGTTTGTTAATCTGCAAGCTTCATGCAGTCTCAAGTGTGGGTGCTCTTAGCTAAATTTCTCATCCAGGCATATGGGAACTCATAGCTCGTCTGTGTAGAGCTGACAGTCCTGAAGAAAAACTTTATCCTGTACATAGTGTGTCCCGGTTAAACGTAGAAGAAAAAACAAGGAGGTGAGGTTCTCAAGATGATGTTTGTCGTCTGTTTTTTGGAAAGCATTGTTGCATTGAATTTTGTTTTGTCCATTTTCAAACTGTGTTTCTGCAACTATTTTGTAATTTGGTAGATGAGAAATTAGGTTTGACTGAACAGACGGTGTAGAAGACAGCTACAAAAGGTCTGAGAGGTCAGAGGTCAGAGACTGGACTTAAATTAGTGTACTGGTCGCACGCTGCTCTACTGTATCGGCTCATTCCAATCCGGTTGACATCGTGCCCGCATTCCTATAATTTTCCATTTTCCATCTCTCTCTTTGTGTTTCCCTGGTTTCTCTCCACATCCAGGACTCCAAGCCAAAGTCAAGCTTGAGGTCTCACCATGTCCATCGACCCTGCGGCCGACCTGCCTTTCTTCTACGGCAGCATCAGTCGCGCGGATGCCGAGCAGCATCTGAAGCTGGCTGGGATGTCCGACGGCCTCTTCTTGCTGCGGCAGTGTCTTCGCAGTCTGGGCGGCTACGTCCTCTCTCTCGTGTGGAACCTGGAGTTTCACCATTACACCATAGAGAAACAGCTTAACGGGACTTACTGCCTCACCGGAGGGAAGCCTCACTGTGGGCCTGCAGAGCTGTGTGAGTTTTACAGCAAGGACCCTGATGGGCTGGTGTGCCTCCTGAGGAAGCCCTGTCTGCGCTCCCCGGATACACCGATAAAGACTGGCATGTTCGACAGCCTGAGAGAAAACATGCTGAGGGAGTATGTGAAGCAGACGTGGAACCTGGAGGTGAGGCTGCGCTGAGGGTCCTGGGTACTGTGGAACAGTTATTGTTCAATAGCGTTATAGTTTGCAGCTTTTAAAAGCCAGAGAGTTCATATTTTGCAACAGAGTAACTAAACACATTTACTCACTGTATTTTGGTTCAATTTTGAGCTGTTTGTACTTGGTTGAATAAAAATCATATGATAGGTTTATAAAACATGATGCAATATTGCAAATTGAACTACCCAACAGTAAATGAAGTACCATCTCAATCATCTATAACATTAAAGTGCCGCTTAAAAAGCAATATATCAATAATAATAATTATATAATATGATGCTGACAGAGGCCATTGGGCATAATTAGTACTTTTAATATTTTAACTGCATTTTGTTGCCAATACTGTGCTTTTCTTCAAGTCAAAATTTGAATGAAGGATTACTTCTATTTGAGTATTTTTATAGTGTGGTGTTTCTTCTTCTATGTAATTGTGCTTGTTGAAATGTCCCAAAGACACACACACAGACACTGAGAGGCCCTTAGTTTTAAGATCTGCCTTCTGCTGCAACCAGTCACATGCTGAGACCAGTAACCTTTTATCACCTGTGGTCTTCAGTTAAACAGCCAAATGAGCATAAACACTTGTATGTGGACTATGTTGCCTGAAACTGTAATCGCACCTCTCAGCAGTGGGTGACTGAGAACATTTACTCAAGTACTGTTTTGTGCAGTGCAGTTCTTTCAATTTATGCTATTTTATACTTTTATTTCATTACATTTCAGATGGTGATATTTTAGTTTTTACTACAGTTATTTGACAACTACAGTTACTAATTACTCTTCAAGTTCTTTCTTTCCATTAATCATCTCACTCTCTTGGGGCTGTGACTGGAGATCACTGGACTAAACTACCAAACTGTACATAGAGTAGTTCCACCTCAACCAGCGACAACAGTAAAATGCATTAGTGCATCAGCATTATCAATCTAATCAAATCATTTGTCATAATATAACAGTCACAGGGTCCATTTTCTGCACAATGACTTCTTTTACTTTTGATTCCTTGTGTTTATTTTACTGATATTTCTTTACTTTTACTCGTAAGGTTCTGAATTAAGGATTTTTTTTTTTTTACCTATGATGGAGTATTTTAGGTGTTTGTAATAGTACTTTTGCGTAAGTGAAGGATCTGTGTGCTTCTTCCACCACTGCCTCACAGCTCCACTGCACTACATTTCACACCCAAAGTGGGTGAGAAACCTCTGAAAGATGAGCTATAAGTGCAACATGTGATGTGGACCGCTTTAAGATGAATGTTTCTTTGTCCGTTTTTCTGCTCAGGGAGAAGCCATAGAGCAGGCCGTCATCAGTCAAGCTCCTCAGCTGGAGAAGCTCATTGCCACCACGGCCCACGAGAAGATGCCTTGGTATCACGGTAAAATCGCTCGCCAGGAAAGTGAGAGGCGGCTTTACTCTGGAGTACAACCAGACGGCAAATTTCTGTAAGTTGCTCAAGGTTATGTCTCCACCTGTTTTTGTGCCTTTTTGTCAAAGGTCTTGGTGCAGGTTTTAAACAAACTGTTCTGTTTCTCTCAGAGTGAGAGACAGAGAAGAGTCGGGTACTTTTGCTCTCTCCATGATGTACGGGAAAACAGTTTACCACTATCAGATTCTCCAGGACAAATCGGGGAAATACTCCATGCCAGAAGGAACAAAGTTTGACACAATCTGGCAGGTAGACCCTCCAAAATACTTTTCCTTTCCTATCTATTATTTCTTCTCTGTTAACCTAACCTTCTCTGAATTAAAATGTGACTTTATCTCCATCTCAACAGCTGGTTGAGTACCTGAAGATGAAACCTGATGGCCTGGTGGCTGTTCTTGGGGAGGTGTGCCTGAACGGAAAAGCTGTTGAAAGTACTGAACATCTCATGTTATTATTTCTTTTTCCCCAACTACATTATCATTCTGTCAAACACCACTGAGTTTCCAAGTCATGTTTGTGGGTCACTTGTAACATTCAGCCATTTGAATCATTACATTCATGACTGACTTTGTTTATATATAACTCTCATTTCTCTTATAACTTTGTAGAGGCACCCAGTCTTCCTGCAACAGTGAGTATTGACAACATCCTGCACATATGTAAGTCAGCAGAGTTTTCCACTGTCTGAGATCAATTTTCCTGTCATGCTTTCAGAGGCGAGCGGGTACAAATGGATACACACCGCCACCTCGAGGTCAGTCCCCCAAAGTACAACCAGCTAAAAACACTGCACCTTGTGAAGCACCATTTCCAACCTTCATTAGCTGCTCTGTTATATGTACTTGCAACAAAATATCTAATTTATTTAGATAATGTTTATAAGTACAGTTGCATTAATGTATGAGCAGCAACTTAATGTTGCAGCTGGTGGAGGTAAAGCTTAATCCATAACAATGCATCCTATTTTACATACTGCTTATATATTTTGTGTTAAAATGTGTATATGTTATGCCTAAGTGCAGTGCTTTAATACATGTATTCATCTGTATGAGAAAGAGAATGAGAAAGAGAATCATTTGAGGATTTATGTCTACATGGCTCATCCCTTGCATTATGAAAGAAGGGTTTCGAGGACTCTTACTGTGAAAAATCTAAAAAACTCAAAGCTAAATCATCAAAAAACTCCCATTAATAAATGAAGGATTTTAAACGGGGCTTAAAAGATTATACTGAAAGATACCAGCTGTTTAACAGTATGACATGTGAAAACCTGCCAACAGATAAATATCAAAACATGCTGGGCCGCACATTTACCTCATGTGTGTTTGTACCTTCACTTTACAGCTGTTGCAGGGGCCTCCAGTCCGGTTGACATCGTGCCCGCAGAGCGTGACGTTCTGCCCATGGACTGCAGTGGGTTCAACCCGTACCATAACCCGAATGAAGTGAAGAGATTTAACATCCAGAGGTCTCAGCTGCTGATGGACGAGGTGGAGCTCGGCTCTGGGAACTTTGGCTGTGTCAAGAAGGGAGTCCTCAAGACTGATTCGTAAGGGCTGAAACATTCTAAAACATAAGTATTAGCATGAACTAAAAAGACCTGTAACATAAACAATAGCTCCCTTGAACAGACAAAACAGAGGCTTGTGTTTATTGAATGTACATTATATTATGTCTTTACTCAATGTTTTGGTGGAACCTGGGAACACAGGGGGAGAGGACCCAAATGCAGACACACTTGAAGGCAGGTAGATGCAGTGAAGATACTTAAATAGATTAATCAAATTTACTATAGGCAGGCAGACAAGATGTCAGACAGGAATCCAAATGTACCAGCAACAGGAAAATACACACAAAAGAAAAAACTAAGGGAAATAATCAAAATCAAAACGGAAGCACAAGGTTAACTAAAGAGACGAAGTGACAAGGAATGAAGGGAACACAGAAACAGAATTGGGTTGAAACGGTTGAAACACATCAGGGCAGACAATCACAAAGGCAGGAAGTAAAAATAACAACAGACACACAAGGTAATTAATTTCAAAGTAAAGCAGGAAATAAAAAGAGTCCAAAGAGTCACTCGGAGGGGCAGACATGACACTGAACCCAAGACTTGTTATGTTCATCCAGACTTCTACGTATTTGTTTCCATTCAGGGGTCAGATAGACGTGGCCATCAAAATACTGAAGAGTGAAAATGAGAAGCTGGTGAAGGAGGAGATGATGAGGGAGGCAGAGATAATGTACCAGCTCAGCAACCCCTTCATCGTCCGAATGCTCGGCCTCTGCAACGCTGAGAATCTGATGCTGGTCATGGAGATGGCCTCTGCTGGACCTCTCAACAAATTCCTCACCACCAAAAAGTGAGTTCAGGTTCATTGTAAATCAAACGAGATTTTTGGCAACTCAACCTGAGAAAGCAAACATGATAAGCACACAATATTATATAATTAGATGCATTTGAATTTCATTTCAGGTCAATAAATTTTAAGGATCAGGCAAACATTACATTTGTACAAGGAAAATAAAACCCAGAATTTTCATCTTATTTTTGTCCCCACAGGGATACTGTATCTGTGGAGAACATTGTCAACCTGATGCACCAGGTGTCGATGGGGATGAAGTACCTGGAGGAGAAGAACTTTGTGCACAGAGATTTAGCAGCTCGGAACGTCCTGCTGGTCAACCAACAGTTCGCCAAAATCAGTGATTTTGGGCTCTCTAAGGCCTTGGGAGCAGATGACAACTATTACAAGGTGCTGTACTTGTGATGTAGCCAAATTATCTTAAAGTAAGACAAAGTGACACAAATGTAGAATAAGTAAAAGGGTGGGGGAATGGTGCTTATCAGTGTTGCAGCTAACAGAAATGGATAGTGTATCTTAAATTGATTGCTTTTCTTTGAATTACTGACCTCACGCTGCACAAATACTGACTCAGCATTATCATCCAAAAGCTGCTATAAGCTCTGAGCAAACTAAAGTAAACACTTAATTGATTTTCTTCTTCCTGGTTTACTGACCCACATCTGGAGGGAATGTAGTTAACAGAAAGTTTCCTAACTCCAAGGCAATAACTGAAGACACTTAAAATTGGGAAATATCTGCCCAACACATTGGACTCTAAACCTGTAATTCCAAAACTTTTCTAAATCACAGCAAACTTGATAAGCAGTTTTTTTTCTGCTAGTGTCCACTTCCGTCAGTCATACACTTGCACAATATGAAGTGAAATAATATAGGCCTATTTTCAGTAACAAAAATAATCAGCAGTTTTAGGTTCTGTGGAGATAAATATTAAATGTTTTTATATAAACACTTAATAAAATTAGTTTAGGCTTATTAGCTAATGTTTTCCAAAAGTAAGATGGATGTTTATGTAGCTGAGCTGATTCTAACATTTATTGCTTATTTTTTCTGTTCTGATAGGTTTAAAATTTAAAAACGAAAATTTAAGAAAAGTAAATGTCACCTCATTTGTTTTAGTGTGATGCAAAGGCATTAAAATGTGCATTAAGAAAAGACAATTGATCAAATCTTGATGCACCCTTAGCCAATCCTTAAAGCACCTCCGGCTTTGGGGTCTATTGCTCCAAGTCATCCCCTTTAACCTTTAAATTCAGTATGTTCTCTCTAATTGTGAATGCTGATGTTGGCTGCCGTTGGAGATGCACTGACAGGCTGATTATCGTCATACGTTTTGTGTTGTACAGGCTCGTACTGCAGGTAAATGGCCACTGAAGTGGTACGCTCCAGAATGTATAAACTTCCACAAATTCTCCAGTAAAAGTGACGTGTGGAGTTTTGGTGTCACCATGTGGGAGGCCTTTTCCTACGGAGGGAAACCTTATAAGGTACAGTGCCACGTCTTCCTGCAGAACACAAATCAAAGTCATTTATACATTAAATTGACTGCACTACTGTAGGAACAGGATTGGTCCTGAACATCGTTTTATGGCTCTTGTCTTTTTCAACTTTGTCCAGAAAATGAAAGGACCAGATGTGATCCGCTTCATTGATGCTGGGAACCGCATGGATTGTCCAGCAGCATGTCCAGAGCGAATGTATGAGGTGATGAAAGAGTGCTGGACATACAAGTAAGAAACTGATTGTCTGAATCTTGCACGTGTTAGCTAGTTAAACCGTATTTAATGAGTGGGTCTCGTTGAAATCAAAATCCCTTTAGCAAGTGAGAACTGAGGACAAATTACATGCTTACATAACATAAGGACTTTAAGGTCCCTCAGAGCAATGAGTATTTCTGTTTTCTGTTTGTTTTGCAGTTCATTCCAGTAGCTAGCTAGCTAGTAACTAGCAAATAGCAGGGGGGTTAAAACTTTGTATGTGCCCCTCATTTTTCAAAATCGTATTTTTGGCCTGACAACGCTAATTTGCACAACACGATGGTCTTTAACTCTTCAGATCTTGTGACATTGCCTTCCATTAATCACAGCCATTCAAACTGTTGTTCTGGATTCTCCTCTCTCTCCAGGCATGAGGAGCGTCCAGACTTCAAGAAGGTTGAGGAGTCCATGAGATTGTACCATTACTCCATATCAGGCAAGGCCAAGCCTGAGGGAGCTGCAGCCGCTGCTGAGCCTGTCAAGTAGACAGAAACAAGGCACATTCTGTCCCAGTGCTGCACAAAGCATCCTTTCAACTAGCCATTAAACAACCAAAACAAAGAGCTTTTTATGAACAGTGCACACTGGCCAGCTTTAACTACAGTTCTGATACAGCTATACGGGCCTCAGTGACAATAAATGTGCATTTGTAAATTGAACATCAGTGTGTCAGCCATGTAAGGAGGATCTCTGTCTGTTTGTCGTTGTTTGAACGTTGTCAGTGTCTTCACATAATGAACAAAGTAATTTTATTTCAGGGATTTTGGAGTATAATGGAAATGGTACATGTACAAGTTTTTTTCATTGTAATCTGCCACCATCTAAGAGCAGTTTTATTGTGCCAAATAAAGAAGAAAGAAACTTATAGAACTATGCACTTCAGTGCTGCTGTTTCAACACTTCTTTAAGGTTTATGAAAATTCAGCCCAATATGTGGGATGTTTGTTTTGAGTTTCCACATAGTAAAAATGATAGACTCCATGTAACAATGCAATGATATCAGTTACTCGTATGGCTGACCCAGTCGTGCTGATTTACTGAAGGATGTTTCAAAAGGCCCAGGGGCCTACGGGGCCCATGGGGTTTGCGGGCCCCTGGACCAAAGCCTCTGTATAAGGCGTCTGTAAACATTTCTCATTGGAAAGTCAATCAAATGATTACAAAGAGATGCATGATGACAAAGAACGGCTAAAAAACATTGTAATGACTACAAACACACATAAAGTGACCACACAGAAATAAAACAGCTACACAGACAACCACAAAGAGACACAAAATGACCACACAGACAACTACAGAGAGATGCAAAATGACTACATAGACACACAGAATGAACCAGCTACAAACAACATTGTAACATTGTTCTAGAAACATGCAATATATATGTGCAGAGTGAATTGTGTGGCTAATCTGACATGAAATAGCTTGTGTATCACTGAGAGAGGGAGGTCATGGAAGAGGAAGCCCAAAACTTCACATGCTGAGGCCTTACCTAAACTATTCTTCCAAAATAAAAGACTTAGATGGACAAATTACCAGAGTTCTCACAGTTTTTGTATAGCCCTATGTAAACAAAAACTATAACTAACCAGCAGTATAAAGGGCTATTTTGTGTTGAAATATATCATGTGAAAAGGCTGTCAACAGATTTATGGGCAAAAACTTGAGTCATTTAGAAGACTTAAAGCCCGATGTTGTCTTTGGTTTTCCTATCAGTAATTCAAACATGATGTATTGTGGTTTAGAATGACTGCGTTATAAAATAAATGGGATTAGTCAGGCTGCCCCCTGCCAAAGGAACTACGTCTGTGCTACCAGGCAACACTGAAGGCCACATAACACCGGAAGTTAATGAATTGGTCTTCAAAATAAAGGCATAGTGTTTTCACACGATAACCTCTTTGATCCATTTGTGTCGTCCTGTGTAAAATGCTGGATTTATAGCAGTGTTGGAATGTGATTGCAAACGGTTGTGTTGTACAACGTACATTATCTCCCCCCTGAAGTGAAGAGGAGGAAACACAGACATATTGGAAGTACCCGTTAAGGATCAATACCTCATTATTTTGAAGGTTCTTACCGGAAGTCCTCAGTAGTGCGTCTAACTTGATTGTGGTATACTTTTCGTTTCGCAGGGAGGAGTCAGGCTTTAGTTTCTTTATTAAAGTGGCACGTTTATTGAATTTTCAGTAATTCTACAACATGTATCGTACCATCTATCCATAATGTAGTCTTTGCGTGCTGTTGACGAAAAGCTATCGATCAGTAACCAGATAATTGTCGGTAAAACATCGAAGGAAACTGGCGGAACAGGAAGGCGGAACAAGTAAGTTCGGGAAAGTGGCTTTCAACTGTGCGATTTCATCACCGTTTGATCACCCGTCTGTAATAATGACCGATTTTAGACGGTTTTATGTCGGATGCTGTGTGATTTAAGGATTAATTAGGTGGATTTGACTTGTCTTGTTTGGGTTTTTTTTTTTATAGCTTTTTTAGGAAGCAACAAGTCCGACCGAGTTAGCTTGTCACGTCACGAATAAACTTCGTACAGTCGTCATGTGCCCCGCTGTGTCATTTCTGGCTTTAATCTCGAAAAATGTGACCAAAACGCCAAAATCCCCCCCAAACCTTCATTATTATGAAGACGAGGCCTCAGATATTTTGATGGAGGTCTCAATGAACCAAGCGAGGTCCTGCTATACGAGTAACAGACGGTCAGACTTCGTTTTATTGTCATTCCGCGGATTCTTGGGTTCACGGCTGAATTATTGCCTGAAATAGGAAATGACTCATGGTGACTGAGAGACGATGTTTCATCTTAAATGCAGCCTCTTTCTGTTGTCGCTGTTGAGTACCTGAGGTGATGAGGCGAAAGGTGACTCCTGTCCTGCATTTTGAGGATCATCAGCAGGCACACACCTCTTCACTGACACATATCTTCACTCTCCTGTACCTGAAATGTATGCTTTCATCCTCCCATGACCGCAGTCTTTAAGGGGCTTAAACTTTACTGCATCCGGGCATGCACGTTTTGACCCAAGATAACACAAAACTGAGCCAAATAGGCTGTTGTTGCTGCAACTGATGAATAGTTTCATTGTCAGTTAATCTGCCCGTGATTTTCTTGATTAATCGATTAGTTGTTTACTTTGTCAAATGTCGGAAAATGGGGGAGAAAAGGTGATGTCCTTAGATGTCTTGTTCCTGTCTGAGCAACTGTCCAAAACCACAAAATAAACTGATTGATTACTTAACTAATCGGTTCAGCTTCATGTCATTTTATAAGTCAGGTAGTTAATTGATTGATCAACAGAATTATTGTGATAATTGTTAACTGTTGATAACTGTTTTTAAGTAATTTGTAATTGTGAGAATTTGCAGCTTTTGTCTTTTTTGATAATAAAGTGAATCTGTTTGGGTTCTGGACTCTGGGAAGTTGTGGTGGGCATTTGTCACTATTTAAAAAAATATTTTAAATGTTCTAAATGTGGTTGAACAGAAACTATGAATTTCATTGTAACTGTGCGTTCATTAACCAGACTGTCCCTTTCTTTCTCTCCTCTCCTTTTATGATACGCAGGATCACAGAATCACACTCTCAGTTGAAACGAACACCAAAACACAGTCCATAACAAAAACTCTGCCCCAGTTGTTGACACAACCTTTTGACTGCTTCCATATCAACAGTAAATAATTCACCAGAAGCGTTTAAACAAATCACCAGGCACCGCCATCACATGCAACCATGTCCATGGCCCTGAAACAAGTCTTCAACAAAGACAGGACATTCCGGCCCAAGCGCAAGTTTGAGCCCGGGACACAGCGCTTCGAGCTGCACAAGAAGGCCCAGGCGTCTCTGAACGCCGGGCTGGACCTGAAGCAGGCCGTGCAGCTGCCCCAGGGCGAGGACCTCAACGACTGGGTGGCCGTCCACGTGGTCGACTTCTTCAACCGCATCAACCTCATCTACGGCACCATCAGCGACTCCTGCACCGATCAGACCTGCCCCGTCATGTCTGGTGGGCCCAAGTACGAATACCGCTGGCAGGACGAACACAAGTACAAGAGGCCGACCGCACTGTCGGCCCCCAAATACATGAGCCTGCTCATGGATTGGATTGAGGTACAGATCAACAATGAGAACATCTTCCCTACCAACGTCGGTAAGTGTTGAGTTTAGACGCAGATGGTGTGTGACAACTTGGGTTCTTTAAAGATTCTGAATTGGGTCTCAAACATTTTAGTTTTGAGTGTTTCTTAGCTTGACAAAATCAAAAAATCTCGCTCTAAAAGACCTAAGCCTTTAAAATGGGTCAGGTGGTAACTCCACTCGCCATTTCAGTTCATTATCTGACCCATGAAACATTGCAGAATAACGGTCAGTGCCGATCACAAGTGACAAGAGCTCGATGTGGCGTCTTAAAATGTATTATTTTGTCTGAAACCATTAAAACTCTTGGTGTTCAATGAATAATGGTGTGAAGCAGAGAGAATCAGCAGATTTTCTCAGCTGAGATGTTGTAGGTCAGTGGTTCACAGTGTAGGTGTCAGGACACTCTCAATGGGTCACAAGACTCTGAACAGCAGAGGAATGCAGATAAAAGCATATTTATGGTCTACAGCGTTAAGCTTATTTCTTTAGACTTCTCTCTAATATCGCAGCAGATGTTAAAGGGTTGCAGTTTTTTTTTTTAGGGGGTCACCAGCTCCAAAATTTGGGAACTACTGCGGCAGATACTTGGTATTTTTCCTTAATGAATAACTAAAATGAGTAATCTTTCTGTCCGTTCAGCATGAGTCACACGGCAGCCCCCAAAAAAGCCACTTAAATGATTAACATGCAATGCAAATAAAGGAAAATTAAAATGAAGAAAAAATGCTGCAGAGCGAAGGCATCTAAAATCTGAAGCCTCTGTCTTTCACATAATGGACAACAAAATGATGTTTTAGATTAACTCTGCAAGGCCACATTTATTAGATTACCTTCAGTGTTGCACGTTGTCAACATTGTCAGTTTATCTTCTGCCGCTGTGGCATTGTCGGTTTTCTGTTATCTCAGTCACTGTGCGTGCGCGGATCGTATGCCATGTGCTGTGGCTCGGCATCTGACTAACAACAGAAACATCTGAGCAATGGATTTAAAAAAAATGGGTCACACAATCTACAGCAGAAACAACCTCTGACGTTCCTGTCCTCTGGAACAGATTCCTGAAATATTATTAAATGAGTCAAAGCAAAACCATGTACTAAATTAATGACTTGGTTGGAGCTGAGGCTTATGCCCCTCCATTCACATATGAAGTGATACTGGCTGTTGTCCAGCCTGAGGGGCTCCAGAGCACAAGAAAGGTAAAGGGACATAGAGAAAAGAATTAAAGAATAAATCTTTAGCATTTCAAATGTGTTTCTTTCTGCAGTACAGATAGTAAAAGGTCATCATGGATTGACTGCAGTGTCTCCATCTGTTTGACTCTCAGGTACTCCCTTCCCTAAGACCTTCATGCAGGTGGCTAAGAAGATTTTGTCTCGTCTGTTCCGGGTGTTTGTCCACGTCTACATCCACCACTTCGACCGTGTGAGCCAGATGGGGGCTGAGGCTCACGTCAATACCTGCTACAAGCATTTCTATTACTTTGTCACTGAGTTCAACCTGACGGACCACAAAGAGCTGGAGCCTCTGGTGAGTCAAGGAGAGGATAGGATGTCATATGGAGCGAGTTCCCCTTCTAATGAAAGACGGCAAACAAACTTATTGAATCACTGCACAGCCCAGACTGATGGTGACACTGTTATTGATTGTGTGTTGATTAACCGATTGTTAATCAGGCCCTCAAGCAGCTTTGGAAATTTCTGCACAGTCCCAGCAACAGTAGATATTACTATATCTCCTAGATGTTACTATATGTTTCAGGTAGATGTTTCTGTTGCTGTTTTCCAATATTATCTTTTCCTAGTGAACTTAAAAAATATATTCATAGTGTACTTATTGCATCCTTAACTGTGGTAACATTTTGACGAGTACAAATATTTCCTTCATTGCTGTAACTCGCTGTACTGTGTGTATGTGGCTTGTGTCTGCTACAGAAAGAGATGACCTCTCGGATGTGCCACTGAGGGAGCACAGCAGACCTGTGGACACACGCTGGTCAAACACATCCGTCCATCTAGACGACTGCAGCAGAGAACAAAAAGAACAAACAAATTCAGAAGAGTCTATTTTTATATTTAAGTACTGTAATCTATTTTAGCCACATACTGTAGGTTTTAACCAAGAACCTTGTCATGTGAGGCGTTCTGTTCCTTTTAAAAAGTTTGCATACATTTTATCAGAGCACAGTATTAAGAGGTGTATGTTTATGTTGATGTTTTTTTTTCTATTTTATTTGAATCTCAATCATTCCAGGATGCTTCTGTCTTTCTTTCTTTCTGTTAAAATGATCTAAAATTAGTACGATTTCTTACTGTACTCTATAAAATCATGTTGTTACATTAAAATGATTCTCTACTCTGTTATAATTTGAATTTAGTAATCACTGTTTGATTTACATTGCTTTTATTATGTTACGGTGATGGTGCTGGACAGTGGATAAATGTAATATATAGATGTTTGTTTCCTGGGTAGGAAAGCAAATTTTATGGAAATAGGGTTAACAGTTCGGTCAGTTTTACCACTCAAACTTCAGCAACCAAAGCAGTAATTTAGCTTTTCTGGGGGGGCAGAGAATGTATTACGTACAAATAGTCCCATAATGTTAAATCACAGTGAGGAAAAATACAGTTTTCTTTCTATTTCTGAGAGTATGTTTAACGTATTGAGTACTGTTTCAGGCGTTTATATACATTTGGGGTTTGGTTGCATTCAGTTAAAAGTTATATATATCTTCATACATACATATGTCTATGTGTGTGTGTGTGTGGAAATGAACTAAATCCAGTCATGGCCTGCTGGTGACTCAGACATTATCAAGTCACTTTGGGCCTTGGGCCACCAGGCAGGTTCTCAGATGTCAAACCTGCAGGTGTTTGTTGCAGATGCTCTTGGCAGCTGAAGGTCACACGAGACTCGGACCTCACATGAGAGCACAAGAACTCTGGTGGCAGCACATGTGCAAAAGAGCGTGTTTAAAACCGTCCACTGGGTGGCGTGAGACACCAAAACCCATCTGCTGAGGAAATACTAATCCTACAGTTAATGTTGTAGCCCGGATGAAATCTGCCCATGTATCCCAGTTACAGTCATGAAGTTGGGACCCGATTTGGGTTAATGATTCGACTAAGCTGGTTATGTTAGAAACAGGCCAGACTGCACTGCGATGAATACAGAGAGTTTTTGTTTTGAATGAGTCCGGCTTTGCATGATTGGGTCAACAACAGTCACAAATAGGCTCGAGGACAACATTGTTGGTCAGATTTCGAGGCGGTTATCAGTCGTAATGGTTTGGATTATGTAATTAATGAGCAGTAATCTTCCACAGGAAACACACCTAGGTACAAGTACAAGATAACTTGTAAAAGCCTACAACTTGTGACAATTGTTACACTTAAAACAGTACATTAGTTACTCATGCTGTTCTACATGACTGCATTATATTCAGAGGGGTTTCTAAAATTCCACCTCTCATATGTTTGTGAATAGGAAGGACAAAAATTTCAAAGCACCTCTTAATATAATGAAGTTCAGCACAACACCACCTTCAACTGTGACAGTAATAAACATACAGTATGATTAAATGTACACATTGAACACTGTGAACTTTGTTAAGACATATTATGGCAGGGCTGTGGTGTTGGACTGCATTATATTATACTGGTATGCCTAACAAATTGGCCACTGCGTGTAAATATACCAGCAACTTTCAGTGAAATTGCATCATGAGAACACAAACATATTTTATCATCTGTGAGCTGAGTTAATGATTCTGAGTAAATTTCAGTTTTGAGCTACCGAGATTAGATATGAAATTTTGGATTTGCTTGTGTGGAAGGTTTTGTTTGATCTAATGAATAACAATGGACACAACAGTAAAACCAGGGGCTGGGCCCCACTAAAGACTCACAAGACGCAGTATATCTGAGATGTTGTGAGATGATTAATGGGAGAGGGAAAAAAAGATGTTTTATTTTTTTTTCTTTTCAGTGAAATATTGGATTTTTTTTACATTTTGGGGCTTCAAAAAGTTATTTACATTAAATCTATAATACACGCTTTATGTGAAACCAAGAAGTGTTGCTGGGGATTATGTTCTGTCATAGCCATCAGTCATCAGCCGCCTGTCAGTCATCTCAGCTGGATGCTTATGTATCAAGTTGGATGTTTATCAGTATATTCACATCTACAACATATTGTTTCCAGTTCTCCTCCTCCACTCAGCCTGGGAAAATATAACATTTTTTCATGTTAATATAAATTTTAGTGAACCAACATGATGTAACCATCTGCCCCAAGAACATCAACCACTGAAATGACCTCATTGCCTACTGCAACCTGATCCTCTTACAGGATTGTCCCTCCTCTCTCGGTGTAGTCACTTCCTCTAAACAGTGGCAGCGAGCGTTATGGCTGTTACGTGTGAGATGAGCAGTGCCCGCCTTATGCTCTTCCCTCTCTCTGCTGTGTTTTTCTCTTCTGGAATGTACCAGACAGCCCCAGCGGGCTGTGCAGTTGCAAGACATGAGGGGAAGTACTGGAAAGAGGCCAAGAACAAGGGGAAGAGGCTGCAACCAATCAGACTGAAGCTTGTCCAACTCCGTCAGGGTTTTACGCAGCAGTGTCTGCCTGTTGTTTTGATGGTACAGTGTGATTATTTACACGTAGAGAAAGCGTTTGGGAGATAATGTGACTCAGCAAATGTTGGAATGAGCACACACCCTTAACGGCTTTGTGGTTTGCAAGTGAGTTGCCTCATGCAGTGCTGTAGCCAGTGGGGATGAAAAGTAATCATGATTTTCAGGGCCCAGAGCTGAAGTGGACCCACAAAAGTACCAGGGAGATGATGAATTATTAAATAAGGGGTCTAGAGAAAAGTTATTTCAGTTGGTCCAACCAGCTTATAGCCTCTCCACTCCTTGTCCTTCATGATAATAAATTGACAGTCTGTGGGTTATGGACTGGTCTCTGGATAAAACAAAGTTTGAAGATGGTACCTTTGGCTCTCAGAAATCGGGATGGACCTTTTCATATTGTTTTAGGTTTAATTCACCAAGCAATTAATCAGTTAGCAAGTTCATTTAGAAAACAATCTAAAGATGAATTCTCAGTTAAAATAATCATCTGTTGCATCAATGTCACAAAGTTCTGCTACGCAAAGCTTAACACAATGTATTTCGGTCTTTTTTTTAAAAGAGGCTTTTACATTGGCTGCTGTGAAATCTACATTAAAAATAAAAGCATTTAGCTGAACTAGCTGAGTCTGAAAACTGGAAATTAATTCAACATTTCAACTGGTAACCAATTGCAGTTGCTGGTATATTACCCAATCTGAAAGGCGATTCTAAGAATTTAAAAACATGATTAATATCAAAATGCTTTGTTATATGCGGTTATGTAACAGGAGCAAAGTGCAGAAGAAGAATACAAGGTTTTCCAGAGCACAACTGGAACAAAGTTAGAACAAAACAAGGTCTGTTGCAAAATCCTTGGAAACTCTTTCTGTGTTAAAGGAATTTTGCTGGATGTTGGATGAATTCCAGCAGTCCTTTAGACCGCCTGTGTCCTATAGTACTTCAACACATACATTTTTACCAGTCATTACTTTTGAGTCTATTCCCGACTGGATGCTGCTCTCTTCTAGAGGAAGGTTTCTTAGAAAAACTCCAATCAGCACCCTGGGGCACTGTGACCTTCCTACTTGAGAAATGTATGCAGTGTATTGTAACAGTATATGACTTCTGGCTGCTTCTTGCACACTTATCATATTTGCCTTTGACAGTTTTATTTGGACTTGCCAGACGTGCATTTTATGAATACATTTTCAGGTATATCCATTCTTGTTCACATGCACACATGAATCTGTACCGTACTGTTTACGCTAGATAGAACAGGAATGTTTTAGCAACAAATCATGCTGGTTCACACATACTGTACATTAGCTTTCTGTAACTTTCAACACATCAATCAAAATGACTTGTTCTAGCCACTGACAAACCCTTTCCATTGTAGCTTTGTGCCTTTCTTACTGTGTTATGGTTGTATAGCCAGAGGCTTTGATTGTTTCTATAGGATATAAGAGTTTAAAAGGACTTATGTTGTAACTGTAAACATAATGTTGTCCCCTTAAGTAGTCATTGTACATGATTTATGACAATCACATATGGAATAAGTTTTTAATCCACTTGTTGCAGCTCAGTTAAAATTATATAATGTTTACACTGAGTGAACTATTCAAACCCAAGGCTACTATATACTGTTTCCTTTTTTTTTTAAGGCTAAACCATTACATGAAATAAACATACTTAAACAATATACTAATTTCCCCCAAAATCCAGCCTGATGTATGTAGTGTCTTAGGAAAATCTTGACCTCCTCAAGACTATAAAGTTAAATAAATTTGACCAATTTTTGGCTGCTTAGAATGCGTTTGTGTCAGTGAGGTTTAAATAAAGTGCTGAGGCCAGTAATAATGCATGTTGAAACATGTGTGAGGCAATTTTGAAAAAAAAATTGTCAAACAAACTTTCAGTGGCACTTACTGTGTTGCACAGTTGAGGAGAAATGTGTTATCTATCAGCTAGAAAAGTAATGATGCAGATGAAAGAACACAACACAATACTGTGGTTGATCTACATCTACAGTTGTATTTCCATACAGCATCAGGCTATGGTAGAAGACTAGAATCTGAACTGCAGTTGACATCGGGAAACACAACAGCAACATATTTCAGACTGAAATAACCTCACCCTGGAGAGAGAACCCCCTCCTGAGTATCTCCTGATTGAATGCCTTTCGCATCAGAAATGGGGCTGTTGCCACCTGAAGTTATTTATTATGGACTATCCCTCTTCCTTTTGACCTGTAGTGACACAGACCCACCCCCTGCACTTCAACGTGTGATCTTGTTTTCCTACTAAAACCTGCTACTACACCATGTGCTCCTGGTTGGGGATAGTCTGCCAGCAGCTTGCGTAATGTTTGCTACCACTGGGCTTAAGTTTGACGGGCAGAAGGTGAAAGGAGGAGGAGAGGCAAAAAGCCTCCGGTCACAAGACCATCGACTCCTGAAAACAAACCTTACATGGTTTTAACTAAGACACCCTTGATAAACAATACATTAATGCTATACATAGCAGATTTATGGGCTAGGGATTACAACACAAGATATTCTATAATTAATATCTGGACATAATTAAAGGGATGCATGTAGAGTAGCAATATTAATATGAGAAACAAAGGGATCTAACACCCCTCTACTGTGCCTCTGTCAAAAATATCTTTGCCTTTAATCTCGGAAGATACTGTACAAACATGTCATGTCTGTGGCATCTCACAATTAGCAGAGCACACATTTCTACATCATCAGTGTTCATGGATTTCTTTCATTATCACAAACATGAGACAGTGTCTCCACCGTCATCTGAACAGCCTCCTCATCAGGCTCCAAAACGTGCCTGTGTCTGCCTTGTTATACGTCACATAGGGTGGGGGCTGCAGCTGGCCATTGCACACACCTTCCCTGTAAATTAAGATTCCTCTTGTCCAAATAACTACTGTGCATTGAATGAATAGTTTTTGGCTGATTTGAGTACATTTTGCATCCATGCACTTTATGTCCAGAAACATATTGTAGTCCTCTTAAAAATGAATGTAAAAAAGAATGAAAATTTGCTTATATTCCTCAAATCAAATAAACTTTAAATCTATCAAAGTTAATCTAAAAATACAATTAATGAAGAATATTTTTATCCAGTGGTGGAAAGGAAATTTACTCAAATACTATACGTTTATTTTTAATATTTCCATTTCAGTTCCACTACATTTCAGAGGCTAATATTGTACGTTTTACTACTACTGTCTGCAGTACCTGTCTTTATCTGTAGTTACTGATCACTAAGGAGACCGACGTTTTATATATGAAACTCTACGGTAAAGTAGAAAAATTTTGTATACACAGTAATGAATTGGCAATGGAAATCCAGCAACATAACACTGACAGGAATGAGTCTACCTGCATGCAAAAGTACTTTTACTTTTGATACTGCAAGTACATTTTGATGCTCATAGTTCTTTAAATTAACGTAAATTTTTTTTAGTTCTGGATTTCTGGATGTTGCTCTTTTTACTTGAGTAAAGCATCTAAATACTTCTTCCCCCACTGGTTTTTATCTCTGCATTACATTGAATGAGAGAATATGCATATGTGTGTTTGTTCATGTGATACTGAAATGCCTCAGCAGCTGAAGTCATGCCACTGGCCCAGTGTGTGAGAAGCTGCGTGCAGTGACTCAGTTGGGGATTTCTTTGAACACCCATCTGGCCACGGCCATTCATTGCTGGGTGTGAGAGTAAAGTTTAGGGCATTGTAAATGCAAATTTTTCCATTTCTGAGACACACAAAGAGGGAGAGGGGTGGTGTATGTCTGCTTGCACTCATAAGTTAAGCAGTGCAAAGCTGACTAACTGTTCTTTTATGTATTCCGCGTATTTATAATGTGGCACTGATGTGTCCTGGCAGCTACAGAAGCAGTTATTATTTCACCGCCGTCACACTGTTAACTGGTGGATCTGGTCTGTCTACATGTTGCGCTTATCCTTTCTTTCTCCTTCGCTAAACTCCTCACATCTCTTTCATCAGCCATAGGTGCTGACTGTGCCGACGTGCACGTACACACCATATCGCCCCTCCATACGTCCCGTTGCAAGGCCTCTGAAACAAAACAGAGCTCAGTGGCCGCGTTCCATTTCGTGCTCACCGATTTTGTTTCGCGGATCTGCTCCTGAAATGAGTTCAGAATTTCGCCTGAGACAATATTAAGCTGAACCCAATAGAGGTATCTTTTATTTTGCGTCTTCTGCACCACGTCGAGTAGCTTTTTATGTTTCTTAACTTAAGAAGTGGTAAATTGTATAGAGGTAAGACGAAATGGTATCTGGCCGCCATATCCTTTTCTGGAAGGCACATGACGCATCCAGTCTGTTGATGCAGTACTGAGGAGGGAGGAGACGAGGAGGAGTCAGCCTGGGAGGTTATAAAACCACCTGCGCTGTTGTTTCTCAGCCACCTTCCACGCACTTACTATCAGGCGTTTCCCCCCTTGACCGTCCTCTGCGGCTGTGGAAGCAGTGGGTCAAACAACGACGCTAACACTGGAGCTGTAAAATCAACAACGGGGTGAGTGAAAAAGAAATGTACAGCTTGGATCGCAGTTGGATATTTTTTCTAGCAATCTAGAAAGGGTGAATTTATTATTATTATTTTTTTAATTCTCTCTCGCAACACTACTGTAACGTTACTGAATAACTGTTTGCTAACCGTTGTTGTCTGACGTTAAAGTTGAATCTGTCATAACGGTCAGCTCGAGGCCAGTGCTAGCGAGTTGGCCGTTAGGACTGGAGAGCACGTTAACGTTAGCTGAACAAATGTTAGCCTCCCTGCGACTATTGTAGTCTTCACTGTTGAGCTGAATGCGGCATGGATTTCCCACAGAATTGTTTATCTTCCCCCAAACTGTACCTCTGTAATGTGTTGTGTACCTCTGCGTTGTGTCTTCTTAGTGTGGATTTCTGAATGGCTACAAATGACCTAACAGTCAAGCTGAAAGTGGGTGGCGTTGTGGTTAGCTGTTGCTGATTGCTTCTGTTACCTCCTGAGCATGTGATAAACATTAGCTAATCTGCGATAATTGGGCTTATTTGCTTTTGTGGTTATTCATTTTAAGTCGAATCTACTAGACTATGTGAGATTGCAAGGAGATAGTCATTTCTCACAACTAACTTGATATGGTAATGTGGCTTGTAACGCTGCGGTGTTTTGTATTGTCCACAGGGCTCCCGTTTAAAGCGCCGCAGCAAGCTGACCAGCCTGCGCAGTGTGAATACTTGCGACTCTCTCTGAAACGACTTTCTGTTGCGGAGAAGTGCAAATTGATATCCCAAAACCACTGCCGCCGCCGCACATCCACCAAAAAAATCACCCCAAATCGAAGCAAAATGGTGCAAAATAAGATCACCGAAGTCACTGGATTCCACCGCTCATTCAAGGTGAGGTTTGTTGAGGGAAAATGCAGTTCTGCTGTCACGCCTTTGGGGAACTCTATAATCAGAGCACATTTGTCAGCATGTATGTGAGAGGACATCACCTCGCTATATATAAACACATCTGTTGCTTTCCCATATCTAATGGCCGTATATATTGTGTGGCCTGCTGTCACGTGTATGTACAGTTAATGGAAGTACTGCAAAGAAAGCAGCGCTTGCATTCACTTAAATGCATATATTGTTTTAGGATAGACTTTCATGGCTGTAGGTCTTTGGATTACTGGGTAGCTCTGCATCAAATATTCATGGTTTAAAAAAAGTTTTTGTTGTATTACTGTTTTGAGTCTACATTCAGCTTATGATTGCTGAATGGAAGATGACAAAGGTGATCTTATCAATTATGGCTAACAACTGATGCTCTCAGCTAAATTGTTTATTGAAAGAACTAGGCATCTTTGTTGTTACCCCCTAGGGCCAAAATCCCTTTGAATCAGAGGACTTCACTAAAAATGGATCCCATCTTATTGATTCATCGCTAAATTTTGATTCCTCCCCAAGACATGGTGAGTATTTTAACTGAAACTGTAACTAGTCTGTCATTGTTGTCAGTGCAATCCATAATATTGTAGTTGCAACAAAACTGACCTAGTTAATTCTTTGAGGCTAGTTTCCCCAAATTGGTTTACCCTCAACAAAAGTGTACAATTGGCCTCAATTTTTCCTTTTAGGGCTTTCTTAAGGTTTGTTCGGGTAATTTCCTAACCAGCGCACTATAACGTAGGCACTCCTGTTTTCACAGACATGCCTTCCAGCCAGCCTATTGACATCCCCGATGCCAAGAAGAGAAACAAGAAGAAAAAGCGTTGCCGGGCAACTGACAGTTTCTCTGGGCGATTTGAGGGTAAAAGCTTTTATTTATATCAGTATGTTGCTGTTATACAAACTCTCAATAAAACATTACTTGTAGCAAATGGTGAGGCTCCTCTCCTCAACATGATTGAACATTTGAATTATTGTTTTCCTAACCTGTTAAACTTTCTGCCACAGATGTCTATAGACTGCAAGAAGAGGTACTAGGAGAGGGTGCTTATGCCAGAGTGCAAACATGCATCAACCTCATCACCAACAAGGAGTATGCTGTCAAGGTAAGACATTCTTATCTACTTAATGGATGTAATGTATTTGGAAATAAATATTCATAATGCATGGAGTTTTGATTCCTGCAAGTCAGTGCTCCTCTCTCTCAAGTCTGCGAATGCTGTTGTTGTCGTCATGTAACGCTTGCTGCCTGTGTGGAATACCATGGCTAGTGATTAGTATAGAGAGAATACATTTCTCTCTATACTAATCACTAGCCATGGTATTAGTATAGAGAGAATACATTTCTGGGACCATGCTTGGAGATGTGACTTGTGTAATGAAATGCCTATGTACACAGAGGAGCTCTGTGCCATTACATATTGTGGAAGAGTTAAATGCATCACAACTAGGCTATGGGATTTGTGTCATTGTGTCCATGCTGCCTTCTGTTCACTGTTTGTTCTTTAGAAATCTTTTTGAGGATTTTTGAGGATTTTTGGTCCTGGGGCACGATACTTGATTTAATTTTTTTCCTCTTAGTTCAGCTCTCTGTAGATGTCTGCAGGCTCTCATCTGTGTTGTGCTTTTACTTTTTTTTTCTGAGTTTGCAATACTAGCTGCTGTTAGCAGGCACGTCCCCTCACTGTTTTTATAGTTTGTCAGCCAATCAGAAGGCTGGGAGGGATATACCCACCTCTTTTTACTCCTGTTGCCTGCAGAGGACGCTAGTAGTGAGAACATTGTGTACTGGCAACTGTGCCAAAACAAAACCCACGTAGAGAGGAAGGAGGGAGTGGTGGGTTAGGGTTGTGACCCAGGGTGTTTACATTGCTTTGTTCTCCTTTTCGCTCAGTACAGTTTTACTTTTCTTTTTTTTTCTTTTCCTCTCCAAATGGGGCGTGGACTTGAGAATACATGTCTTTCCTGGGGACTTCCTTTTTCTGCTTTTATATACAATGCATATTTCCTCATTTTTGGAAGAAAAACATTGCAAAACATTTGCTGAAATGTAGAAAAGTGGAATAAGAGCTTGTTTTTCTTTTTATACATTCTTGGACCTTAACCCATGAATCCCATTGGGACACTGGATGTAAACACTAATCTATTTTTTTCCTCGAATTAATCCCCATTTGCTGTTCAATTCTACTGAAGTTTGAAACAAAGTGGCAGTTAAAGGCTTGTTCCCCACAGAGTAAGGTTGAATATCATACCAGTTAATATTTCATAGGAATTGGAGAACAGATTCTCTCTTGTGAACATGATCTGTTAGCATTGTTTACCCTAGGATGGTTTGGTAGATCCCTTGGGACTTTGCAGTTCTGGGGGAGGAGACAGGAGGGTCGGCAGTTATTGGAGGTCATTTGGGAGTCGGAGGGGGCTCAGACTGCTCCTGCCAGATGTCCTGTCTCTCCCCTCCCCCTCCAGACAGGGGTGAGTTGCATGTGTGGGCTCCTTGTGCTGCAGTTGCAACAAAAGCCTCAGCACCAAGGACGGATAGAGGGCTATGCAGTGCGTGCTTATCAGAAGGTTCCTTAACAAATCGTTGTCCCGTAAATGTATTATTTCACAATCCTGGGTTGATGTTTGAACCTGTATGTGGCCTGTGTGGCTTAGTGACTTGTTTTGCAGCAGGCTGCTATGGGTCTGATTTGTGATTTGGATAAACAATCATAAATCTAGCACCTTGCAAAAAACTGTCCTCCCACTTATCATGGTGATAATGCATTTGCCAGCTGTGCTTTGCTGTATCTTCCTTATCTGCACATGTCATTATCAGGGTGGGAGGTTTGTGTTGTGATCAGGAGAAAGTGAGCTGATTGGGGGCTGTGTGTGCTGCTGACTCAGACTGGAACAGTGCAGAGGCTTTGGACTGCTCACAGGTCTCTTGTCTGTCCATTAATCCTAGACACACACTGCAACTGTGGCCCCACTGGGCTTCAATAGCAGCTGTAATCCAGCTACCAGGAAGAGAAACGCGCACAGCCTCCCAAGCAGACAATAACTGACCACGGCTGGAAAATTCAGGCCTTTTGCTTTGGTGTCAGCAGTCTATCTTTCTGTCCCTTTTGGCAGGGCCTCATGCAGCTGGTGGCCCCTCAGTGGTTTATTTCCAGGAAGCACAAAGTTATATTTAGAGAGAATTTTTTGTTGTTATCGTAAACAGTTTTGGATTAGCTCATGGGATGTTTCAGGGGAATACTTATGGCTCCTTAAGAGCACTTAAGATTTTCATATGGGTCACACATGAAGGCTAAATATAGAAATGCTGTGACTGTTTGAATCTCACTCTTTTATGTCCCTGCTTTGGCAGACAGTGCTGAAAGTAGGTTAAACTATCCTCACAACTGTGTCACAGGGTGGGATAAATGTTGGCAAGCAGGAAAAATACAGGTTTGGTCTGGAAGGAAGCCAGTTATGGGGCACTGTATATGGAATATATAATCTGGGCTATACCGCCTGCTCTACAGTAAACACTGCCACGGATGGGGTTTTGTGGAGCAGTGTAAGTGGGCGGCCTTTGCCCAGATATTAACTCTCACAGATGGGCTCAGTGTTTCTTCAGCCATCAGAGCACAAACAGAATTGTCCTCCATCCTCCTGTTGTGGAAAACATGAACGTTATAGCCTCATTTGTGTCGTAGCCTTTTTTTAGATAATGTTGCTCAAACATCATGTTGTTCTGTTCTAGATCATTGAGAAAAGACCAGGTCACAGCCGCAGCCGTGTCTTCCGTGAGGTTGAAATGCTCTATCAGTGCCAGGGTCACAGGTAATGTCCTTCTGTCATGACCTGCTAAACATAATGCTACCTGATGAATGTATGGAGACAGTACTGCAGACTGTGTGACCCAATTTGTGCTGTATCTCATTAGTGCTCCTACTCCATAGTGCAGAAATCACACAACATTTTCAGTCAGTGAGTATTGTGGACGTAGTTGCTGCTGGCTCATAGTTCTTTTTCTTTTCTGAAGGAACATCCTAGAGCTGGTGGAGTTCTTTGAAGAGGAAGACAAATTCTACCTGGTGTTCGAAAAGCTCAGAGGAGGTTTGTGAATTATAGCTGCTGCTGGATGCCTGCATCTGATCCCTTTGTTTATTTTTAAAACATTCTTTTAATGCATGCTCACTGTCTCTAGGCTGTAGACAGCTGTTTGTATCTTTCTATTGGAAGGCAATCGTTCTATGCTTTTTGCTTGTATACAAAGCTTATATGCTCAAATTTCTTTTCCCTGTTAGGGTCAGTCTTGGCACAAATTCACAAGAGGCAGCACTTCAGTGAGCAGGAAGCCAGTGTTATCGTGCAGGACATCGCCAGCGCTCTAGATTTTCTGCATAACAAAGGTAAAACCACTTGCACAAAATGGCAAGAAGCATTACTGTCATTGATCACAAAAAGGCACAACAACCCCAAGGTTATACATGTACAATGAGAGGGGTTTTTATTCAGTATATAATATGAAAAAATACGCTTTCCTTCACCCTGGCCCCATGGCCAGATCATACTAACAAAGAAAGTGACTGAATGCTTTCATTTTTCTTCTAGGAATGGCACATAGAGACCTGAAACCAGAAAACATTCTCTGTGAGAGTGCAGACAAGGTGAGTTTGCTGCAAAATGTTTGAGCATAAATGGTTCAAAAGGCAACTAGTGTGATTAAGTGTGATAAGTTGCTCTAAGATTGTGATATGAGCCTTGGTAATGATAAAGGTGACAGTGGAAGATATTTCACACAAATTATACACAATTGAAGACATAGATTTATTTGAGTAATTATGAGCTTGTGTGTCTTTGCCAGATTTCCCCGGTCAAGATCTGTGACTTTGACTTGGGCAGTGGGATCAAGCTGAACAGCGACAGCTCACCTATCTCCACCCCTGAGCTCCTCACTCCTGTAAGTCCAGCTGCTCATTGTGTTCATCTTGTCATACAATTTTAACAACTTTTAGTATAGCTATTCAAGAGGATAATCTGTCATATGGTCTTAGTCACATTTCCTTATACAGTGATTTGTCTCCATGTTGTGGATAAGAAAGATGTGTTCAGGCTGTAAAACCATGTCTTTATCAAGTTCAGTTGGCTGGATGACTATTGGGTAGTCCTTGGTGGTGTTAGCAGCAGGGCAGCTCACTGATTGGAGGAGAGAAAATGCTGTGTGTTGAGGTTAAGGTAGTTCAGTGTTGGGCAGTTTCTGTGATGTGATAGACTGCTTCCTGAATGTTTCTGCTTGGCAAATTTTACCATCCCTTATCATTCTGAAGTATCAGCAACGTTTAGAAAGCTGTCCCTCAGTTTAATGTCCACATCCTGTGGCTTATCAGTTGCAAATATTGAGGCCCATGAGTTTTAATCCTCCTGCTGTCATCACAACACAAAGCAAATCCTCTGAATATTGCCTGGAAAAGTGGGACGCAACCTCACAAAGGCATGGTAAAGTTGAGCTGGCAAGCTTTCTACTTTTGTCAACACATACTCTGTTGGTTGTCTGCGGAGCTGGATAGATGGACCAGAGCAGGTGAAGGATAGTGGTTTAGCCTACCGGAATGTGGCAGGGTGGGTGGGGGGTTTTCTACACTGGTAACTTCATCTTCCTTTAGCAGAACTAATAAAGAGCCCATCTCTGGGCTATGTGAAGGGGAGATTTTGGGGGCCAAGCAGCCTCACGTGTTCAGTGTACATGGATTTCAAAGCTAGGCCGGGATGATTATGGCTGTTAGTTTATCTATTAGTTTGTCCCCATTATTGTTTTATAATTATCAAATAGTCTGTAGTTCAGGGAGTTTTTGTACATAACTGTACAGACTTGAACCAGTCCAAGGATTTTTAGTGGAAGAAAAGTTGATCCCTGAGGAGAGTACACAATGTGATAACCTTGGAATGTAATAAGGCTGCAGGGAACACATTGTGACTTTTACAAAGCCATGTCCTGTCGTATGAAGAAGTTACAATGAAACCAAAACACACATGTGTGTGTGTGTCTTGCTAATTTCCCCTTTCTCTCTGTGGTATGAGAGAGAAAAACATCCACCCTCTCTTTCTGTTTAGTCTCCGCCCAATGGCCCCAAACAGGCTTGTGCTGGTCTGTGCTTTCTTTCTGTTCTTTATACAAAGGCTGTGCATAAGGCTTGTTCTAGAAATTTTAGTCTTTCCCCCCATACCTAGCAACTGAGATGTGATTGGCTAGACAGTGGGAGGGGGAGGGTAACTGGGAGGGACGGACCAGTCCGCTCATGCGCTCTGGCTTGTTTTCTTTGCCTTGATCACAGGAACAATGTTATCTGATTTTCATCTCACTATTGGCGTTTTTGGGGGGGGGGGGGGGGGGGGGGGGGGGGGGGGGGGGGGGGGGGGGGGGGGGGGGGGGGGGGGGG
>JBBMJY010000022.1:15627922-15638256 GCA_037833715.1 Toxotes lorentzi | reverse complement strand
GGGCGGACCAGTTCGCTCATGTGCTTTGGTTTGTTTTCTTTGCCTTGATCACAGGAACAATGTTATCTGATTTTCGTCTCACTCTTGGAACTCTCACCCCCCCCCCCCCCCCCCCCTTCTTTGCCCACATTCCTACAGTTGTTGTGTCACAATATAACGTAGTGTTGCTCAAGTGCCTGATCCCACTGAATCAACTTTATCCAAGGGCTGTTAAATGTATGAGTTTACTGTGTATGTGTTTATACTCTCCAGTATAAACATCAGGAATGCAGGGAAGAGGAGAGGGACCTTTCTAGGAAAAAGCTAATTTTAGTTTACTAAGAATGCTGCACAAGTGCCCATCTCCTTGGCATGAAATCGATCTGACTCTTGAAATGTCATAGCTCATGTTCTGCAGTTGTGAACTTGGTATAACTACAACATGAAGAAACTACACACCAGCAGCTTAGACAGTTAAAAAAAACAAACAAAACAAAGAACTGTCTGTAAGTCTTTGCTGTGACAGATGCAGGTACAGCTGCATGACCACAGAACAGGTCCACTTCCTGCAAGCCTCTTCAGATAATGCTGTAGTTTACAAACACCAGGTGTGTGTCATCAGTGCTTTCAATATGGTCTGACTAGTCACATGGTTTAAGGAAAGTCCCAGGTCGCCATACCAACCAATCCTGCGGTAATATCAGCTGATTATCTAACTACAGTATGTGCAGCTTACAGGAAGGTTTGAGGAGGATGTGACTAATGCAAGTGCAGAAGGTGTTTGCAACAGCAGCACAGGAAGAACAAATGTGAGTTTAGAATTGAGACTGTGCCAGAGAGACATGTTTGCTGTTCTACTCTCCCCTTTTACAACTCTTATCAGTGGTAGTTGCAGCCAGACCCGGTCTGGCTCTGTATTTGAGCGGCTTTTAAACAAGGTTAGCCTCCATAGCTGTTTATAATTCACATTGCGTTTTAGGGCACCTTGGTAGGCAAAAATATCCTTTGTGTCTGCCTTTTTTTTTCTTTTCCTGCATGTTTGTGTGTGGCAGCTGCATTTGGCCTGAATCCTGGGGGGTTGTCGGTGGAGGCAGTCGCCCCAGACGTGATGTTGGTGGAAATGTGGGGGTTGGGGTTTTCTCTCCGTCAGAAGCAGCTTTGTCTGAGACAAGATTCCTGTGCAGCAAATTCATTACATAAGGGTGCAGCAGGGTGGACAAGGAGTTAGGAGACAGCTGGGATATGGTACTGGGACACAATAGATGCCTTCTCAATGTAAACATTCACCTCCACAGATGGGTGGGTGGATATGGGCCAGAGAGGTTTGCCAGGATGCAGGTTTTAATGGGGGAAATACTTAAAAATGACATGCTTGGCTGTGTGCTACAGTTTTGAAAATAACAGATCAGCCAAAGAATAGATTAACAAGTTTTCTCAGAGCAGGTTCTTAGAATTTATACGAGCAGATGTCATATTAGGACCCTTTTTTAAGTTTTAAATCATAAGTGTAAAAAGTTCTTGTTTAAGATAATAGAATAAGGCAGCAATAAAATGTCCTTTCCACAAATGTGTGTCCTGCTGAACTAGCGACCTGCTCCTCTTTTTTTTTTTTTGGTTCCTAAAGTATTAAAACGGCATTTGGTGTTTATGCTTCCAAGTTATGTAATTGGTGAGAGCTCAGCCCAGTCTGCCTCTGCAGGACAGCCAATCCTCTTTTCCCTGTTCAGTGTTTGGCCTAGTTTCTTTCTTAGCTACATAACAAGGCACCATCAGAGCTGAGCCTATCCTTTCCATCAGCCTGTTCAGCCTGGCTTGTGTACAGCTAGATGGTCAAAACAGTGACTCACTGCTGCTGCCTGCCCACACTAACCTGGCTCATTATAGCCCAGCCGCCCCTTTGTCAACCCTTGGTATGTAATTGTACACAATGTTCCTACTTAGTGTCCTCAACACATTAAGAAAAGCTGAATAGCACATTTTAAATGAACACATAACTGCAGATAAGCATGTGACTGTCACATAGCCCCCATTCCCCATCCCCTACTGCACAACCCAAGAGTAGGCCTCAAACCTTAAGAGTTTCAACCACGAGGTATCAGCTGAATGAAGGAATGTGGACAGCAGCCAAGAGGAGCCTGTGTTTCTTTCCCTTTACCCTTTTTTCTGCTCTAGTTCGGTTTTCTGCTTTTTATCATCACTGGGCTTGACAAACTTTTTTTTGTTCCAAATGTCTTTTTACAGTGTGGCTCAGCAGAGTACATGGCACCTGAGGTGGTTGAGGCTTTCAGTGAGGAGGCTACAATTTATGACAAGCGCTGTGACCTGTGGAGCCTTGGCGTCATCCTCTACATCATGCTGAGTGGCTATCCACCTTTTGTAGGCCGCTGTGGCGGTGACTGTGGCTGGGAATTGGGGGAACCCTGCCACACCTGCCAAGTAAGAACCTGACACGCTCATTCAGCCATTCAGCTTTTCCGATATCTTGAACAGAACATGAGTGAAACTTGTGCAGTGTCAGTCTCCTCCATCCATGTCAACATAACTGATGGTAATTTTTTTTTTATGTCCACTTCCAGAACACTTTATTTGAAAGTATCCAGGAAGGAAAATATGAGTTTCCAGAGAAAGATTGGGCTCACATCTCCTCAAGTGCCAAAGACCTAATATCCAAACTTCTCGTTCGGGACGCCAAAAACCGCCTGAGTGCCAGCCAGGTGCTGCAGCACCCCTGGGTGCAGGGGGTAAGTCTAAAACCATCAAGCCATTTCTGCACATGTTCATCAAATCATATGTATTTTTTAATGTTGTGGTTTTAAGAATTTTGTTTCTAGCCACTAAACATTTCTTTCCTTTTTATTCAGGGTGCCTCTGACACTTTGCCAACATCCATCTTGCATCAAAGGTGAGAAAACATTAGAATTACAATTACAGAAGATAAATAAAATATTTGCAACTTAAATATGTACTTTGTTCACATTTTGACTGTTTTTGTCTGTTCTCGTCTATTAGAACCAGCAATGCCAGAGATTTTACATTCTTTGCTGACAAGGCCATGGCTGTGAACCGGCAGCTGGCTGAACAGGATGGCATGGAAGATCAGCAGCAACAAGAAGTCCCATTTGTTGTTACTGCCACTGGCTCTTCTATGCGCCTCTCTCCTCCTTCCAACTCCAAGCTGGCCAGGCGCAGGCAGCGAAGCAGCCAGCCCAAGGGAGGGCCCGTCTCTGCCGCAGAACTCCGTCAGCTCTTGGCCCCTCTGGTTATCGTGGGAGACTGTGCCTGAACTGCCCAAACTTGGTCAGCCCTCCGACCTTCCGTTAAAATTCATGTCCAGATCTAAGACTGCCGTGAGACTCTCCCTCCCCAGTTCTAGCCCCTCTCTCAGACTCTAGCTGGCCTTGGTTCCTCTGCCATTCAGGCTTTATAGCCTCGCTGTAAAGGAAGATGGTGCTTGCAGCCCTTCCTCTAAATGCCTTCTGCCCTTCCGCAGCACTTCTGAAGCACATTAGCCCAGGGCCTGCATATAGCAAACACACAAATATGTGCATGTCCAGGTTGGGGAGGAGGGCCAGTTAATGATTTGGGAGAGAGAGAGAGAGAGAGAGAATTTTCTGAGTTATGTTCTTTTTATTTCCATATAACTCAGTTTAAAAGAGATCAGAACACTTATATTTGAAACTAAGCTCAGACACCAAAGGACAACCTGTTGTGCTGCTCCCACATTACAACTGGATCCACTGTGAATTAAGTTATCTGGAATGTTCTCTTTACCTGTATGTGTATGCATGAATGGCCCATCTGCAGATACGTACAAGCTTATGCAATATGCCAAGATGAAGGCTGTTCCTGTCTCGAAGGGATTCAGAATAAGGGGCTGTAAGCCAATGCTGTCCGTGCCTGGTGCGGTCCAATATGTGGCTGGGGTCTCTTCAAATGATTTTTTTTTTTTTTTCCTCCTTCATTTAAGATAAATTCCTCACAACTGAGCCTCTTCTGTAAATGTCTGAGATGAAAGATGCACTCATCCAGCTTTGGTGGCCATGCACTTAATGCTTTGAAAGCAAAGAATGTTTGTCTGTACCCAACCAGCCATGACTTACTATTGCACCATTTCATACCGTTTGTTATATGAATATATGCCAAATTTTCAGTGGCCACCGCGTTCAGTGTTTGACACCATCAGGCAAGTCTGATAGTATCAAATTAAACTATTTTACTTGGGTTATGATGCATGGCTGCCAAAATAAGACTTCTGAGCTTGCTCTGAAGTATACCTGGTATGTTGGTACAGGCTGATTACACAGTATGTTAAATGGCAAGTGAAACTGAGTCATTGTTACTTTCACTGTAAAGAATTCACGACATGTCCCCTTGCCACAACCAGAACTTGTATTTTAGATTTTTTTTCTTTTTGTAAGAATTTTTTTTTTTTTTCTACAAATCAATTTATGCATTAGATCTAACCTTAAATATTTTGGCAGTAAAGGTTAGAGCTCCTGTTAGGGGCTTGAGAAGCACATTTTGGCCAGTGTGACCTGAGTGTCATTTGTTGATGAAATACATTTATTTGGACCATCATTTCTTCCAGGGTTCACCATTGTCTTGTTTCAGATGAGACGCACCCATTTCAAAATAATGACATTACAAATTCTCATTACAAAGTAGGAGACAGAAGAGATTTTTCAAAAAAGAAACATTAAAAAAAAAAAGAAAAACATTCCACAAAAAGAAATACAACAAAAAAGTCTTCCAAGGACATGTAGCTCTATTAAGTTTACTTTATTTTTCATGTTTGAAAACTCCATGTCAATGTGCCACACTGATATATTTTTTTTCTTTTTTTCTCCCTTTTTTGTATGGCTGTTAATAAGCTTCTATTTCTATATGGTGATTTTCATGCAGGTGCTGGCCAGATCAGGTGAAACACCGGATGTTTTCCTCAAGGTTTTTTTTTTTTTATGTTTTGTGTTTTTAAAAGTTCAGAGTATGTGGTGTATGAGTTGAGAAGATGGAAAGAGTTTTAGTTGATCTGGAGCGTTCATGCCCAGTGAAAGAGTGAAGGCGAGTTTTTAAGTTTTATTATTATTTTTTTTTATGTGTAAGAGTTGGCAATAATCTTTTTTTTTGTTGTTGTTGTTGTTCTGATTAAGTTAAAGCTCGTTCTGAAACTGACAGGTAATGGACTGGTGATGAGGTGGTCTCACAACACTGTAGCCATTTCACCAAAGAGGGTTCAAGTCATGACGTTGAACATGTGATCCATCACCTAGCAGTGAGAAGTGGGGAACTTCTGATTGTCCATGTCCTGTTGCCAGCACTGCAGCAACGGTACTCTGGAAATGGTGTCAAAGGACCCATTATGCTGATAATAGGACACTGTAATAGTTCTAAAAATAACTTTCTACAGATGCATCATTATGGGGTTTTATGTCTTATAATAAGACTTACTTGAACTTGTGTATGCAGCTGTTTCTTCTCCGTTTTGGGAAACTACTTTGCTATCAGTAATCTCAAAGCATTAAGCTGATGATCAAGGCAATCTTTTGGTTTTGAAAATACCTATACATTTCAGTATTCTGTCTTTTTCTCCCTTTTGAGCATCAGACAAGTTAGTCCCTACTTTTTGATAGGGTTGGATACTCAGAAACGCACAGACCTTGGCCATACTCTGTATAATCCTCAGTGGTATAAGAGTTTTCTTGGTCATGACCATTTCTACTTTTTGTCAAATGGCAGTAGCTTTTTGGACTGCCTTTTACTGGGGATAACCAGACAAAATGATATCCTTAAGCCTCACAACTTTTTATATTGTACCTAATTTTGAAGTAAGGACAGTACATCACAAACCTCCCCACGATTTGAATGTAGCCCAAAGGCAAAAGCATTTACAATCCAGCAACACCGATCAGATGTTTTATAAACAGTTCATTTCATGGACATGGTGTGGGGTTACTCTGTCTAAATTAATATAGTCCTCAAGCATGTTTTGAGAGTTGACACCTGACTTTAACACTGTCTGAATCACCCAAAACTCATTGTGTTCATTTGGAAGAAATCTGAAATAAATACATCCTTTAAGTACAAAAATATTTTTGATTTAAAATAAGCACTTTACTGTACCATGTGAATGATTGCAGTTCACGCAAGGCAACATTTATGACAGTTGCTACAGAATTTTGTATTGTTTTTCTAAAAAAAAAAAAAAAAAAAGCAATAAAATGTTTTGAACTACACACTCGTCTGTCTGGTTATTTTAACATCTTCATGTTTTGCCCGAAACCAAAAAGACTAAAATGAAAGCTGCACTTTCCCAGATATGTGCATTAGTTTCATATTAACTTGGAGTCTTATCTCTTGGCCTTGGCTCAGGCTCTTTCATCTGATTCAGTGCTGTAAATCCTTTTATCAGTAACACTCCCTGATATCTGAGCAGACTATGTCACATATGTCCTTGGCTGTTGGTAAATACGAGCTCAGTTGTCTCCTCACACACTGAAATGTGACAGCGGTTTCACCTTGCATTAGTCATGCCGAGAGAGAGGCTCTGGGGGCGCTCTACAGGGTAAGACAGGCCTGATCTGACGAGACTGATGCAACCTGCTGTAAGAGCTGCAGCTCCTGTATGTCACCTGATGATCTTAAATGATGATAATAATAATATAATGATAATGATGATAAATGATCTGCTGAATTAACTAAATTCCGGTGTATCATTTCAAAACTACTTCTAGTCAGGATTTGTCATCCTATGGTTAAAGTCAGACTGAAATTATGTCTGTAGGAAATTTACTGGTATTACCTCGAATAGTTAAAAAGAAGATGGGTTTGATCCAGTGTTGATCTTTAAGTGAATGAGCAAAGAGCAATGAGCAATGAAAACAACTACAAAAATAATGTCAGTACTACTAATAAAATGACCTCAGAGATCTAAAATGCCCACCACAGGTTCTGAGAGCCCAACACAATGACTTCACGTCTTGTTTCATCTGTCCAACAGAACAAAATTAATAAATATTCTCTGTTTAAAAACAGAAAATAGAATATACCACAGAAGCAAACCCTTACATTGTGTAGCTGGAGCCAGCAAATATTTGACATTTAGTGTTCGATTAAAGTGATGAAATAATTTTCTGTAAGTCAGCTAACTGGTCAACTGACTAAATGTCAGCTCTACTATCAATGTAGACATTTGTCACGTTTCTTGTGTCATGATGATTCATCTATTCTTCCCCTTAAATTTTCTGCACATTACAAAGACACAAGGTACAAGGTTCTCAAATCAAAAGCAAAACAAACCTGTCTAGTGCTTCAGGTCTTTCAGCACTGCAAACGTCATTTGACAGGAGGAAATTAGATGATGCAACAGCAGTGAGTTTTCTGTACAACCCCCAGTGAACGTGTTTTATCCATGAGTAACTTCACAGGCTGTTGTCCCCCTCTGGTGGACAGTTTTTCCAGCTGCATGTGTAGCGACACTGCTATTATGAATATGTTTCCTCTTGGTGCTTAATTTTGATAAACTATCTGATATAGATGCAGGAGATTATGTCATTAGTTAATAAAGGAGAAAAAAGATTGATTTTGAATGTGACGACTCCAAACATTACATAAAAGGGGGAACAAATCGACCTTGTGTGAGCACAGCTCATGGGATTTGTCATGTGATTCAATTCTCAGATCTGAAAAGACTTATTTCTGCACTGTGAACATGAAGATAGAAAACAAGAATCCTCTCTTAGTTGTCTTTTTGTACTGAAATCAAAATGAATCTCAGTTGTGCTGATCTGGGAGTCCTTAAATTTATACTCTGTATTTAGCAGGCCAATGACCAATGTGAGCATATTGTTTACAGTCTCACTGACTGTTTTTAACTCCATTGGCTTTTCATTTTATTTGGTTTCTCCTTTTTTTGTTTTACCCCATGAAGCACTGTGTGAATACAAATATAGTTCATCATATATGAAATACGGATACTAATATGAAAACATTCAGCTAAAGTTTAAGTGTCGATAACCATCTAGAAAAATAGGATACAATGACAAACTCATTTATTTTATTTTATTTGGATTGCAGATATATATCTAAAATCCAGGGGAATACATATTAAAGTTCAAACACATTTTCAACATGGCTTTTAGATGTTAAAACACAAAACAAGACAACATAAAAGTCTAAAATTAAATAACCACAGGTTGAATAAGAAACACCCATATCAAACACCTAAGTACAACAGAAATAAAAAGAAATAAAATGGCAGGGGACAGGCCAGAGGCAGAACAAACATACAGGACTTCAGCATTAAAAAATTATTAAATTATAAAACGTGCAAAATGTTTAAGTAATTTTAGTAATAAATAATTTGAAATGAAATAAAACTATGGGAAAAAAAGTCATTTTAAAAGTCAATAATAAAGCTGAGGCACAAATCTATTAACCAAAGGACCCAATGAAATGTCATCATGCATTAGGGCCTCAAAAAAGATAAAGCCATGAGTCTGACAACCTGTGTATCGATATAACAGAAAATATCTCTGGTGTTTCTGGAATTCACTTCTGACATCAAATCTTTATCTGCTTAAAGAGTGCCAATTATTATATCAGTGATTATCTGCACAGCACACCTGAGGACAACGATGATGATTGGGACTGGATCTGATTGGATCAGGTGTCTGCGCCTGGAGGGCACAAAAAGCCTGAGCACCTGTTTGTGTGAAGTTTGAGAGTCCAACTGGAGGTAGGTGTCATGAAGCATTTTAGGAGGCATTTGTAAAGTTTGTTTTAGTACCTGCTGGAACATTTGTGATTTTGGTCAAAAACTAGCTCTGAAAACATTTTGTTGCTTGTTAGTCAGGGGAAAAAAAGATAATTGTTCAGATTCAGTAACTTAGAATAGGAGCAGAGTTAGTAGATGTATCTTAGTAAGTTTCAATATTTTATGTTAACTGGTGTAGATCTACACGCTTTCTGTCTGGAGAGAAGTATTTAAATAACTTGATCTCCAGTAAACAAAGATTTAAACCTTTGCTTAATTTTGGTTAAAGCGTAGAAAATTGCCCCAGATTTGAGCTAATTAATGTTAACTTTAACATGCTGAAAATGTAACTGCCAGTTTTGCATGTGTTCAGACAAACATGACTTGAAATGATAAGTTTGGCATTTAAAGCAGTAGTTTGACATTGGGGTTGGGGGGGCATTTACTCATTTTCTAGTGAGCTTCCGATCCATAGTTATCGGGAACAGAATAGTACTGATATTCTCCGCTAACTCTTGGCAAGAAGACACATAAGCACACTACTTTCCAGACCATGTGATGCAAGGCCAATACAACCCATCTCTGGAGTCCTGTGAAATAAAATGTTACAACACTTGCCTGATTTATTTTTATAAAACAAGCGACTCTTTCTCTTCAAATCACAATAATGCTATGAGAAGCGCACACACAAGTGTTCGTGCTTATTAATGCTAATGGCTTGCTAAAGCACTTACCGACAACAGTCAGGGAGGAAAAAAACGGGGAAAAAAAATCTGAAAAAGGATAAACAAATCCCCGACAACTCGTGTATTATTTACTGATTAAACGCCCACCTTTCGTGGAAACTGGATTTTTTTCTGTTTGAAAGTAGAAGCAAATGCCTTCTTTAGCTAGCTTTTGGCAGGGCAGGACTGAAATCATCCGTAACGTTAATAGTTAAAAACTGTTCACGTACAGTTAACCGTTTACTCGCTTCAGTGACGTCAGGGAACGATACACGTGGAACCACGCGAGATTTCAGTACACCCCCCTCCTCGCGACCAGTCCAACATGGCGCCGTAGGTACGTTGTTATTGTTCCGTCGCTCCGACAAGCTTTTTTGCCGTACGACGACAGCTACGCAGAACAACGGTCGAGCGGGTTCATGCGGGCATGAGACGAACATCTGGAGATAATGTTAAGATCCACCGGCTTCTTCCGAGGGATTGACTGTCCGTTTTACACGGAGTACAGCGAGAGCAAAGGCAGCAGAAATGGGTGTAAGAGACCGTACTGTCACTTCAGGCACAGCCAGCAGAGACGGCCGTCCTACGGAGCACCAGCAGATGTTAAAAAGCAAAGAGATCTCCACTCCACACAGAGAGGTACTTGCCATTATTTTATTAAAACCATAGTTTATACGGCAATACTTTAACGTCTTAGTTCACAGAATAGGTGGTAAAGACATGTGTGGAAATAGGCAAACGAAACCACAACGGTCTAGAGTGATTTTCTGTTATCGCCAGCTATATTTACGTTGTGTATATAGCTGCGATTGATGCGTCTGGTGGGTTTTGGGGGGGGGGGGGGGGGGGGGGGGGGGGGGGGGGGGGGGGGGGGGGGG
>JBBMJY010000022.1:15614391-15627859 GCA_037833715.1 Toxotes lorentzi | reverse complement strand
ATATATAAATGAAGAACAAAATAAGGTACCAGATACTGTAGGCACCAACAACATACATTCTGTCTGAATGATCATACAGTGGAATCAGCACCTCTTTAACAGTTTCAACAAAAACTCAACATTGAGGGTAAGATTTATTTGAGGGCTGATGCATTAGCTTTCACTATTTTTAGCTAGGTACCTTATAAACTGACAACTGAGTGTAAATGGTAAGTATTAAGTATACTGAGGCAAAAAGAGTCACCAGTAAAGTGAAGAGATGAGGAAGTTGTCTCTTTTTTTTCCAAAATTCTGCAGTCCACTGTCACTGACTGAATGTAACTTACAGCAGAAACAGTACATTTTACAGTGGGCAAATAAAATCATTTAGTCAGCATCAGTCACATCATACCTGATGCCTAATTGGCTTCAGGAGCTCAGTATTCAGCAGATTTGACAGGTGCATCCCTAACTGAAAGCTCTAGTCTTAAATGGAGTTTTAGTTGATTTTTTATTAAGACTGTTTGCTTTGTATCCATGCAGAACAAGGTTATGATCCCTTCAACCCAGAAGTGGTGAGGCCTCAGGAGCTGCAGAATGGAAAGCCAGATGAATCAGGAGACATCAGTGGTGCGCTGGAGCTGGTCAACAGGGCCATTGAGGAGGTCCGCAGCGAGGTGGAGAGGGAGAAGAGGAAGCTCTCTCAGATTGGGGACGAACCGTACAATCCCAGTGAGAGTACCAGTTTGTCTTCGTCTGGTGCTGCTAAAAGTAAAACAGCAGCTTCACACATGGCCTATGATCCCGGGAGTTATGAGATAACAACAGGAGGTTATAATCCCACCCCTGGCTGCAGCAAGTACACTCTGGATTCAGACAACCAAGGGAACAGCAGTAACTCCATGGAATATGTTCCTATGTCACTGAAAAAGCCTCCTACTCGGACACACACTCACCAACTCCCCTCTCCTCCCCCCAGCCCAAAATATTCAAACAGCTCATTCTCCTTTAAGTGCAAGTACACCGTAGACAATTCAAGACCATCTACAGACATGGAATATGACCCTCTCTCCAACTACTCGGCGGGAATCACAGTGAAAAGCAAGAGGGACAAGGGTGCACAAGCTGTCAAGACGGTCGGGAGCAAGACACACAAACTACCCATGTCTGATTTATCAGATGAGGAATATGCTGTAGCTGTGAAAAAGCCACGGCAGCAGAGTGTAGACACAAAAAAGTACACTATCTCGGACTCTGATGGGGAGAGCTCTGGAACAGAGTATCGACCCATGTCTCTTAGCAATCTCCAACAGAGAAAAGGTAACACTGGGTCAGCTGGTGACGCTTTTGGGAAGGAGAGAACTGAAAGTGTACTAAATGCACTGACACAGAGGAATAAAGAGGACACGGCACACGACTCAGATGTCCAGGAAGATCTTAAACGGAAAGACAATCTAGAGAAAAAGAAGGTGGTTAGTCAAACTAATCACGAGAAAAGTGGCAAATCTGACAAAATACATAAACTTGAAAAAGAAGTAAACAGGACATCTAGTACTAAGAGTAGTAGCAGCAGTAGTAAGGACAGAGGTTCAATGAAGAACTCAAATCAGGACTCTGCAAAAAAGGAGAACAAGAGTCTTGTGAAGAGAGATGATAGAAAAAACACAGTAAAGGATAAGACAAGTGATAAAGTTCAGAGGGAGGGCAGAGACGAGAAGAGAAGTGATGGTAAGATCAAAGCTGTGGAAAAAGTTAAGACCGACTCAAGCAGACGAGATAAAGATACAGAAAATGGTGCAAGTGAAAGCAAGAAACCTAAAGCATTAGACAAGGAAAAGGAACACAGCAAGTATAAGGACCGCCAACATAACAATGGTAAACTTGATAATTGTAAAAGAGAAAAGGATGTGAAGAAAATGAGTAAAAGCGGTTCTCGTAGTGGGAGCAGTAGCAGTCACAGTAAAGGGACTTCTGCAAACAGCATTAAGGTGAAGCAAAACATCAGCTCATCAAATGGGAAGAGGCTTGAGGACAAACGGCAAAGTCTGAGTCTGAGCCACGCTGACCTGTTTGGAGATGAGAGTCCAGATGAGGCTGAACCGATTCAGGTGGACAATGCCGATGAAGAAGCAGAGGAAGTTTTGGTGAGAAAATCAGCGGATGCTTTAAAGAGGGGACGTCTAAACAAGAGGAAAGCGTCAGAGCTGACTCCGTCCTCCTCTGACAACGAGGGTGAGTGTGGTGTGGAGGGCAGCAGTGCAGGTAAAGACGAGGTCGATGGTGTTGGAATCGACTTCTCCGCTTTCCAGGATGATCTGGACTTTGACTCAGATCCCATGGAGGAGTGTTTGCGGATCTTCAATGAATCCAAGGACGTGAAGAGGGAAGACAAGGGAAGGCAAACTAAACAGGTATTGGTGTTTCTTTCTTGCCGTACTGTCTCACTGTAGTGGTTCTCTTCATTTGCCACGCACTGTTTTTCTTAATAGATTCATAATTTGCTCATGGCAGTCAGTCGAATTTGAATGAACAAGCTGCGTTGTGCCCTCTCAGCCCTCTAGGGATTCAGAGGAGGAGAAAAGCACGGAGAGCACTTTAACCACTCTCTTCCCCGGTCAAAAGAAGAGAGTCTCCCATTTTGTTGCCAAAGGAAGTGTAAGTTTGTCACCTTAACTTTATTTTCTTTTTCATCACACAATGCCGTCAGAAGGCAGGGGTGAATGCACCATATCTCTATCTGTGTTAGAAAACTTTATCCAGGAGGAATTGTACAAAATCTGCCCATAGCTGTACACATAGCTCCTTGAGTGAAAAGCAGTTTTGTCATTTACACAATCTTAGTGTAATTTAGGCTAACTGACTGGCTTTTCTCGCTGTCAATCAACATGTCAATATCTCTGGTCCATAGGGGCAAAATAAGCTATCACCCTTGGTTTGTTTTCATTTCATGGTGATTGAAGTGGCATATCCTCATCACGATTTAGTTGTTTACCATTCTCCTTAAAAGAGGAAGAGGCTTTATAGAGCTCTGGACAGTTTATGCTCTTATTTGGTTATGATGCTTAAGTGTTCACATCGTGGGTATTGACCCCTGACTCCACATGGTGTTAGATTGTTTAGGTACCATGTTTGGCTCGAGTAAAATCAGAGTGAAAGGTAATTTGAGTATATAATTTGAGTTGTTGCATTTTAACAGTTTAACACCGAATGGGATTATTCACAGCAAATATTTATTCATTTTCAAATAATTCAGACTTATGCAGTACATCACTACAAACATGCATCTATATATTTGTCAGGCAAATAAATGAAACAGGGACTGAATAAAAAATCTTTGCCAAAGGCAGGGAGGGCCAATGCAGGTGGCATTGCAACAAACAAGGAAGCATAATGTGAAAATATTGTAAGCTGAGCCAGAGCTGTGGCGACGGGGTTTTCCAGTCGATCTGATTTGACAGTAAACCAGCTGTCAGTGTTTCCAAAGAGACAATGTTGGCCACCACTTTCTTAGGGTGCTTTTGACAATGTGGCCTTTCTTTTCTTTATTACATCAACAGAAGCTTTATTAAGGCCCCAGTCTTTAGTTGTTTTGTTTTTTGTTTGTTTTTTTAATTGTCCAAATATAGTTGAGGTATAATCATAAAATCAAGTTTGTTATATTTTAAATGATAATCATGTGTGTGTGTATTTCTCAGATCACCATAATTGAAATTATAGACGAGTTTCACTTTCTTCACTTTACAATTGATGTACACCAACCAAATAAACAAAAAATGAACGCATAGGTGTAGAAATTCAGCATCAGCACAATCGGTAAATGAAACAGATGACAACATACAGCACTGCACAGAGGTTTTAGGCACAAAAAAATAAAGTGAGGATGCTTTCAAAAATAATGCTGTGAATAAAGAGCTCAGTAAAGAGAAAAAAGCCTTAGTAAAAATCAATATTCGGTGTGACCGCCCTTAGCCTTTAAAACAGCTCCAGTTCTCCTCAGTACATTTCTACACAGTTTCTCAAGGCACTTGGCAGGTAGGTCGTTCCAAGCATCTTGGAGAACTTGCAACAGTTCTGTGGATTTAGGCTGTCTCAGTGTCCTCTGTCTCTTCATGCAAATCTGGGAGTCTGTGTTGTTCAAATCAGGGCTCTGTGGGGGCCAGACCATCTGTTGCAGGACTCCGTGTTTTTCTTGTATCTGAAGATAGTTCTTCATGAGTCTGGCTGTGTGTTTGGGGTCGTTGTCATGCTGCAGACTGAATTTGGGACTCCTCCTTGATGGTGCTGTATAATGAATAATAATTAAAACATCTAAAGTGCCTAAAACTTTCGCACGGTACTTTATAAGCCTTTGAGCTATTTACCAGCTATTTGCATTGTTACAGAGGAAATAGATACAGTTGTGTTCTGATTTGCATTGCCAGACTTTCAGTTAGTTAACTTGTTCCTGTTTTTTCAGACTGAAGCACCTTCTAAGACTGTGGTGCGGCCGTACAAGAGACCTTCAGCCCAGGAGGTCTGCTACCAGCGTATGCAGATGGCGCAGCAGCAAGCTGCGCAGCTTTCTGCTTCAGTCAGAGATGCCTCGCAGAGCTCCAGCCCCAGCTTCTCTGGAGAGAGGAAGAGAATAGCGCACCGTCCCAACCCACACATAACATCCTCCAAAACAAGTACGAGTGCTTCCACCTCTCTGTGTTGTAGCAGGATTCAGCTTTGTCTATATGTCTTGTTCCAGGGAAGAAGAAATTGAACTTTTTTGACTTTCAAATTGTGTGTGCTTGTCTAACTAGGTTCTTCAGATGCTAAACCAGCTGTCAGTCGAGTGTTATCCCCCAGCCAGACTCATCAATCTGTGAAGGCTCAAACCACAGCCGGCATTTTGTCCAAGACCACGTCCACTGTAATGACGAAGAGGTTGGCACACACACCCACCTTAAAGGTATACAGAAGGTTCTATAACCCATTATTGTCATTTAATTTGTGATGTTTCCTCTTGGCTATTTTGTGTCACTTACATCTTTTCAAAAATTCAGGCCACAGATTTTTTTGCATGGATTTTTTTTTTTGTGTTTTTGTGTCTGAACATTCCTGCATAGCCTTGACTGTGAACTGACAGAGGTGGGCCACGTCTCCAGAGAGAAATGTTTGTTTAATGTGTAGTGTGATTTATTGCCATTGTTCTCTCTGGGTTTTGACTTTTTCAGAGTACTTCGATGAAGCGCCCTGTCATCCCCACTGAGTTTGGGGCCAAAGTTCCCACCAACATCCGCCAGCGCTACCTCAACACTTTCATAGATGAATGTGTCAAATTCTGCCCATCAGAGGATGTTGCCTTCCAAATGGTATGTAATAAACCTACTGTAGCCGTTTAAGGCAGAAACTGCAGCCTAAACTGTGATCCGACTTCGTTTATCAGAATGACGTGTTGTTTTTTTATGTGTAATTTCTTCTGTCTTAACATACCTTATAGCCTATAACTGTGTATAGCTTGAAAATAGTACAGGCTAATAATAATAATAATACAGGCTTTTCTTCTATTCCTTAGGGACTCTCTGTTTTCCAGTAGAACAAGCGAGGTTTAGACAGTGATAGAGGTGTAAATCTTGTTTCAGGCCCTTGACGAGGAGAGGCTTGTGTATGAGCGCAGCAGCAGTAAGAACATCTACCTCAACGTAGCTGTCAACACTCTGAAGAAGCTGCGCAGCAAGAGCAGCTCCTGTCCATCACCTGTCACCAGTACGCCACCTCAGTCCCTGTGCAGTACAGTACAACATACTGTGTCAGGATTGCATCATTGTGCCAAATTCAACAAATACAGTATTAGAAGCATGGAAATTAGTTTCAAGCATTTGAAAAGAGATGTAATGATTTTAACTAACTAAATGTCAGTGGTAACCTATGTGCGTGTGTGTGTGTGTGTGTTTTCAGAGGATCCGGGGTTAGTCACTAACAGGAGGGCCCAGTCCCATGAGGAAGTTCTGGGGGGGCGTCTGGCTGCTACAACCAGCTTCACTGTTAACAGAAAGGGTAAACAACAGGAGGAGAAACTCACTGGTGAGCAACAAGTTTTGTTTTTCTCTTATTCTGAACTGAGTAAGCCACAGGTGGCCTTAGTCATGACTACATGAAGGATAATGTTTTCAGTGTTTCCAGGTCCTGTTTACTGCAAACTACCTTTCCCAGTGGCCTGACGTCAGACGTTTACTAGACTTAAGTATTGTTGAAAGGACTGTTCATTTGTCTGATTAACAACAACATTAACAATCAATGGTCAGATAATTGTTATGAAATACAGTGGTCTTCTATCTATGATCAACTTGTTCAGTAGTCCAGACAGTAAAAATCTGCTGTTCTTATCCACTCTCTTAAGATTTTCAGTGTAGGTTTTTATGACATTATTGTATGACATCTGTTTAACTTGTTGCTCTGTCTCTCTGTAGGAGCCACGCTCTACAGGAAGCTGAAGGCGTACCTGATGACAGAGGAGCACCTCCAGGAGAATGGATACCCAAGAGTAAACCCAGAGGCGGCCGGCAAGGCAATCATATACAACCTCCCAGAGAAAAAGGCCATTGCAGACCGTAAGTATCTATGTGTGCTCACAGCTCTTTCACCATTAACAACTATTCATTTCTAGATTGTAATTGACATACAGTAAATGCTTCAGCTGTTATTTTACTTTCAACTGACAGTTTCGGTAACAAATTTCTAGCATTCACCAAGATATGCTGTCGATGTGGAGCAGAATATAAGATCAATGTCAATGGCAACTGTGTGCGGAAAGAGGAATGTAGTCATCACTGGGGACGTTTACGCAGATATAAAGGTAAGTTTGTTTACATTTGTTTAATGTAAATGGTTGATAAACATCAAATTATAAATGTGCATTCTCTTCTTTTCACCCCCCTTTTTCTGATTGCCTTCCTCGTCTTTTATTTGTCTGTTTATGACTTGCTCTTTCCTGTCTTCTCTTCCTCTACATCAGTTGCTGGTGCCTGGGAGACCAACTACAGCTGCTGTGCTGCTGCTGTGGGCTCTCCAGGCTGCCAGGTTGCCAAGGTATCATCAGAACATAGCACAGCATAAAATGACGATATGCTGCTAAAAAAACATTCTTATCTTTGAGAGGTGTTACATTTTGGTTTGTTCAGATCTCATAAAACCTTAAACTGTGATGTGTCTCAGCTTAACAGCTAGCTCTGTTTTTTTTCCACCTCTTCTTCTTTTTGTTTTCTCCCTCTGTGATAGGTTTTTTTTGTTCACTGGGATGGTTTTATGCAAACTGTGTCAATATATAATTTCATGAATTTACAGTTAAGCCTTTTGTGAAACTTAAAGTACTTGAGTTTGTACTGAACACAACTGACCATTTAACCACTAGGGGGCAGTCAGTTTCCTTTATTTCCATGCATTCCAGTTGAAAATGTATATAAAACACCTCCAGAATGAATACTTTCCACATAAAGTCAAAGTATTTACTTGTCATGATCAGTCTCTGAGTTCAAACACCTCATGTTCCCACAGCAACATGTTCAGGATGGACGTAAAGAGTCATTGGATGGCTATGTATCAACATTCAGTAAACCTCTACCACCAGATGGCAATGGAGGGGTGTTTGCTTTGGACTGTGAGATGGTGAGTGAGGCAGATGTTTCCAAAATGTTTACCTTACGAAAACTGCAAATGCACAGTTGGCCTTGAATAATTCTTCTTGAGTAAATTGCCTCAGAGCTCATTCCTTTTTTATTACTGCACTTTATAATTCCAGCCGGGGATATTCAGTTCTGAGAAATTGTTCACAGGCTCAGTGCTGCTTTCATTCTAATTTTATTTGTTTATTTTTTTAATTTTTGCTCTTTTTCCCTTCTTGGAAACAGTGTTACACAAAACAGGGCCTGGAACTGACAAGGGTGACGGTCATTGACTCGGAGATGAAAGTCATCTATGACACGTTTGTCAAACCTGAAAGCAAAGTGGTCGACTACAACACACGGTGAGTTTGTGCCGAGCAACTCACACTGAAAATAACTGCTAGTTGTTGCCCAACCTTAAATTACTGTTGGTGAGCATTCGCAGTCTTTGAAAGAGTCACAGTATTTTAAAAGCAGTATTATCTCATACACGCTTCACAGATTTTCAGGTGTGACGGAGGAGGACTTGGAGAGCGCCACCATCACCCTGAGAGATGTTCAGGCTGTGCTGCTCAGTATGTTCAGTGCTGAATCCATTCTCATAGGACACAGCCTTGAGAGCGACCTCCTCGCTCTGAAGGTACTGTGGCGCTTCATTAATTTTCAAGACACTTTATGTAAAAATGGGGCTTGGCTGGTGATACTTACTGTGATACTTGTTACAGCCCATAACTCAGAGACAACCAGAAAATCCATCACCTTGTTAAGCAGTTTAAAATTTTCTTCGCTAAATAAATCATAAATTGTTTAATTTCTTCAAGTATAAAATGTAATTCTTACTTAAATGTGAAGTAGGCAAAGATTTTTATGGTAAAGTATCAGAGTGTAGCGTTTCCCAGGAAAAAAATGCAAATTCAAAATACAAAATCACAGTCACAAATATCACAAACTTACTAAACCGTTAAACATGATCATGGAGCTGAGAAGTGACAGGGAAGAAAAAGTTGCTTAGCGTGGTTGCAATACTTGTTCAATAACTAAAAAATATCAGAGAGACACTGACTTTTTTGTGAAACTGTGCAAAAAGGTAAAATAATGTTAATTATTAATAATGTTAAAGGAAAATATCTAGGCTTTACTTCAATCTTTATTAATCAGCAAAATGTTTGAGAATCACTGCTTTAACAAATAGTCATTCAGTAACCTTTGTGGAGAAATTTTAATAACTGAACACTCTAGTTTGTGTTTTCAAAAAACTTTATACACACCATGAAATGTTCCTTGTTTCCAGGCTTCCAGGACAGTTTTACTGTGGAGAATGGGCTGAAATAAAAGAAAAACACTTGATTTTATTCCCTTCCTGTCCCTTTGTCTTCCTGTCTCTCGTTTCTAGCTTATCCACAGTTCAGTCGTAGACACAGCCATTGTGTTCCCTCACCGCCTCGGCTTGCCGTACAAACGTGCCTTGAGGAACCTGATGGCCGATCACCTCAAACGCATCATCCAGGACAACGGTAAGAAAATCACACAGAACTATCAGCAGTTGTGTTGTTCCTTTTTACAAACTCTGTAGTAAGAGTAGTTTAGTTACAAAAAATTATAGTATCATGTTACTAATTCTTACAGCTGTTTTTTGAATGTTGTCTTGACTAGTCATGGTTAAGCTCAGAGTCGTTCTAATTCACTGTGTATGGCAATAATTACATGAATTGTGAAATTTCTAAGATTTAAATAAGTAAACTGGGAAAACTCAGAAAATTGTGAAACCATGTTTTGGCTGTATTTTACATAGAGCCAGATCACTTCACAATTTTCCCGTTCACACACGCAGTCACCAGCTAATGGCAGCCTGACCATCAGGAGACATTTGAAATTCAGTGTCTTGCCCGAGGCACTTCGAAATGTGGACTCTGTGATTAGTGGACACCCCACTTTACCTCCTGGGCCACAGCCACCCCCATCTGAGCCCACAGAAAATATTGTTTTAATTCCTTTTTTTTTTTTCCTCGAAATAAAAAGCGTAAGCATTTTATCCCCATTACACTACATAATCCCCTGTAACATTAAAATGACTGTAGTTACATAAACAAACCCTCTCCTCTGTAGCCAGAGCACATTTATGCCCTACATCATAACCACATAATCTACATATGTAAAAGACTTTTGTTGTTGACATTTTACATGTCAACAACAACTAGAGACTGACAGACTGATCAGACAGCATCAGTTCATCTTTATTTGTTGAAAACAACAAAACAAAATTAATTGAAACATGGCCTGTAGATTCGGACCGGCTAAGTCAGCATAAATCATTTAAATCAAAAGTATCGCAAACTGAATTTGACTTAATTTGTATAGACTGGTATTACATTTATGGACTTCCTTGGTCCACATCACCAGCATTTCTGCCACCAAACTCCCCAAAGAGCATGAGCACAAAGAAAGAAAAGAAGAAACCTCAGAAAAAAAGAGGAAGCTCAAAGAGACATGCCCCCTCTTTTGGATGACTAATGCTGCAGTAGGAGATGTAGGTGGTAAATGGCAGGGACAAATGGTCAGAAAGTTGTAAGATTTAGTAAAAATACAAAATGCTGAGTTGTGTCATCATGACCCAACAGAGTGATTAAAATCAATCAATAAAAGCCATGTGGTGAATCCAGTACATTGACTTCCGTTAAAATAAATCCAAGGAGTGGTCCAGTGAAAGTGAGTCCAATGAAATGAAACTGAACTGTTTTAGATTAAAACTCGTAAATGTGTTAGCACATGGTGCATAGCCTCAGACCCAGAGGAAGGCCAGATGAGATAAATGTGACTGCGCTATGTCTCCAGCAGATGTCCCTCACCTGCACTGTGTTAATCAAAAGACTGAGTGTTGAGTCAGTATGACTGTGGTCATCATCCTTAACATCAACTCAACATTCTCTCTGTAATTCATTAGTATGGTTCCCTGTTAACAGATCACTAGAAGGTTACGTTTAATTTTACTAATCAAATTGGAACTGTTATGCTGCTGTAACTTTATGTAACTGTAGAGTTTGTTAATACAGTATTCAGGTAAAAAAAACAATCATTTCTATTGTCATTTGTCCATGTGTTTCCAGTGGAGGGCCATGACTCGAGCGAAGATGCGTCTGCCTGCATGGAGCTGATGATATGGAAGATCAAGGAGGATGCGAAGGTCAAAAGATGACCTCTGACTGCTCTGCTCCACTTTCCTAAGCAGGGGGATGGGGGGTGGGGGGTGGGGTTTCAGCAGAAAAGCCTGAGAAGAGCTCAGTGTTGTTCTGACCTACTGTATCGGAGAAGAGAACAATAAGCGCCCTCAAAGCAAAATGATCCCAAATTAACAGTGTTTTCATTTGCTTGTTGGTATTTCAGTTGTAGATATTGTTAGTTTAACATTATTTCTGTTATTTGAGCAGAGGGTTTTTAAGGCCTCAAACAGTTTATGAATAAAATACTTCTATAGAAGAACGACTTTAAATGCCAGGGCATTGTCCACTGAACGATGATGATAATGACAAATACGATATTAATGCCAGGCTGTGTCCTCAGCCTAAATTGCACTATAGAACTGCTCTTGTTGTATAGGGCCCAAGTCTGAGTACCTCATCTGTGTTATACAGCTTTCAATTCTAATGAATAACACATTACTTGTTCTTAGTTACACTTAAGTGCATTGATGTCTTAGTCTGTTGAGCATTGCTATGTAAAATGCACTTTTCACGTTGCACCTCGTTTCTCATCACTGATGCTCTGTTGTATAAACGACAGAGCATCACCGACGCTCTGTCGTTTATACAGCGGTTCTTATCAAGTTAAATTTGTTGGTTGACTCTTAAACCTGACTAATCCTATAATACTTGATCGTTTAAAAAGAACCTCAGCAGACATGTAAAGTCTCTGCTACTACCTATTTAGTAAAGCTGATGGAAGATATCGCTGTGTTTTATAGTTCAGTCAAAATACCGACTATATCCACCTCTATCTCTGTGTCGTGCACTGCATGAAATAAAAACTACAGGAATGTTGGTGATAGCAGGTATGACATGTTATTCCTCCATAAAAATGAAAGTAGGTTCAGTATTGTTGAATTAGGCCCGGGTTATTAAATAGAGGCAATTATCATTTAGTGTGTATCAGCTAACCCGCGCTGTTTTATGTTGAAAATGGCTGAAAAAAATACCTGAATGCTGTAAATATGCAGTTTCCTTTTGTATTTTTGGTTGTTTATCTTTTTCTATTAAAAGGTATTCGTTAAAAGAAGATATTGCTCTGTCTTTACATGTCAACAACAGTGATGAAATGTAACCAAGTACATTTAAATACAGTGGTGAGGTCTTTGTACTTTTATATGACTTTATACTTCACACTAAATCATTTTAAGTTGGTTCAGTTTAAAAGGGTAAGCTCCCCTGCTGCCTTAAAATTGTGAGTTATCTGAATATGGGTTGGATAATAAGTTCAAAGTCAGCGGATGAGTTGTGAAGATATAAAACTAATGGAGTTAAGTTCACTAAGAAAACGATTTCTGAAAATTTAAGATATTGAGTTGAATCAACAACTGTTCAGTCAGACTGACAGTCACTACACACAGATTTGCTTTCCATTCTCACGTTCTCATTTAAAACAGCACCAGTTCTCCTCGGTACACTTGGGTGCAGTTTTTCAAGGTACTTGGCAGGTGGGTTGTTCCAATCATCTTGGGGAACTTGTCACATTTCTTCTGTGGATTTAGGCTGTCTCGGTGTCCATGATGTTCAGATCTGGGCTCTGTGGGGGTCAGACCATCTGGTGCAGGACCCCTTGTTCTTCTTGACTCTGCGCAATTAGTATGCTAAAGTGCTGATGGTGTTTCTTTATAAAGTTAATTTAACTAGTTTAGTGAACTCTCTGCAGTTCATTTGTTCATTTAATCGTTTCAAATCGAAAGACCTCAAGTCAGAAAATGTCATGCCTATAAGTTCTGATCAATCTGAAAATGAAAACTAGACATTTTATCCTTGAATGAAATCAGTAAAACTTTTCACATTTCATAACTTTTACTTGTAATGAAGTATTTTTGCACAGTTTTCTTGCTACATTTACTTCAGTAAAAGTGAGATCTGAATACCTCTTCCACCTCTGCTGCACAAACAGTTTTTGACAGTGTGACAGCTTTTTCTCGGTACAGTGCTGAGCGTCTTGCAGTCTATATGCCCCTTTAACGGCAGGTGCAGTGGCTGTAATTCTCCTTTCTCCAGCAGATGTGTAAATTGGAAAAAAAAATGGGAGAGAAATGCTAAACTGAGAGGCCCATCCTTTCTTCGGTGCGTTTGCCTATTAAGCTTCTCCCTTCACATGTCAGTATGCATTTCCCCAAGCCGGGCCACAGACCCCAGGTATTAAAAGAGCCAGTTAGCTGGGATCAATACCTACACAATGTTCCAGTGACAGGGAGGGGGGCTTCCTAGTGTTTATTGAGTGTTGCAGAGATTTTGAACATGTGGAGCAAAGCAGCTTAGAGAGGTCGTCTTCATTATCAAATTCGATCAGTGCCTCTCTCTCTCCCCCTTGATCACCTTTGACTAGTGGGGGTCAGAAAGTGGGTGAAGCTGCAGGCTGGGGCTCCGAGACTAGCCCCATGCTGGGAGATGGAGATCTGCTTTATCTCTGTGAGAACTTGAGCAAATAAACACTTTACTGCACTCATCCTAAATAGACCTGTAACAGTTAATCAATCAGTAGTTCTGCAGAAAAATTCATCTGCGACTACTTTGAACTCTGTTCTGGTTCCTTCTATAATTAGATAGATAGATAGATAGATAGATAGATAGATAGATAGATAGATAGATAGATAGATAGATAGATAGATAGAT
>JBBMJY010000022.1:15566363-15614175 GCA_037833715.1 Toxotes lorentzi | reverse complement strand
ATAGATAGATAGATAGATAGATAGATAGATATACTTTATTGATCCCAAGCTGGGAAATTACAGTGTAGCCGCAGCATATGTTTTGGGATTTGGACTTTTGATCAGACAAAAAACACATTTGAAGGCGTCACCTTGAACCCAGAACTCTGAGACCAAACGATTAATGCCCTCGAACGCAGAAAAGTGAGAACATTCAATATACAGCTATGCACAAATACAGGTGTTGAATGGCGTGAAGTTTGGCGCTCTTCCACATGCAAAATCAGCTCTTCATTCCACCGAGTGCTTGTATTTGTGTACATTTGTATATTAAAGGTTCTCAAATTCCTTTGTTCCATGGCTCCCCTTATTTGTTCCTGTGTAACTTCATTCTCCTTCAGTTATAATGAAACTCAAACCTGCTCGGAAGTCGAACAAAATCACTGTTTACACCGTTTGTATTATCACTGGGCTTTAAAAGGCTCAAGGTTTGTTTTCTCTCTGTGGTTCCGAGTTCACCCCTTCACCCTTAGTCTAGCCCACTGTGGGTGCCCCTGACTCCCAGGGGACACCCACAGCTGCCTGCTTCTCTCTCTCTCTCTCTCTCTCTCTCTCTCTCTCTCTCTCTCTCTCTCTCTCTCTTTAATCTATTGCACTCTTGCCCAATTAAGAGTCTGATCTTTACTCAGTCCCTTGTATTGATCTGCTGGTGTAGCTGCTTACTGGCATGCTCCCAAGGGCAGTGCAGCAGATCATAAGAAGCTAATTGGAAGCTAATGAGTCTCTATGTTGTATAAAGGAAGAATTATTATGGCCTGATGCATTTCTAAGACTCATAGCACCTCATTTTAAATAAATCAAATCAGACTGCCAGACAGAATCAAAGGTGACTTTGCTTCTAGCTGTCATAAAATTCTATTGTCGTTTAAATTCCACACTGTGAACCAAAGCCATCTCCGTGTGTGTATGTTTGAGATTTCTGTGTGTACTTGGTGTGTTTGCAGCTGGGTCAATGTCACTCTAAGCCCTGAGTGTGTCATAGCCAGTGTCAGGCCTCACAGCGTGATCCTGGCACTCAGAGGGGCTTAAGAAGACAGACTGACCTGCCGCCTGCTCTCCCTGTCTCTCTCAGGTCAAAGGCCAGGCGGCCCTATTGATTTCCCTGATGAAGAAGTCTTTAGCTCCTCCGCCTGCTCTCCCCTCTTCGGCCCACATGCTCCCGGACTAACACCGAGGCCCCCAAAAAAGGCCTCTCAGTTGTGTTTTGAATGCCGATCGATCCATTTGGTGTCCGAGGGGGCCTTCCTTTGAGATAACTGACATCTACAAAGGTCCCCTCCTGACAGGCCCTTGTCAATACAAATTTCCACTATTGATAAGTAATTAAAGAAAGCCTGAGCATAAGGCGCTTTGCTTTCTAAAACATCTGTTAAACAGGAGACATTAACAAAAACGTCTTACGGACAAAAACAGAAGAGAAAAAGAAGAAAATTTACTCCTCCACCACCCTCTCTTATCTTTCTTGCTTTTGTGTGATCAGAAACTAAATCCGGTTCTGGAGTTTTTTGTCCGTATTTTGTCCGTATTATCTCTGTCACCAGCACGTATTTTCAGTCCAAGGCCCCTAGCTGAAGACCAGATTCATTCAACTACTGATCCAGTTTGTTCATCTTGTCTCTCAGTTCAACAAACTGAAGATGTCACTATACAGAAAGAACTCAGTTTAGCCGATCAGCAAATACTTAATTAGTAGTTTAAATCCCTTTTAAGCAAGTGTTCTCGGTCTTGTCTGGTAATAAACCTTACACCTTTGGGTTTTGAACTGTTGTAGGTAGGTTGAAGACGTCACCTTGTCTTTTATGAATCTGTGAAGTGCATTTTTCACCATTTGCACATTTGACATTGACTTTTTATAGATCAAGTGAGCTTACTCATTAATCAGTAATGTTTGTTCGTGTTAAATCACTTGATGATACCTGAAACTTCATGGATCCTACAAAATAATTTACATTACCATTTTTGATACAACTTCCTGGTGTAGTGGTTTTATTATTAGCTCATAAATAACTATAGGTTTAGTAGTTGTGAAACCTTCTATTAGCAGCTGTCTATCCTTTCTGTTGAGTAATTATGCATTAAGAAATATTGGTAATCCACAAGTGTATTCTAATTATTTCTAATAAGCCATACAATCAGCAGTTAGAAATGTTAGTCATTAAGAAACTTACTCATTAGTGCCCCATAACATCTGCGAGTGATTGATCAGCCATTAATAACATCCTCGGTTACATCTTATAAACCTCTCGAAAAGGGTGCCTTATTAGAAAGTGGTACCAAAAGCTGTAATGTAAATTATTTTGGAGGATCCAAGAGCTTCCAAAAATAATAAAATGATCCAAGAAACCGAAAAAAATCTGTCAGAAAATCATCAGATGTTTTGCACTAAATGCAACCTCCTGTATGTTTGCAACAGCACATAAAAATGTGATATATATGAATGCAACAGCTGAACTTTAATAACTTCATGTTATTTGACATCATGCGGGATAAAGACTGGATGTTTTGACAGTGGCTATTCACAACGTCATTTTCTTACTCACAGCAAAGCAGTGAGGTCCTTTTAATTCCCTCTGCTATGTGACAGCGGTTATTAAACCTGCGTGGGTTTTCACCTGTTCAGCGGTGAGACTGTTGTCAGTGATGTGGCTTAGCCTTTTGTCTTTTATTCACTTTAATCCATGCATGTGTAAGTGGATCCTCTAAGAGCAGGATAAGTCCTCTCAAGCGGTTTTAAACACTACAGGAGGGACGAAAATCCACTAACTTCTCATTTACCACTGCACTTCATACTCATATCCTGGTGATTAGACCCTCTGCACCAAGGCCTGTTTCTTACTTCATAAAACTGCTTATTAACTTAAGGACTAATGGGATGTGATGCTAGTGTTGTTTATAATTGTTGTGGGGAATCAGAAGATGAAGCTGCTGTCAGAAAGTGCTGGATGACTGGGAAATGAAGAGCTAATTAAAGAGGCCATTACTTATTTTGACTGAACCCTGGTTGTCTTGATGAGTAGGAGGTGAACCCGGCCGAGCCCTGCTGGCCCGCAGAAGGGGAAATGATCCGGAGGGGGGGCCAGTGAGTGAGTCAGTGGTGGCGGCTCTGGGATGGGGTGGGTCACACACAACCACACTCTTTGTGTTCCTCTAATCCCCCCAGCCAACACAGCTTTGGCCAGGTTTCATCATGAAAGTGCCATGAAATAACTACTTTTTTTCTCTCCTCGCAGTAAATCTCCCCTAATCCTGCGGGCTGCGGAGACAAAGGCCTCTGGGACCTAATCCTGGAGCTTTTAGTGGGGCTGAGGGGCTGGCCGACAGAGGCTCTTCTAAATGACTTATTTCTATCGGACACTAATATAGCTTGACAGCCAAGAACAGCGAAAGGAGGAGGAAAAAAGCCAGGGGAAAAAAGAGCACAAACATTTTCACATATTTTGGAAGTCTGAGCTGTTGATTGTGTTCTAGTGTGAGAGGAAGAAGTGAACCATGGTTATTTGGTCTACACCCTCAAAGCACACAGCAGTGGAGACATCTCACTTGTTTATCTGTGAATATTGATTTTTTAAAAATTAAAGGATTTCTTTATGTGCAGCTGGTTTTGGTGCAGGAATGTACCTGTGGCATCTTATTGTGCTTGTTTGTTGGATGAGAATGTAATTTGAAACTGAACACTGGGAAATGGCAGCATTTAAGCTGTTTTTTGCTGAGAAAAGTCCATTTTCACCACTGAAGTAGTTTAAGCCTTTATTTGGTAAATATGAAAGCCAACATGGTTTCATCTGAGTTTTTGTAAACACAGGGTATGCTCAGTGTGGCCTTCTTTCTCTGGGATGAGTCTATTTTCACTTTTCCATTTTAGATGGATTTTAGATTTTAGATCTTAGTAAACTAAGGAAGCAAATGCAATTACATTTTAATCAACTTAACAAGTAGATATAAAAACATACCTTGAGACTAATAGCTACTTACCTTTTTCAGAGAAACTGGTTTCTTAGAGTTTTTAAAAAGTAGGATCATGTAGTCAGATTTTACAGTGTACAATACTCATACAAACAAACTTTTGAAAGTTTACTTTTTATATTCCAGTCTGCTTTAATTATCTGGAAAATCTTTTGTCACATGCATATTCCTGAAAATACAGACTGGGGTCAACTCTACGTCTTTAGTTACCATTTGAACTATTATTGGCCTCAAGTGTCTTATCAACAGCACGTCTGTCCTAGAAGGAAGAGAAATCTCCTCTCTGCTGCTCTTCCTGAGGTTTCTCCCCCTTTTTCTCCATGAAAGAGTTTTTTTTTTTTTTTTTTTTTTTTTATTAATCCAAATTGTGCATCCAAGGATGGAGCCTGTTGTATGTTGTATGGTCTCTGAGACTAATCTGTGATTTGGGGCTTTGTAAATAAAATTAACTTCTTAATGGCGAGTATAGTCCAGGCATTTTCCATCAGTGTGGACAAGGTTAGCCAGGGCTTCAGGGAAGTATACTGACTGCCTTAAACAATACATCAAGCAAAGTTACATGGTTTCACATTATTGCAGTGGTCACTGAAGTATTTTAGTGTTCAGTTCCTTTACTTTAAAAAAAAAACACTCCATCAATTTTACACCTGAAACTCAGTTCACATCTTCAGAAAAGAATAATTCAGCCTGTGATAACAGTTGTATAAAGTCTTCTGTGGCTCTGGAGGGAACTTTCCAAAGTCTCCACATAATAACTTGAGATTACAAATTTATAAAGTGTGGAGTTTGAAAGAAGAGCACACAAAAAGTCTAATGAAAGATGCTGCTGAGATGCATTATGGGACACGTAGGAACAAGTGCTTTTGGAACTTTACCCATTTAACTAAGGACTAGTTAAAAGTCAGGATATTTCAACCTCTGCTGCTCTGGTTTTATCAAACCAAATTCAGCATTTTGAATTTTACTGAAAATGAATTTACAAAATCATTATCAGCAAAATATGGATAAGTATCAAAAATGAAAGAATGGAGAATGGCACCATTATGTGATCATTAATGATCGTTCTAATGAATGAATTCTAACTGTTTAATAACAATGCATCATATTTTACAAGCTTAAATGTTTTGTGGGTAAAAAATTAACTATAGAAAATAACTTGTAACTGCACCCAACAGATAAATGTAATAAAAATGCCTTTATTTACCTCTGAAATATAGAGGAGTGGAAGTGTAGAATAGCATAGAACAGAAATACTAAAGTGAAGAATCTCAAATCTGTGCGGTTTTAATAAATGAACAGTTACTTTGAGTATGGTTTCTAAAATGTACCTTACGTAGTGGTGATGAAAATGTTGGTGCCTGCAAAATGATAAATTGTGAGAGGAGTGATGACTGGATGCTTTTTTTTTTCTCCTCCTGGAAAGATTTCGACTTTAGTTCAGCTGCACCTAAAGAAATTGTTCTCACTGAGCAGAGGTTCAGATTAACTTCACATGGTGACAGTTTATAGGAAAAATATGGTGCCTGTTAGCAAAACAAACCCTCAGAGAAAACCCCCTCTGTCAAAGCCAGCGGTATGGGAGAAAGAGGGCTGAGAAGGAGAGGACAATCAAAGGCTGTTATTTTAATCTGTCCTGCCTCGGAGATTAGCCGACCACATTGTTTTAATTGTTTTAACGGGAGGGAATGAAACGCTCTCTTATATGGGGATCCTTGGCATAAATCTCTCAAGTTCAATAGTTTCAAAAACTTGAGCCCCTTGCAACCCCCCTCTCTTCCCTCATCCCACCTAATCCCGGCTAATACCTTTCTTTCTATTGGCTAATGGCTGAGGGGAGCCTGGGTAAATGCTTCTTAAATAGTCGTGGGTGAGAATGGTTTCGGAGAAAGAGATCTGTGCCACGACAAAGAGGACTGGTGTGCGAGGACATAAGGCCCAAACTAGGACTGGGAAATACTGGACCACAGCTTGCGTAAAAACTCTGTGCGTAAAAACTCACCTGGATCTCACACTTCTGCTCAGGGTCCGGATCTCAGGTAAACAGACAGGGATTTTATTTGATTTTTTTCAATCAGTGAGAAATTCACTCAGTTAGGAGACAGTTGTATTATTTGTATGGTGGATATCAATGAAATCTGATTTTTGAGTTGTGAGAAGCATAATAGCTGTAAAACTGTGTGCAAGGTGTGAATATTCAGGTGAGTTTAACTTTAACCCTGTAGAAGAACAAATATCTTACCAAACGGTTTTTCACTTAATATTTGAATCCCCATCCCCCAACATAATCTTTTGCAATTCATACAGACTTTTTCATTAACTTACCAAACAATAACATCTTCATTCATTCATTCTTCAATAACTGCTGCCTTGGCTCCATGAAAGTAGCACTTCAAAAGTTTTAGAAGCAGATGAGACTCATGTGGAGACTTAGCCAAAGGTTTTAGAGTGGGAGAAGCCTTATTGTCTCCTTCAGTATATTCTAACGATATCCATATTAAAAATAATCACTTCAGTCAGATGAATAAAACCTCTCTGTTTCCTTAGATCCAGCATGAACTCCTTGAATTTCTGCGGGACACCCAGCAGCGCTGTGTATCCCCTTCATGGGGTCAACTCCATGCTGTTCGACCTGCACCACCAGATGGCGGAGCAGTACCACGTTTACTCTGCAGCAGGCCCCACTGTGCACACCCTGTCTGTGGCTGAGAGGCTGGCAGGTAGGTCCTTAGGGTTCTGTGCAGATCCACAAGAGATAATGTAGAATCTAACAGTTTAGTTTGATTTCCAGGTTTAAAGGTTCTTTCAGTTGTATAGTATTATTCAGCCACTTAGTTATAAAGTATGACACTCAGTATGTTATGTGTGCATTTTAAAATTACTGTAACTAACTTGATACCCAGTGATGTTATGCTAAATAGAAAGACTAGCAATGGAGGAAGATAAGCAAGTAAAGTACTGTACAATTTTGAGGTACTCAACTTTATCAGTTTTAGATACTAGTTACCGTACAGATAAATGAAACTAATCAACAGTAATGTAAAATAGTTAAAACTACACCACCCTCAACCAACTACAACAATAAAATGCTTCTTACACATTGATGCCTCGGTCATAATAATCAGATAATGTAAAACTGTGTACCACTTACAGGAGATATTTTTCTTGATCTGTATAGCTATTTCCATGACACTTGTGGCCCTCCATATTCCACTGCATACCTGACAACGCAGAAAAGCAAAACAGAAATGTGAATAAAAATAGCAATTTACTTAGGATCCTTCTTCTCAACCCAAGGCAGACCCTCTGCTGACTCAGAATATATTTTGATGATTTTTTTTTTTTTTTTTGGTTTCTCTCTCTCCGTCCCACCAGAGCTGATTCTGGAGGCTCGCTATGGAAACCAGCAGAAGCAGCGCCGCAGCCGCACAGCGTTCACTGTGTCCCAGCTGCAGGCTCTGGAGAAGGCTTTCCAACAGACACAGTACCCAGATGTCGGCATGAGGGAGAGGTTGGCTGTTTGCATCAACCTGCCTGAGGCTCGCATTCAGGTGAGAGAACACTCAACCCAGCACCTGACTGCAAACCTGAAACCAATACTGCACATATTGCAGTGACTGTAGCTGCTGATTAATGGTGAATATTTAGATGGAATACATGAATAAAACCCTGCTGCATTTACCCTTTTGATACCTTTTGATATTAATTCTCAGTCCTGTAGCTTTGATGAAGTAAAAAATTTTACTAATACAAATTGTAGGAGCACAAATCCTTCTTTTCGGCAACAAAACAGCGCAGCAAACTTATACATGCATGCATATATATATATATATATATATATATATATATATGTCTCAAATAAGCAAACTTATCTTAGCTGTTAACTCTCTCTCCCCCAGGTGTGGTTCAAGAACAGGAGGGCAAAGTTTCGGAAAGGTCAGAAGTGCTCCCCACTCACCAGAGACAACAGTCTGGAGGAGACACATCGGTGGAAGGTGGGACAGGAGGAAGTCAGGACTGAAGACAAGCACGATGTCATCCCATCATGCACTGACAGTGACATCCCTCCTCCTCCTCCTCCCCCTCATGTGAATAAAAGTAGGGATATTTGCCCTCCTCTGGCTCCTTCAGCAGACTCTGACATCTCGCGGTGCCCCCTCCGACTACACTCTCCTCCACTTTTCCCTTTCATGACAGGGGAGCGCTACAGCCACCCACCACACCAGCCTATAGTGGGAGTGCTGTCCACAGAGCTTGCCCTCCCCCCGGTGTTCTGGCCCATCATACAGCAGCACAGCTCCACCCTGGGGGTTCCTCCATCATCAGTTACTAAGAACTGTAGCCTCTCCCTTCAGACTGCTTACTCTAGTAAAGCTGTGCCTCACTCTCACCTGGGGCTGTAACAGGTGGTGAACTTATACACCTGACACATACAGCCACAAGTTTCCCCTTCTTGCAGTACACCTGAAGAGATCCTGTGTGGAAGAAGGCAGCAAGATTCAGAAGCACCTACTGCCTTGTTTCTGTAAACCTGACTACAGACAGAGCACAGAATGTGATTTTTTATTTAGCAAGTTTTACTGAATGCCTGTGTGTCTAAAGGTATGTAAAACTGCACAGTCACATACTTTCAGAGTTTTGTTTTTAGTAGACAAAGTCTAATGTGGATCTGCTTTAAATAACATCTACAGGTTGGTTTTAGTATGCAGTGGTATGGGTTTGCTTGAAGCAGCAGTGTCAATATCACATTTAAACATACTGCAGTCTCCTTCAGCATTATTTAGCTGGCTACAATGCCAAGTAGCTACATGGTAATAATAACGGTAAAAGCATTTGAAAAAAGCTCCTTATTGTAACAAAGCACTGCAACATAGAAATGTGAAATAAAATTATTTGTTCCTGAATTCTCTGTTTGTTTTTGTTAGGCTTAGTGGTACTACCAGTATGATGGGTTTCACTTACTTAAAGTGTTCTTTAGGACACATTTACAACACCACAACAATAAGATCATGCGTTTTCATTCATTGAGGAGGTCTCATTCAAGAAAAAGATGTGAACTATCCGGTGCAAGGCTGGCATTGTATCGCAATGACACGATCATGACATATCAGGGATCTGACATATGATTAAAATGTCTATCTAATGTTATTAGTCTGAGATAGGAATTAATTTGTGGCAGCAACTCACTATTTTTTTATTATCAGTTAGTCTGTCAATTATTTTATTGATTTCTCAATTCATCACTTGGTTTGTGAACTGTGTTGTGAAAATTGTAAAATGATGCCCATCAAAAGCCGACATGTTCAAATTACTTGTTTTGCCCGATTTGCAGTCTAAAACCTAAAGTTAGTTCAACATCACAGACGACCAAGAAGTCAATCCAGCAGCTGGTCAATTGTGAGATCATTTCACTTACATTTTAATTATGGATTATGGTATGGGTGAAATCTTCTTTTGAACTGATGGAAAAGATGAACAAGATTGCAATAGTTGTTCAATAAATCAGATTTAAATTCCACAACTGGGCATCAGCTGTGAGTCCTATGGCAACATACAGTATTTACACATGTGCAAATTTATTTGATTTGTACTGACTCAAATATTTACTGTGGTCATGATAAGGATCAGCCTGTGGCACAAAAAAATCCATGTTTGCAGAGATCACATTCATGGCAAGAATTCCCTTATTTTGTGTTTAATAATCACACTGAAGAACGTGTTGTGTTGCACATATTCACCGGGTTGTAGATGTTTCAGTGCCTTCACATAATTTTATCTTGACTTGTGTCGAAAGCTCAAATTTGTCAAACAAATCGATCAATCTGGAGCAGGCACTCCGCAAGCTACGCACGCCTCGTCTTTTGCTTTATTCACCAAACCAGTTGCATTAGTTTTTTTAAGCGTAGCGCAGTGACGCTGTGTCCTGGTATCGGGAGGCTTAAAGAGACAACAGCAAAATCATAGCAACTTGAGGACTGGAGACACGAAATGTGAAAGGTACCCACGAACGAAAAGCCATGAGTTCGACTACGTTTCGATAGCTGTCGTTTAAAGGTAACATGCTTTCCTTTTAAAGACAAAAATCCCGTCGACGGATGTTTTTTTAAAGACACTGTCTCGCTGTATTTTAACGTCCTCGCTAGTGTTTCGTGTGCTAGCTTGGTTAGTGGCTAGCTACTGAGCTAAGCGGTAAGAGATCCCCTGCTGCCGCTGGTGAGCAATCGGTTGTTTAGGATTAAGGAGTTGCCTCGAGTGGCCAGGGTAATGAAAATATCAGGAATCTGAGCTCAAACACGATACATTCAGGTGAAACAAATTAGACTTTTATTGTAACATTATTCCAGTCGATAGCATTAGTAACATCGTCGCTATGGACGTTGTTATTAAGCATTTACTAACTAACCAGCTAGCATAGAGAATACCAATCAATGAATATTTTATGCTCTGTCCTGCTTTGACTTTACGCTAACGTTAGTTCACTAACCGTAGCTGGCTTTTGTCGGTAACAGATTGGTTAACCTTACATCGGTTTTTAATCGGGCGTTGGGCCGAGAGGAACGGTGTTTTTGGTAGGTGCTAGCCAGGTTAGCTGTGTGACATGTCGAGTTGATCGCAACATTAAAACAAACCTCAGCTTTTGGTTAATTTGTCGTTAATGCTGTATGTATATATCACAAGAAAACGATTTACTAGAAACGAATTGGCTACGATAGAACGATATCAAGCTAACTTGAGCTTGCTAACTTACGCCAGGATAGCCTGAGAGTATTTGGCCTTGTCCGCCGGACCAGCGAGTGTAACGTTACCATTTGGTTTTCGGAACACACTTATCAACGGGGTTTGTTTGTAAGATTTTACTTTTCATTTCTCATCTCGCATCGGAAAACAAACACGGTGCTCACATAGAGTAAAAGCAGGTACTTTGGATCACCCGATAGCTAAATGACAGCTGCCAGGCAATACTCGATAGCCAGTTAGCTATTAGCTATCATTAACATAATTTCTAAAAGGCAGGTATTTTTCCACCACAGACGAGGGAAACTTGGCAATGTGGTCTGGTTGCCACTGCTTAATGTCAGCTGAAAGCTTTTGCTGATAGTTGGATTCGTATTTGAACGTTGGAAATCGTCTTGCGTCGTGTTAGTGCTAGCTATAGTGCTAGTCGTTAGAGCCACTCAACATTTTGTTTTTACGCGATACCATTCATTGTTTTTCGTCTCTGTGTTTGTAAAGGCCACTTCAATACTTGCGATATATAGCCACACACTTAGCATGTTTTAAACTGCTTGACAGATATACCAGACAGCGGACATGAAAACAATACTCAACTTCCTGAAATGTCTAGACATAAGGCCAACATAGCCAAAAAAAGTTACATGATCTTTGTTGTTTTCGAGGTACACATCTAGCTTTCTTATATACCAACACGAGTATACTTTTATTTTAAATGCCTGAGTGTTGCTTTTTGTGTCACCTTGAAAAAAAGAAGTTTTTGGCATTGTGTACTTTGCCATTTTAGTTGTTGTGATCAGTTGCATCACACAGGCTGTAATAGCCTCTACCCACCTTGTCTTTACTTCTAATCTTGTGACCAGGTAGGCTAGTCTCCTCTCATGTCGTACAGTATCGTCATGTTACATGGAGTACATGGCAGGACATGACATGATTGACTGTGTACTGGGTTTATAAATGTGCTCTTTTTCTCAGGCATTCTCACTGCAGTAGTCATAATACAGACATTACACAAAAGATTTTCAGTGCATTTTGTGGGCTTTGCCATGGTTTATTTATTCAAACATGCACATTGAATTGTTTGAAGTGTAATTTTAGTATAGCTATGGCTTGTTAAGGAAATATCATCTCTTCCATTGTTTGTGGAATAAACTTGTGCAGAACAGGTTTAAATCACAAAGGCATTACATGTGTGAAGGATTTTAATAAATATTTAACATCAAATGATGCTGATTCAACACTGGCATTACTAAATCTGATCATTCTGTATTTTAGTCCTGTGATAGCTATAGTAGTTTCTTAGTGTGTCAGATACAGTTGAGCTAGCTGTAGACAAGACTGTATCCAAATCCTTCCAATACTTAGCTTTGCAGTGATGCAAATGTTATGATGAGATGAGGCATTACAGCAGCCATTGATCTGTGTAAGTGCCTTTCCATAGGAAAGAATAGCTGCCCATAGCTAGTGCCTGCATTACCTGCTCTCTTCAGCACCACCAACATCTTAGATCATAGACATGGGGGAGTTGGAAGAGCCGCTCTGGATGGAGACGTCTGCATGTGATTGTTTGCAAAAAGCTGCACAGAGATGGTGAAATTACATTGCCAATGAAAGCTGAAGTTATGGTTGTGGTTGCTGTCATTTGTGCCTGGCATTGCTTCTATAATAGTGTAGACAGCTGTCTTGCCACTTTTTAAACTGAGCACTGTTTGCACCATTAAACATCTTTGCATAAGGGAAGGAACATACGTATTTGTTTCTAATCCTGGCCTGTGCACATCCTTTTTCACTGATTTAATTCTCTGTTTCTCTGAGGATTTACACACTTGCAGAAGCCGTTAAAGTATGAGCCTGAAACTTATCTTTTCACGTTTCACAACATTAGAGACATTAGTCTTGCACATTAAAATATAACTCTGTGATCTACACAATCTCTGTAAGGCACTCTTCTTTGGACTTTCAAAAACAGGTTTAATTGTAAAAGAGATCTTCTCTTTCATGTCTGAGTTCCACTGTGGAATATTTCCGCTCATATTGATTGCTTTATTGAATTTGCCTTGCACCGGTCTGGAGCAAGATCTCATTTCAACTGTAGTAAGAAACGGCCACAGTAGACATAATTTGATCTTCAAGTAAAAGGTTTAAATTTTTTTCTGAAAATTTTAATCTCTTAATGGCCATGAAGTGTTATGGGAACAGATAGTGATTGATTTGCCTGTTTTTTTTCCCCTGTATTTTGATTAATATAGATTGCTTCACCGATGATACATATATAATATTTGACAGTGCATTTAATTGGAAACATAGAATGGGGTAGCCACTGGAGAGGTAATCTCATTTGCAAGTAGTAAACATGCATTGTTCTCTGTTTTGTCAAACAGGCCACAAGATATTAAAAACTTAAGTGATGAGTGAAGTTAGTCTGCCAAGCTTTAGTGTGACAGATGAGTCGCACTCTACACACCGTACATGAAACTCAGCATCATAACCTACAGATTAATTTCTGTCTCTTTTTACTTTTGCAGATATCCAATACATCAAACCCATCTGTTACCTGTCTTTCTCATCGCTGTTTTTTAGTTACCTCTGGGTTACCTCGTCAGCTGTGGCCCTGCAACATGGAGTCTGTCCACTGTGTCATTGAAGGCTGACCAGAAGGAATGAGGCGCTCCAGGAGATGTTCCCAAGTGGCCTTGTGGATGCAGTAGCTGGGTTTTGGAGTGCTTTTCTATGACTAGTATTTTATGTGTGTCTGTGGGCACATGCTAGCACAACCTGCCTATTCCTCAGGCAGGGACATGCTACTCTGAGACTGGAGAAACACACAAGAAAGGAGCCCCTTTGTGAAACAAGGAACACGAAGAAAAAAGGGAAGCACTCAGCAAAAGAGCTGTCTGACTGACACACGGGGCACTTCAGCTGTAGGTTCAGCTCATTTAACTGTCTTGTGAATCCTTGCACATTTGAGCAGCAACACCTTTCCTCTGTCCTGTAAGATTTGCCTCCCTCCCCCTCCTTAAAGCATCCTCTGCCATTGTTATTGGAGTTTCTATGGTTTGCATGGCTGGAGAATAACCGTGGAGAGGCCAGGGTATCACAAGCTTATGGATTTTGACAAGAGAGGGGGCAAGGGAGAGACAGAGGAAGGGAAAAAGATGTCTAAGACAGCAGGCAGCAGGACTGGACATGGGGGCCGGAGTTCAGGGACCAATTCTGGAGTTCTTATGGTTGGCCCAAACTTCCGTGTGGGTAAAAAAATTGGCTGCGGGAACTTTGGAGAGCTGCGGCTGGGAAAAAATCTCTATACTAATGAATATGTGGCCATCAAATTGGTAAGTGTATCCTCATTGTTGATTTATGAACTCAAAATTCCATGAATGCATCACAGCACCGTTCTGGTACATTTCCAATTTCAGTCCACATCCTAAATGAAGAATGATAATTAACTGATGTTAATTAAACCTTTTTAATAGTTAAGGTTAGTTAGTGTTTATTGCACAGCTGACTCTCCTAGTGCAGCAGATTCTTTGACCTAAGAGTGACAGACACAGGAAGTAAATAGAAACTGTTTTCCACCCACTCCTTCTTTCACAACTTGGTCTCATGTACTTTAAATGAGTCAACCATGCTCTGCTTGTGTTTATCAAATAGATGAAGAAGACTGAGCTCAGATTAGACTGTATAATATATTAATATTATACTGTCTAATCACATAAATAAAGGCATTTCTTCTTACAGCAATTCAAAATAATGAGAGACTGAAAGTAAATTGTCTAGACTGTCAAAGCTTATTTGCTTTGCTCTTTGGTGAAACTGATGCCTTGAAGGTTTTAGACAAAAACAGTATTCTTTGTGAAAACTGAATTGATAAACTTCTGCCCCTCCAATTCCACATTTTTCTCAGTGGAGATTATTCAATTGGAAGTTCTTTCACTAATAGGCACACACCAGACCTTATGAACAATCAATAATTTACTGTTTTGTGTCAGCATGAATTATTTTTTTTTCCCTGGAGCCACTGGTTTAGTATCATTTAGACTGTGAAAAACCACATGAAATGTCAAGGCTTGTTTGTTTACTGAGTGTTAGCTTCTAGGGCAGCAAGTGACTGCTCAACCATTTCCTCTACACATAAACCTTTCTCTTTTCTTTTTCTTTGCTGTATATGTGCTGCCACTTGTAGCACAGATATATATATATATATATATATCTTTTTTTTTTTTTCCCTCTGACAATGCCTCAATATATGCAAGGCCTAACTCAGACTTTCGTTAAGTAGTCATACTGAAACCGATGGGAGCTAGGCGTCATCTCCACCACATCTACACTGGTCTGTGTATGATTATCCTTACATTTGTATCTCCCAGGGAGGTCATTATCTCTGAATGGGCATCCACTGAAGGCCTTACTAACCACATAGAAGGCAGAGGTTAGCAAACAGCTGTAATTGCAGTTCTTCTCTCTTCTGAAATCTTCAGTTGTGCTTGCTGCCTCTCCCCCCTGCCTGTGAACCCTCCCATCTGTTTGGGTATTTTTATCCCCATGGTGTCCAGCTATATCTGGATCTGGCATTAGGGTCATAACACTGCTCCATGTATCTTGTGGCCCACTGGACCCAGCATTTATCTGAATGTATAATGATGTGAGGAGGGTGCTATAATGGTGTAAACAAGCTCAACAAGGCCTGGCTAATAGGCCCTGATTGTGTGGAATCAGGTTTATTTAGGTTTTATTTTGAGGATTAATTTCAGATGGAAATTTATGTTTCCTTGTTAATTTTTGGCACTTCCATGTTTACAGTAATGATCTCTTTTAGGCCTACATTTTCAACATGAACCAGACAAATTGGACTTTTATAGTTTAAGTACTTTTTGACTTGTATAATGGTGTGGCTGGGCCTGACATGGAGGGGGCTTCTCCCTTGTCGGCTGTCGGGCTAACCCAGACTCCATCACAGTTGTCTGTCCACATGTTTCTGTCTGTCCCAAGTCTCACAGCTCCACGGGGTAACCCAGTGAATGTCACTGCCTGAGCTCCTGCTTATGGACTAAAACAAATAACAGCCCTGTTATCTACCATCAACATCAATGAGTATTGCCTCCTCCGTTGTCAGTCAGTCACTGGTAACTGCTCACTTGAAGATGTATAAAACCTAAAATAATTATAGGTATTGTGAAGTGCCATAAAAATGTCATGAATTGTGTTTATGAATTGCATATCATCACTGTTGGGTGGTAACCATGTACATCCAAAACCTTTGCTTTTCAGGAAATGAGAAAAAAAAAAATCTGTTTCAGGCAGATATAAAGGGTGACCGATAAATGAAATCTGGAGATACAAGGTGTCTGCCCAACAACGATACATTGTACAGTCTTATAGACTTCCCTTTTAACTGAATAAAATTGAAAAATATATCAGTTCAACAATAATTCTGTGAAATAAAGTAGTATCTTAGGGCTGCAGCAAATGATTATGTACACCACTGATTAATTGGTGATTTTTTTTTCAGTTTAATAACCAAGTTAGTACATAAAAGTTACAATAGTGAAAAATGCCCATCACGATTTCCGAGAATCCAAGATGACTCTTTATACTTGTTTTTTTCTTCCCCAAAACCTAAAGATATTTATAATTTTATATATATATATATATAAAAGAGAAAAGCACCGTATGCTTACTTTTCAAAATCTGGAACCAAAGAATGTTTTAGATGATACAAGACTTGGATCACTAATAGATTATCGTAATAGTTGGCAATTAGTATCAGTTTTTTGAAAATAATCAGCAGATTAATTCCCAATAAAAACACCTGTTGGTTTCAGCCCTGATATACTACACTCGTTTCAGTACTTCCTTAGCCATTAAAGTCGAATAGGGCCAGTATGAATTCTTAACTGACCAACTGTTGTTGTCAGTGTTCTTAAGCATGTCAATTATTACTTTGCGACTGGCCGAATGAAGGTTGTTGATCTACCAGGAAACCAACAAGGCAGTGGTAAAATTCAACTTTGTTTAAATATCAAAGTGTAATTTGTTGTCTGGTTGGTTAAAACCAGCTTAGTCTCTCCATTTGTCGTAATGCAATGAATTGTAGATTAACATTATCATTATCTAGTGATAAGTGTTGATCTGGTTTTTTTTGTGCTCAGGATCTTGTTTACCAACGTGACAAGCTGGGCATTTGGGCGGTGCCTGCCTGCACCTGGGACAAAGGTGAATGCCAGTGTCACCCTGCTTCACCACGTGATAGCAGAGATAGAGATGTATGGTAGGCCAGTGCACTAGATCCTCTGTTGGTGGATCTGAAACTGCTGTGAATGTTGCTGCAAAAAGCAAGTGAGAAGGGGGAAACTGCTGAGAGCTGAAAGGTCGTCTTTGTTAGCAGGCCTTGTCGACACACAGTGGTTCAGTCTTTGGTTCAGCTGGGTGCTTTCTCACACTAACAAACGCCTGTGTGATGGAGGCAGGACCGTATAGCCACTGCTGTAAGTACACTGCAGGCTTTACTCCCAAGAGGAGATCCCAGTGCCTTAAAGAAACAGCAGCATTTAATGTCTGCTTGCTGTCGAGGCTCACTGTAGAAACTAGCACTCATCAGCCTCATTTAAAGGTGGAAGGGACACCACCATCTCTTGCAATATGCTCCCTGGCATGGTGACATAACTGTCCACTGTGAAAATGACCATTTAATCCTCTTTTTTTTTTTTTTTTTTTTGCACATGCACATTTTACTGTGTTTTACTATTTTTATTTTAACACACTTATCTTGTACAGTGGCCGCTCTCTCTTACTTGCCCATACTATCATCAGGGCTTTGTCTTATCAAGGTCACTGGCCCCCTTTTAAACCCATCATTTTCTTTGCCTTGGTTGCAAGATGCATGCACACACCCCTCATCCATCCATTTTTTCCACCAGTCCACTCTGTGAACAGTCAGAGTTACAAACCGTACAGCTTGTGTTTTATTATTGCTCCTTTTCCTGTAGTTGGTCATTCATTGACAGATAAGAGGTGTCTGTGAGACATACATCCTGCAAAACTGGCATTATCAGTAATAAGTAATATACCAGTTATAGGCTCCTCTTTGTTGTGATGACTACCTGCGACTGTGACAAATGGCCGTAATATTTTCCCAACATTGGAGGAAAGTAATAAGTGAATGTCATAGCATTGAGATTTACTGTGCAACATGGTTCCTCCCTATTGTACAGGGAGAGGGGGCTGATATTGGAGTGGCCATCTAGGGAGATGACCACAGTAAACACAGAGACATCATGTTTAGTTGTGTACATTCAGAGCAGTGTTTTACCACATGTGTGTTGAGGATAGGTTTCAGGCTTAAAAATGAACTTGCCCTTTACCATCCAAAAATACAATGGTAGTCTAGGCTCTTAGACTAGGCTCTATTTTTAGCCTGCGACCTTGATTGCTCCGGCTGAAATGACAAGTGTTGCAGATGGACTTTATCAGCTAAAGCTAATTAAGGGTAATTCCACGAGTTGGCCAAACTACAAAATTTAAGTCTTGGTTGTTGTCTGACTGGTAAACGTGCCCTGCTGATGTCTATACCATTCACACCTGAGCAAAGATGTTTACGAGGTTCAAGAAACAAGAATCACAAAAATCTCTGCAAAATGCCTTGTACACTACCTGCTCAGCACCAAGCAGCACACAAAGACAAAGGTGGCAACCAGCTGGTGAACATAGAGGAGCACAGATGTGTTTGACGCCACTGTCGCAAACACTCGATTGCTTTTCCTTTTCCTCATAGCCTAGGAACTCCCAACAGCACAGGTTTCACCACTGTTCATTTTAGAAAGGCCACGGCCAGAAAACATGTTCTTTGTTTAGATTATTAAATGGACAGTGAATCCTAGATGCTTGTTTGGCTGCTAGTGTTAGTGTTGGCATATGCTAATGTTAGCAACATGGCTAATACAAGCAGCCAGATGTTTGTTTCTTTTGTTACAGAAACAAACAAACAAACAAAAAACAGAGTAAAACACCTGGTTGAATTAATAATCTAACTTATCTAAAATAATGCCAGCTGAATGTCAGTCTTGAACCCTAAGGTCTTTCCATCAAGTGAGTGCCCTTCTGAGGTTAGCTCTTGTTTCACCTTGGTTTCTATCACTCTACGTCTTCGCCATCTTTGCTTCCTCTGAAAACGGGGCTCTTTTTCTTTTGCCAGTAAGAGTTTGCACATTGTTACATCGGTTTTCCAATGTCCACGATTTCTGCCACCTGGAGAAAGTTACTGATGGCTACTGGGGAAAACAAAAAACAAAAACGTTTGCAGTGTTTAGCTTGTTGTGGAGTTCTGCTCCCTAAGTGGTAAATTATAAAATGGGCTTTAAATATTTCATATAAAGTATATTGCTTCCAAAGAGTATCTATATGCTGTGTGGAGTGGAATTGTACTTTATGTATGCTGAAGGGTGGATTGCCTCTGGCAGACTTTTTGTTTTCTCTGCCTGAGTCACTGATGCAGAGGCATAAGAGGACGGCAGTTCAGATGAGTGAAGCTACTCATGGTGCTGGTCAGTCGTGATACTCAGAAGGAAATCTTGGGTGTTGTATCCAACTCTCTTGTCTGCCTCCCACTGAATCTTGAAAAGCAGCTCTTGTTGCAGTAAGTCAGCAGCTTGCACTAGCTCGCCATGAGCCAGTTGTCGAAGGACTGTGAAGGCACAAAAGCTCTATCAGCATGTTTGGCTGGAATTAAAGTGACATTTTAACGATTTAAGTTCTTCCCTACCCTGCTCGGGCTCTCCAGAGGGCATGCTGGGCAGACTGAATGAATAAATCCTCGGATGTCAACAGCATGTAAAAGCCTACCTTCAGTCAACTAGCTAATCCTTAAATGAATCAGTAGCCAGCAGCAACACAGTATGTTCACATAGACACACGTTGCTGCTTTGAGGATGATTTAGTAGCTGTCATACAACCTGCACAGGAGAGTCTAAATGTTGGTGACTTTAGAGTAGCAACAAAAATGGAGTCAGTGTTTTATACAAAAATCTGAGTGTAAATTGTGACTGTGCAAAAATGGGTTTGAGTATGGCGTAGGGTGTGTGCCTGTAGAGCAGTGAGTGCTGTGTAATTGTACCTTCTAACTGTACATCCTGCTTCATGGCAAAGTTCTAGTTACACTGACACTGGATTTGTCTCATATTTTCTAAATTATATGTAATGTTCAAGGCTTTAGTAATAGTTATCTAGTTTCTCACATTTGGCCTTTTTCTGATTATGGTAACTGTTATGAATTAAAACTGCTCTGTTCTGTTTTAACTTTTTTTTATAGCATCATAATTGAAGTGGTAAGCTAGAGCCAAAAGAACCAAACCAGAATCAGAAGATGGTAATTTAAGAAGAGCTGAAGTCAAATTGACCTCAGGTCTATTTTGAGAGTTTGCTTTGCAAGACAAAATAGCAAGGTTTGAGGTTAGAATAAAAGCAGCCTCATACCATGTAAGAAATTAAAATATGTTGCTGCATGGACTGGGTTTGACAGGATATGTAGTGCAGAACAGAAGGAATAGGATGGTGACAAGTTGTTTTTTTTTTGTTGTTTTGACTTCAGCTTAGAATATTGACTTTGAAGTAATAGGTCTTTTTCACATCAGACATTTTGCTGTGTGTAATTAATGATATCCATCCATCCAGCTATCCATTTACCATTTACCTTCTCCACTTAAAAGGAACAAAGCCATTGTTAAAGGCATTACATACACCTGAGCCTTTCCTGCTATGACAAGTCAATTGCAATACTGAAATTAAGATTTCATTTGAGCGTTAGATGAATGGTAGGATTTCTAGCCCTTGTTACACAAACACCCCAATTTTTTAATTAAAATTTGGATGAAAATGCAATGATCTGCCAGGCCTGTTCTCAAGCAGTTTTTCATTCCTGCTTGCTTCAAGATCATATGTTCTTCATGCTGTTTGGATGTGACACTCTTTGATTCTGGAAAATCGGCATTTTAACCGCATTGTTAATTTTCAAACCTAATCCATAATGTTCTTCAATAGAAAAAATCTTCTGTCCTACTATTTAGTGACAGTACTGTCATTACTCCTAACAAAGTTAAACAAATCAGGGAGTACACAATACAATACATTATACTTACGCCACGCCTTGCTCTTCTGTTAAATGACAAAGGAGACTTGCCTCTTGGGTTCATTTCAGTGGAACTTCCCATGACTGTGTTGATGACTGGTAACATTGTGTAGCTGTGTTTGCCCTCCTCTGACTGTAGCAGCTGAGTTCAGCACATTTTTAAAGAGCTAGTCCAATTTTCACAGAATTTTGAAACCTGCTAATATCACTGGTGTATATAAGATGACTTCCATAGAGTTTTCATAACGTTGTCAGTGTTGGGAATAAATGGGGAACACATTGAATGCTGATGTATTACATTGACAGGGGCTTTTCCAAGTTCCTTAGCTAATACATATTTCCATTATTAACAACAAATAGGCTTAAGGGTTCACAGTGATTTTTTTTTTATACAGCAACTCTCTTAGATCCACCCAAGGCCTGATAATGTTACCATACTTTCTAACTGCTATGGAAGCCATCTTGAGTGTTGACAATGAGATAACATGATACGCCAATAATTGTCCCGCTGCTATCTCTTCATTCATTTAGTTATACCACACCTCTCCCATAGGCTTTCACCCGTGGAAAACATTTTAATAAAAAATAAAAATGAATCACCTGGCCTAAATCATGACAATAATTCTTGTGAAGTGAACCTAGGTCAAAGGTCACAATTACCCAGCTCAAGTCATGTACAAAAACTGCTGCAGATCATACTATTGATGTCTTTTTCTATCAGACTCGTTCAGTAAAGGATTATCACACTGGGTTTTTCAGCGGCATCTGATGACTCCATCTGCGTACGGTAAATCTGAGCTGTAACTGGAGAAGTACTGGACACATGCCAGCTGTTGCTCTCTGACACCGCTCAGTCCTTAACGCCTTCTCCTAACCATAGACACCTCTGATCATAAAGGCTGCTTAAAGAGAGGAACACACAAACACCATACACACTTCACATTTGTTTCAGTCTTACAGTTAGCGTCATTGATACCACTGTGAAGCCTGCCAAGTAGAGATGCACTATGTTGACATTTGAGTTGCTCTGTCTAAGAGGAGATGAGTCACATTGCCAGTTGCATTTTGTGAAATGGTTTACTGGGAGTCAGGCAAAGGTCAGGGTCTATTCTGGTCCTTGTGCATAATGCTGGGTCTGTTCCTCTGGACATGGCACACATAGGCATACACAAGCACATGCTGAAAGTCACAGTGACTTTTAATAAACAACACAGATGTTTATTTATGTGTGACATTATATCATTTCAGCTGTCTGTTTTACTGTACCATGCTGTTTTTAAAGTCTTGTTTTAAGGATCTTGTCTGTTGGGTTAAAGGGAAGTCTTGTATTTCATCACAACATGACATCATGCGTCTAGATCCGAAAATTTCAAAAATATAAAGTTTATTAGCTTATGGAGCTTCCTCGCTCACAAATGATAATGGTTGAGTACAAACACCAACTGCTCAGAGGACTTTCAGGTTCAGGTTAAGGTATTTAGTGTTAATTAGTGACATCTGATGTGAGCTGTTGCCTGTTTGTCACCAGTTTATGATAACTAGTGTCAGAGTTTGACAAATCAGTTCATTTTTTTATGAACTAAATTCATAATCAAAAGGTGGTTCATTTATTTTCCCACCAATTAACTAATTGTTTCATCACTAGTTGAATATAGTTGAAAATGGCCAACTTCCCAAATTCAAGAGTGAAAACTGTTGCAAAATAAATGTTTCTTGGGTCAGAAGATGGAAAATGATGACCTGAAGTGATCAACAGAATAAGTATAATTATTCAACATTTTAGGTGGTGTGTTTGCACTGGAAAAAATGCTGGAAATATATTTTTTCTTTTTGAATTCGTAATAGAAGTTTTGACCAGATATTAGATATACAACACAAAGTGGTTATGCTGTGACTGGGGTTTACTGTTGTTGCATGTCTGTTATTTGCCACCCTTTTATGTTCTGATTACATCTATCATTTATGGTTTTCTTTCTTTCTCTTCATTTGGTGGTCACTACTCTATCCAGCCACTGAGGTCAATTCTGATCTTTCTCAGCTGTGTTGGAGCAGAGATCAGATTTAGCCTAGATGACATCATATGCAGAGATGGTTAATCCCAGGAAGAGGACTTAATGTGATGCTGATGGCTTGCTCCATCCCCACAAGTCTACGGAGGCTACCACAGGTTAAAATACAGAAACCACCACCTAATCCTCGATGACATTATCACATATTTGTACAAGCTTCAAGTGTTTTATTCTAAGTGGGATCCTTGAAATTGCATGTAGCATTTCATCTCACACCCATCCTCAGTGACAAGATTTGATCTTGCCAGAGCAGTATTTGCTGGTAGCGCTATTATCAACAAATCTGTAAGCTTTTTAGCTGTGGGGAGCAGCTACTACAGGACCGTTATCACTGTTCTGAGTCCCTCTAGTCCATTGTCCCTGCAGTAGTTGTCGTAATTTGATTGAGAATTCAGCCAATAATGGTGGCTGTGGAAGTGGTCATATTTGATTGGCTTTTGTGTTTGGAAAAAGCTAGCTCACCATTTTTGATGTGATGTTTCCTGTTTACAGGCACAACAAATGTGAATATGGGATAAAGATGCAAGAAACCACACTTCTGGCAGCATTTAGGTTAGGTTTTCTAAGTTTCATACTGATTTGAGTATCAGTTAAAAATTACCATCTTGCAATGGTAATTTAAAATAAATCTTTGTTATGCATCTCACTATACAAGTACAAAGAATACTAATTACAGACATTGAATTTGCCACAAGTGGTAACATGTAGAGCTGCAATGAATAGTCAATCATTTGATTAGTTGATTGAAAGAAAAATAAAATGCAGCTAATTTGATAATTGATTTGAGTTGCTTAAATCATTTTTTAAACAAAACCAGCGGCAAACTGCAAACCTTTTCTAGCTTAGCTGATTATAGTACCAAGTAAAGGTTCTTTTAAATCCCTGAACTGAATAAGCTAGAGGAACTACATCACTGCACCACAATACAGCAAGTGGGACTTGTGTTGGAGCATGTTATTGTGGTCTTGTAAATAGGTTCTCAAAAAGCTGAAATTCAAATGTTCCTAGATACAAAACATGTCTTACTGGTGATCTCATGGAGACTGTACAAGGACAGTTTGGTTTCAAACCACATGGAATCAAGATACAACTGCAGTGTTGAACAGCTGAGGTGGAGAGGTTAGTGTAGCAGCAGGTCAGACAGGGAAGGGCCCTTCTGGCCTGTGGGTCAGCTGTCCTGGACACAGGCCAGCACACTTGGCAAAAAGTGCCCTCTGCGTGACACCACACAGGGTGACCAAACAAGTTGGCGTTACTGGTAAACCATAAAGTTATCAAAGTTATTTATTCTGAAAAGTGAACTGTGATGTTAAGGCCAGATAATGAAAGGAATCTAGAAAAAGCTGTTATACTTCCATTTTCTCTGGAAAATTTTGCAGCACTGTCTCCATGGAAAAAGCAACAGAGTTTTTCATGATGTGCAGACGTGAGGTGAAGGGTGTAGCTGACTCTTAATTTGTGAGTGTAGTTTTATAAACCCTAAATACTATTCCCTTGTACTATTTTGCCTTTCCGGGTGCAGCCCTGCTATGTCAGGGGAGGGCTCTTGTTCTGAGCATGCCAGACCAGAGAGCAAATCAAAAAATATCTGATATGTGAACTAGCTGAGAAAAATCCTTGTCATATGCAAAGATGTTACATCAGACATTTACAGGCATTTGGCCCTGGTCATTTACACAGCCATAGCTTAGCCCATCTGCTGGGAATAGAGCTGACTCTTAAGTACGTAAAGCTGCCATAAGCCTCTGTTTCCTATTGTAAGCTGTTTTAAAGGGTCCTGCGGGTTGGTGCCATCTGCTTTTACTCATTATTTATATATTTTATATTTTCTTTCCCTCTCCTCCCTGGCCTGGCCTGACTTGTGTGAGACATGCTTGTTGTCCATGCTCATGTGGGACATGGATGACGCTACAGCCGTTCCCTGCTCCGCCTCTCAGACCAGTCACGTGTCTTCCTCCCACTGGCTTCCACTCCTCTTTATTGCCTCCACTCTTCCACTCTCGTTTTCTACCTCCACGCATGCAGAGTAGCTTCTTACTTCTCTGGCAGTCTTCCTTTTTGGCATCATGTGGGAGCGTGATGCTGAAATTATTATTTTTTCCATACACTGTAGAAAAACATGTTTGTATGGTGTGTGTGTGTGTGTGATCATCATAATTTTTCGTGTGGATATTTTGAAGTCATTTCAGTTCCCTATATTTTCCACATCGTGTGGGAACAGGAACATGCATCTGTTCTCCCATCGATTGTAGAAAAGCCTGTATGAAGTTCAGTTCAGTATGAAGTCCATCAGTCATCTTTATTACATGTTTGAGGTTTTTGCTCACCTTATTATAAGCTTATACACATCCTTACCTAATTACATCACCTGTGTATGGGTGCTTCTTCTTCTCCTTTCTGCTTGCAAACCAAAAACAGTACTGTCAAACTATGTTATTCCTCCAGTGTTTGCCAGAGGTCTGGTATTGTTCATATAGATATACAGATAAAATATATATATATTTTTTTACTATCTTTTATATTATTTTCTCTGTTTCAAAGTGACTGCTTCACAGAAATTGCTGAAACTGTCTAAAACTACTTTTAGATAAACTTAATGGATTGATCTTTTGGTAATGTAAATGAAGCTTGCTGGTACTGTTCACGTTTCCCCAAATGACTTCTCTGGAAAAGGCCTACCACTGCTTTCACAATAAAACGTATTTATTGCATGTTGTGTTATAGTGTTGACACAGTAGATGAACACATCAGAACAAATAAACAGAGTTTAACAGAAGTGTGGTGGCTAGAAACCAGTGTATCATGCATTCAGAATACAGCAGCTGGTTTTATAAACTGAACATTGCTGGCTGGTTGAAAAACAAAGATATGAAGGCTTTCTGAGTTCTTTAATGAATCAATGATTTTTAATGGATTAGTCAGCTGTTATTATCTTGTAAATAGCAGACGGAAAGAAAATTGAAGATTGTCTGAGGACCCCACCGCCCTGATTAGAACCACTGATTAAAGTCAGGACCTATATGGGGGATATTTTGGCACACAGGCATGCAGTAAAGCAAGGTTGGTCAGTTCTTTTTTTTTTCTTTTTTTTTTACCACCTCTGCTAAACCACCTTGTGATGGAATCCTGAACTAAAACCACAGAACATGTTGTATTGGACTGAGAATGATCATCATAAAAGGGTGGAAAGTCCCTCACTGTGTTGAACGTGGCTCATACATTGTGTGTGTGCACTCCTACGTCCTAGCAGGGCACAAGACGAAATGTCGTGATTCGATAAAGGCCTAATGGAGTGAGTGTGGGAGCTTAACAGCCTTTCAGCTTTCAGTTTATGTAATTTAAAATAGAAGTGCTTTGAAATTAGATGCACAAACAACTTTTAAGATTAAATCTTGCTTCAAGCACCTCTGAGAACTTGCTAAGCTAAATAAAGTTTGAGACATTTTCATAATTTTGCATCTAGACTATCAAGCTCAATACACACAGGGCTAGCTTCACTCTCCATGTATCTCATGACTCAGGCTGAAACTACTAATTATTTTCTAATTAATAATTACTGATCTGATTCTAATTATAATTACTGATTAATCTGCTGATTATTTCTTCCATTGTTCAGTTTGTTGTTTCGTCTATGAAAGGTTAGAAAATAGTGAAAAATGTCTGTTTTAATTTCCCACAGTTCATTTTTTTTAATCGTGGATGACAAAGAAAAACGGTGAATCCTCGCATTTGAGAAACTGGAACCAGCTAATAATTGGCATTCTTGCTTGAAATATGACTGAGATTATTAGTTGATGATAAATAGTTGTCGACTAAATAACTCATTTTTGCTGCTCCGTGTTTCACAGTTTTACTTAAATGCACCAGCGTTTATAATTTACTTACATACAAGCAGCGGTAAATCCTGTGTTTGGCTGTTTCATAATGTCAGGCATATCAGAGTTTAATTCATCAGTTTGACTAACAGGATAATGGCCATCTTTGGACTTGTGTAAAGCCAATATTGGTTGGCAGTGTGTGAAAAGGGGACTGTATACCGACATTGTGAAGAAGGGCTTTAGCACAGGCTATGGCACAGCTATTGAAGATTAAGGAAAGGAATTAAGTTGGGTGTGTCTGTTTGTTCTCCCCTCTTCACGTTTGTCTATAATGCCCTTGTCATCATGAGAGTGGGGCTAATCAGATTATATTTTAGGTTGTAAAGCTGAAGCTAGAGATATAATGAACATTATGTCCTGGGTTGATTATCAGCCATGTCATCACTAAAGCGTGCTGTTCACCAGCTGGAACTGCTCTTTATCCTCTCACATCCCACAAGTCTGACCTGAGACTTAATTAAAGTTCTATTAGGCATTAAAATAAGGAAAACATTGTACTGTAGGCATTTAAGTTAATTGCAGGCCGAGGTAATCGTGGTGATGTGAATGCAAGGTTGTCACTGTCAAACTACTTTCTTCCCTAAGGATAAGACTCTTAACAGTTATTTGTACACTTGTGGTGTTGTAGTGAGTCTATAATTTGTCTTCACTGTGTGCAAGTCCTTCAAGTATTGATGTTTCAGAATTACTTCAGACGAATTTTTGTAACAAATACATCCATTCATCTGTCCATTTTCTGCTGTTTACCTAGGTCCAGGTTGTGTTTAATGGTTAATTAATTATAATATTAGGATTGATTGTTATAATAATGTGATGCAATTATCAATAAATTCATGTAGAAGTACATACTAAGTGCATGAAAAGTGTGTGGAAAGTTTAAATTTATCTTTAACCTAACTTAAGGAACCCCCGCAGAAAGCCTGTAAACAATGTTGACGTTGTGTGTTAAGTGGTGTGTAGCTATGTAATATTCAACACTCTCCTTTCTTTTTCACTCTTCTCTTTCAGGAACCTATAAAGTCCAGGGCGCCACAGCTCCATTTGGAGTATAGATTTTACAAACAGTTGGGAAATTCAGGTAAGTGACATACCAACTGTAGATTATTAGTCACTGATAAACAGCCACATAATGATGAGCTGAATGTGAATGGGCCTTTTCTCTGTAGATTGGGCTAGATTGGAAGGAAAAACAGATGATCATGTCCACCTTAAATTGGATAAATGTGATAACACTGTTAGCATGTAAAAAGGACTTCCACTCAAATGTTTCAGGTCTTTGATGGAGTTCTTAAAGAAGGCAACATTATTAGTCCCAATGCTTTTAGTATTACATTTTTTATTTTATTGATTTTATTTAGGTTAATTTGCCAAGGGTTGATCTATTTGTATGTTTGTAAATGTTTTTTTTAATGCTAACAACTGGTATTCAGCTTGTGTGAGCTAATTTGTTTACAGGGAGGAATATATACTATATTGCAACTAATGTAAAATACTTAATTTAACCTTTTTATGCCAGCTCTGCAATTTTGTTGTCATGCATTAGTATTCAGTCAGTTTTTCTGTGCTTCATTAATAGAAATATAATTCTGTTGTCCCCCAGTTGTCATCCAGTTAGCACAGGTTGTTTTTGTTTTATAGTTTTACTCTCTGCACTGCAATCTGAGAACCCGTTTAAGATTTACAATATTTATTTAGAAAAATAACTGTTTTGTTTGTCAAAATTCCTGGCAACTTAAACATGCAAAAACATTGTGGAAGGGAAGCAAAAAAAGAAGAGGAAAGGATGCATTTTCAAATGTGTTTGAGTAAGTGTGGACTCTAACATCAGGCGAACAGACAAATGAAAACATCTGTAAGGTCTTCCATTCCATCCGAATTTATTTGTTTTTCTTTTTTACATCTGTGGAAGTCTGCTTCCTCTTATCTAAAACCACCTCCACAGTACCCCGAGTCTTCACTCTCCCACAGCACTGCCCATAACATGGTAATGTGCTATGATGCATAGCTGTGGCTCGAGGGCAGCCGCTCTTTGATCTGGTCTGGCTGGTCAGCTGGTTACAGAGGATGAGAGAGGTGGCACAGTCAGATGGTTGGGAGGAACTGGGACTTGATTTGCTGGCTGGCTGGCTGGCTAGAAAGGCTCACCGGTCATGTTTGTGCAAGTGTGTGTAAATGCATGTGTTGATTTGGCCAGCTTACAACACACATGCTCAATTGTCAATTCATAGTCGTATGCAAACATTGCCATTAGTTAGTCAAACTGACAAGAGCAACAGGTACAGCAAAATGCCTGTCCTGTCTTCCACCACTACCACCGGTTTTTGTGCTGCAAGTGCCAACACCCACATGTCCCAGTTATTCTTTTGTCCCTGGTCCCAAACCAAGTCCTTTATAGTCAAGCAAATCCAAGATTAAGTCCCAATTTACATTTAATTACATAGTTTAGCCAAGTAGGCTTCATTGGGTGGCTCTATGTGATTGTCACTGTGTAACAACATAGATTTGAAAACTCATGCTAAATATATAAATGTGGTAACGCTGGCTGTTTGTGTTTACTATCTATAACTATTGGGAGTGACCTGGGCACCTTGTTGCAGTGATCCTCCCTCGTCTGAGAAGTGTGTCTGTCGTGGTCTAATTTAGTGACACGTGCCAGTTTCTTGGCTCCTTGTACCAGAGCAAAAGCCCTGCACTGTGGAGAAGGAGAACGGGCATTAGGGCAGTCCTTTACTATTTATAGATGGTCCTCTACAAGCAGTTGTGCTGTTATGGTGTGTCTACTTAGATAGCTTCCCTAGCCACAGTATCCTCTGCCTCCCTGATTGAGTGTGTGCTGCCTGCGGAGAGTGCAAGGAAACTATCCAGCATGCATTGCTAACAGGGTGTGGTTTATTTTTCTTTATGGCCATACTTATTTTAATGTGGTCAGTCGGATCTGTAAATAATCTCACGCAGTGCATGCCCACACATATGTAAACATAACTGTAACTGTAATTGTCATCTCCTGTGCGATTTCCCTTGATTGTGGCAGAGGATTCCTCCAGTCCAGGCTTGTCTCTCTCTGCCTTAGGTTGTTTCCTCTAGTGTATTAAATATATCCTTACCATCCCTTCTTCCATTGAGGCCAATGCTGGCCTTCAGCTTTACACTTACTGTCCGAGTTCTGGGGTTTGAACTGTATGTACAGTTTTGATTAGCCCTTACACAGAACTATAGGCAGGCAGTTTTCACAGGTAGCATAATAGAGCAAGCTAATGTGAGGCCATTTTTTGAGTCTCTGATCAAGCCCATTTAAGATCAGCTCAGCTGGTCAGATTTAACTTCTTTTCATCATCAGAAAATGAAAACAGATTCAACAGGCGGTGTGATGTAATAAAGGACACAGTTAGTGACACATGTCCCTCCCACTATGTTTTAGCATTTCACTGCTCACAATCCTTCAAGTAAGAGTCATAATTTTAAATCCAAAATAAAGCCCTTTAAATCTTCAAGAGCAAAATAATTTACAGTAGATTCAGCTAAGTCTGAGTCAGTCTGATGTAAAGATTTTAGACATACATTGACGAAGCCAATAAACAGAACCACTTTCAGGAGTTTAACTCTAATGAACTATAGTGTAATAAGTGCACAGTTTAGCAGAGGTCTTGTCTCGAACTGACGACTGGCCACTACATGATGATATGACAGGAAGGCTCACTTGACTATCTAGCATGGGAGGAATCAAGGCGATAGATTAAATCTACTTACGTTGTTAACTTGGCTAAATGGGGACATGTGACCCTGTTAGTCCTGCATAACCCAGGAGCCTCAAATATGTCACAGCGTGGACTACTCAGCGCTTAACGCCCAGGAGGAGCTTATCTGCACACTGTTAATTCTCTCTTGTCCTGAACACATCACAGCTGTTGGGAATACTGCCTCCTACTCTCCAAATGATTGTGAAAATTAACAATAGATCTGACAGTACTACCTCTAGTAATTATAATATTAAAATATTAAAATGTGCTGTTGATAGCAAAGCAAATCTTATACTACCATTCTGTGGCTTCTTGGTCAGGGGAATGGCTTCGGATACATCCTCCAGTACTTAGGGACCTTGGCTCATGCAATCATGGATACATGATGAGTAGATATTTGTGTAATTATTGTCATATATACGGTGGTTTCCTCTTGTGGAATGGTATCAGCGTACCTTCATGAGCCCCATCAGGGCTTTTGATGGCAGGATATGATGTGCCAGTGACATAGGATCTATGTTGTTTTTTTTATTTTTTTATTGGAGGTAAATCATGGACTCTTATCCATGACGTGTAATTTTACTGAAAAGAAACAGTTTATGTGTTTACTTCTGTTGTAGGATTATCCTAGGATAGATTGATGGGATTATTGTTACAACTCTAAAACTGAGATGTCATCAGAGGCTACACCAAAGACATATGCACCATAGCAACAAATTACAGAAAAAAGGAGTAATTTATGTAATATAACTATATGCAAGTGACATTTGCTTTTTTAATGAATTGTTTGCCATGATTTATAAAAGTAGCATAAATTGTCTAATTTCACAATGGCAAAGTTTTTGAAATTTATTAGGGGTAGTGTACAGAGTTCAGCAGTATATCTTAATACACATCTTAGTATATGTATTAACAGTAGTCACATTGCAAAGGATGCAATGCAATAAAACAAATTAGGCCAATAAAACCATTGTGCTGCTTGGTGAAGAATGGCATCTTTCTTGTGACTAATTTTAAGGAGAAACAGACAAGATTAAACAAATTTATTTAGCCTACTTCTTACCAGTTTACAGACATGCATGAATGAAGAAAGTGCTGTATGGAAATAGAACAACTGCCCTAGTTTTTCTTAAATCAGTCAAATCACTGCTTGAGTGGATGCTTGCAAAGTGGAGCTACAGAGGATAAAAGCTGCAAATAGTTGCTGGAATTAGTAATTAACCTATTAAGAGCAAAGGTATTGCTGTTTTTATTTTTTCTTGATTAGCGTACAGCCCTGTGGTGTCTTGGGAATGTTGTGTTTATGAGCTATGTTGCATTTGTAGCTCTAGGCTCAGTCTGTGCAGGCCTGAGCACTGATCACATTTCAGCCTTGTGAGAACATCTCCAGAGCACTGGGCCTAATGGAAGTCACTTCTTCTTGTCTTCCCCCACTCAGTGCACTCCACTCCATAATCTAAATCTTTAATACGCATTCCCTCTCCTCTCCTTTTCTCTCTGGCCGTTTCCTCTGTTCTCCAGCCCTCTCCTCCCTGGCCCTTAACTCTGACATTTCATTGTTGCCTGAGAGGGCCCGCCTGCAGATACAATAGGTTGGCTTGTCTCAAATTGTCAAGACAGCAGGGGTCAGAGCATCACTTATGTTTGCTTGCAGTCAAAGTATTTCCCACAATGCTGAACCCAGCTATAAGATGCATTTTTTGACATGACTTGATATAATAGGTAGTATTACAGACATTTATCCTAACAGAGGTTGTTGAGTTTGTGTTTCGTTGAGAGAATCCATCTGCTGAAAAGGTTTGTTTGGTCTTCAGCTTTTGCAAACAACTGTTGTCAGATCAGAATGATGATTGTCATCAGATTGAGAGTCATCATTCTGTTGCTTTTGAAGTGCTCTCTGTTTCCTGTTGGAGAGTTGTGTTGCACTGAAAAATAATTTGGGTTTTTGTTGTGTTGTTATGGTTGAGTTAGTGACAGTTTGATAAATTCTCTCAAATCCTATTTTGTGCTACAATTGTTGGCAAGTTATGTCACAGTATATATTAAACTTTAGACAGAAATCACCCCAAAATGTGCTATGGGTTTACAGCTGCTGTAAGCACCAGTTTCACATCCACCAGATTATAATACACACTGTGCTGTCCTCTTGGGATGACTGCTTTCTATGCCCTCTAGATTTGGGCCAAGCTTTGATGAGTCAGCGTTCCAGTGATCTCTTGTCACTGCCTCATCTGTCATGGACATCATTACCAGGAAAATCCTAGAGACTAAAGAGCAGACTTGTGTTTGTGTGTGTCTTAGTTCCGACTGACGTTGGAGGGGTGATCAGGTAAACTCTCCACCCCTTCATTAGCAGCTGACATACCAACACTGTCCAAACAGAATACTGCTGCACACAGAGTTATGCCTACTCTGAAAACTCATTTATCTCTATTTCACATTTATTTATTTTTGTTACATACAAATAAAAATGTGCTTTCCCATTCTCTTAATCTCTTTTCCTTTTTTTAATCTGGATTTTAATCTCTCAGACTGTGTGTGTCACTGTCTTTTTCTCTCAGCTCACATACCACATCAGTGCTGTTGCCACAGCAGGCGTTGCAGGACTGATGTGGTATCTTTTGGTTAGTGGGGTTTCAAGGATATGGCTGGCTTCTAGATACTATGCCTTTAGCAGCACAGAATGGTTCAGAGGTCCCAGGATGGCTGCCTGGTGAAAAAAGCAACTCATCACGGACAGCCTGACCCAGAACTCTGTGAACCTGGGGATTGGGCCAGAAGCTTTTCCATTTTTGTTTTTTTTATTGTGTCAGATGTTACGGCTACAAATCTGTAGTGGATGACAGTGGATCTGAAATAAATGCATACTCAAACACGTCCAATACCATAGAAATTTCAAAAGGAGATAGCAGACAAATCTACGTAGCATTATTTATCTTTTTTTTTTTTCTTCTTGTTATTCAAAACTGTTTGTGAAATATGATGCTGGTTCTTTTGGCCTCACCAGTTCATTTTGTTGTGAGAAAGCTATTAAGTCTGTAGCGAACAGACATTAGGAAACAGCAATTTAGGTCAGCGTGTTGTTTTCTTTGTGGAAACTAACTTAAACAAAAATGTTATTTTAAGTTATAAAGTAAGGTAAGTGGTTGTTGCCTACATGAGCCTCCTTGAGTCATGACAGTCTCTTCAGCTCTCTCTGGCTATGAGATATGAAGCTATGGAAGTCAAATGAACAGTGTGGGCCTACTTAATTCAGTCTGTCCATGCCAGGTAGCTAGTGCTAGCTAGCAGCTGTCTGAAGACATCATACTTTCTGATACTGCATTTAGTTGAAGCATCTGCTACTGTCAGTCCATGTATAGCATTAAAGATCATTTGAAAAATGGTGCCCTTGTAAATGGTGTCGATTTTTTATTATTCTTGCTCAGCTGTTTTACACATACATACGTATACTGGTGTATCATGTTGTACTCGTTTCCCAAGGAAAATAACTCCTTGGTCTACAGTTTTATAACCAGGAAATGTGTTTTCAGTTTAGCCTGTAATGTGCACTTTACACACCTTTTCCCAGGTGTGTGTTGTTGTTCTTTGAATTGTTACACAATTTTATATCCAAGGAATGACAGTGTTGTTTACTTGTTCAGTGTAGAAGAAGTGTAAGTTCAACAATTCAATCGGATCAAAATGAATCGATTTTAGACTTTGTGAACTGAAATCAGATCAAATGAAGAGATCCGTGCCGATTTCCAGCCTTATTCATATAAACTCTGGTACTGAATTTTTAGGAAATTTTTATATGCCCTGCTGATTTTCAGATAGAAGTGCAGGTATTTCTTTTTTACAATTAGAAGTACTTGGAGGACTGTTACTCTTCGTATGCTCCAGTTTTCCCACTGTCAAAACATTGATATGCGTATAACTACTACATACTGCTGGGTTGATCCACCACATTCTTCAGAGGTCATATGCACAACCAAGAAGGGGGTGTGGTGGTTTCTAGAAGCAAAGGCTCTTGACAGTTTTTGACATTGTGCTGTTCACCCTTTATTAGTGTTTTTTTTTAAGACTCCTTTCCCTTTAAGCCTACTTCAAAGCAAAAAAAAAAAAAAAAAAAAAACACACACAAGAACTTGTTGAGGGAAGTAAACTGAAATGTAATTTGCTGAAATACCTATAGCATGAGCAAAGAGTCTCCTCCCATTGTGGTGTTTGTGCACTAAATGTTACACTAGTACTATGTGGTAATATTTAGAAGTTTTAGATGAATTATAAATTGGTAATCGGGTTTGGTTCATATGACGCAGAGATGACACAGAAGAAAAAGGAGCTTGTGCAACAAAAAGTTGAGAAACACTACACTGACTACACTTTTGCATGACAAAGTAACAATGACCTCACTATCGTATTCACAGTACCGTGTCAACATTATAGTTAAATGCAACCAACCTGGGCTGATGATTTAAATGAATTACAAAATGGTAATCAGCTTTGGTTCATATGATGCCGAGATCACACAGAAGAAACATGAGCTTATACAACAGAAAAGTTAAGAAACACTACACTGGCCACACTTTTGCATGACAAAGTAACAATCGCCTCAGTAGCTTATTCACAGTACAAAATCAAGATTATAGTAAAATACCTCAGTGTTGGACGCTTGATTCTTAAACTTATGTTTTTAAATAGAAAATATATCACAGGTATCAGTGCATTTACATTTTTATAAACCTCTGCACCCTCGTTTCCATAGAGTGGCCCTGAAAGGAACTCTGGCTTATTGGTTTCTGATGCTGAAATTTCAAAAGGCGTCTATTTTATACACGTCGACATTAAAACCTCCACTCATTGTAAGACAAGTCTAATAAAAGTGTGCATCATGTGTGTGTGTGTTTGTCTCTGCAGAGGGAATCCCTCAGGTGTACTACTTTGGTCCTTGCGGGAAATACAATGCCATGGTGCTGGAGCTGCTTGGACCCAGTCTAGAGGACTTGTTTGACCTCTGTGACCGCACCTTCTCCCTCAAGACCGTCCTCATGATAGCCATACAGCTGGTAAGGCCTGGAAGAGCCTGACAACAGCTTTACATTTATCTTATCATGTAATTAAGTTTACTTGTTTACCAAAAGTGTCTGTCTTTAGTGTAAGCTCAGGTAAAAGCTTGCTGAATAATCTTATTTTTGTTATCCCCTTGTACTACTGAGTACTTTGTCTCTTGTTTGAAAACTACCTGGACAGCTGAGTGATTGAAATTTTCATATGCTAATCTTGATCTGTTTATTGCTTGTCTAGATAACACGGATGGAGTATGTCCACACCAAGAGTCTGATATACAGAGATGTGAAGCCAGAGAACTTCCTAGTTGGGCGGCCTGGAAGCAAGAGGCAGCACACCATCCACATCATTGACTTTGGTCTGGCCAAAGAGTACATAGACCCCGAGACCAAAAAACACATCCCCTACAGGGAGCACAAGAGTCTGACTGGGACGGCACGCTACATGAGCATCAACACACACCTGGGAAAAGGTAAGAAAGTCTTAGGAAGCCCTTTAAATTTGCAAAGGAAATTTTTGCTCCTATTTACATTCAGTTTAATGGAAATATTCTTTTCTGTGTGCAAATACATCACCACTGTGTACCCAGCATTATAAACAAATGCCATTAAGTTGATTTTTACATAGTCATTTGTTTAAACTTTGGAAGTTACTGTACCTAAGATGTTTCTTGAGATCAGCAGTGTTAGTTTGGGCTTGCAGCAAATTTAAATCTTTCAAAAATTAAGATTTCTCCGATGTATAGCTTCATTTCTAGGGTATGTTGAAGCATCTCCTCTTTATTTGCTTTCCTTTTTTACTCTGTGGCGGAGGTGGTCAACCATGTGCCGTGGAGAGTGAACAGTCTGCACATTATAAATCCAACCACTCACCTCAGGAGGTGATTTTACTGATTAGTTCTTCCCTTCTACCTGAAGGAGTGCTAATGAGTGGATGGAGTGTTAGGTTGGAATGAAAACCTACTGTTGGTTCTTCACGGCACACAATTTGGCCACCCGTGCTCTATGGCTTAATCAAAGCCTTTTACATGGTTGATTTAAACTCCCAGATAATTGTTCATTTGTGCTGTGTTTCCTACTGCCCAGCTGCCCGTTTTCCTTGCCAGCTGGTTGTAAAATGAATTCGTTTCTCACAGCTAACCTAATTTTCTGTCTTGTTCTGTTCATTCCAGAGCAAAGCAGAAGAGATGATTTGGAGGCGCTGGGTCACATGTTCATGTACTTCCTCCGAGGTAGCCTGCCGTGGCAGGGCCTGAAGGTACTGTGGTTTGTTGTTTGACGACATCCACGTGTTGGCACATACTGATTTACATCAGAATGGTGTAATCCTCTTATTGCTTAGCATAGAGATGTACCTTCAGTACATTATCTCTTTCTTAACTGTTATCTGCGTGACCTTAGGGACAGAGAGACAAGGTCTCCCCATTGAAGACTAAAAAGCACCTTCCACTTCACCCACACACAGAAAATACTCAGCACTCTTTGTGTAATTTTCCTGCTGTTGCATCAAACAAACTTGATATCATCGGTGGTGATGCACAATATTGAGGTGTTCACCACATAAAAATGACAGGGCAAGAGATAACATGCAGCAGAGTTCTTTGTTTTCTCTGGCTACATAGAAAAGAGACCACCTGACACAGAGGGTGGAGTATTGTTAATCCACTTAAAGCATAGCCACTTGCCAACAAACTGTTGACTTTGATAAGTAATCAAATCAGTTTATTTGCATCAGCAAATTTATAGTAAAGAAAAGCTTTACTGCTCATGATGCCCTAAACATACCCAAAATACAAGAGTAGAGAATAGTGATAGATGCCACTGACAAACGCATTTGAACGGTTTAGTGAAAAAGAACTTAAAGCACTAAGAAACACAGGCATGATCACAGGTACCAGGAGGGCAGGATATAACAAGCTGCAGAGTTACTGGGTTTTTTTTTTTTTTTTTTTTGGAAGGCATCAGTATCAAAGGTGTACATACAATAGACTAGAAGACAAGACACGTCATTCTGAACATTTGCTGTGTGGGAGGAAGCTCTTGGTGGATGAATGTGAGGGATGTATGAATGTGGGGGATGCTGGGTGGCTCAGGCCAAAACAAACTCTCACCAGCGCACAACATGACAGTTGGCAACAAAATACAATGAAGGAGTATAGTGATCGGATATCGAAACAACCCTGAAGGGTATCTCTGAATGGTTATTATTTGGTAGGTGTAGAACAGCACCAGTCGGTTGATAAGTGGAAGAAAGTTTTGTCTGGTCTAAAGAATTCAAATGAGAAGTTGGTAGATTCAGTTTTAATATTACAAGACAAAAGCTGAAAAAAATCACATGTGGATACACTCGCACATAACAGTTGGGGTGATGTAAGCATTTAAAGGGCATGCAGCTGACATTCAGTGGATCTGTTCATGCCTGTAGCTTGACACTTCGGTCCTAAAGCGCACCTTTGAAGGAGGCTTTCCACAAGATAATGTTCCCTGTCGTAATACAAGAATCATCTTGGGAAGGACGGAGAACCCCTCAAATCCACATGACGGATACAAAATGACCCCACAATCCCCTAATGTGAAAACGTTGGGGGTTTTTGTGTTTAGCACCATTTGGCAGTGACTCAACAAGTCCCTTGTTGAGTCACTGCCAAAGCAAAAAATCAGTCTAGCAATGTACTTAAATGCCATGGCAGACAAAGCTGGTTTTCACCAACACAAGGCTCCAGTGCGGCACATATCTGTGTAATTGTCACTCAAGAGTTTAAAATGACTAACCAAAGAATTTACTGCAACTCAAGTACCCACTACAAAAACCATTTGAATATTACGCCTAATCGCTTACACCACCCGCAGCTATGTATTTGTTCAAAATTTGAATGTAATATGTATATTTCTTCTCCTACAACGTCCCTTCCTCCTAGGCCGACACTTTGAAGGAGAGGTATCAGAAAATTGGCGACACCAAACGAGCGACACCAATTGAAGTGCTTTGTGAAAGCTTCCCTGGTCAGTAGAACCAGCCGGTTTCCTTTCTTTACTGTGTTATTGAATTTCTTCTCTATTTGAATTCTACTTTCTCCTCATTTCACAAAATATTCTCTTTTGTTACAGAAGAGATGGCCACCTACCTACGCTATGTTAGGAGGCTGGACTTCTTTGAGAAGCCTGATTATGACTACTTGAGGAAGCTCTTCACTGATCTGTTTGATAGGAACGGCTATGTCTTTGACTATGAGTATGACTGGGTCGGCAAATCACTTGTGAGTGCCTCTTACTGAATCCACTCGTCCTCACCCTCCTTTCCCTCTGAAACCCTTTGACTGGACCGAACCTTATGGCAGCAGTTGCTTTATTTCTCTCACTGACATTTTTTTGGAATTTAACACAGTGGTTTTTGTTTATGTTTTATATTAGTTTTTTTTTATTTATTTAAATATTTCAACTTTTAAATTGTTTTGACACCACAGTTGTTTTCCCTTATGTTTCAGCCCACACCGATAGGTCCCATCCCCAGTGACACGCCCCTGCAGCCCAGCAGCAGAGACAAAGCACAACAGCAGACCAAAAACCAGGTGAGGTCATCATCATTAAAACACCACACCTTCTCTCCTGTCTGCCTAAAGACTGACAGATTGAGCGAACAGCCGGCCGACCAACCCTGTCATTCAAGTTCCTGTACAGGGCTACTCTTGTTGTGTCCAACTGTAAGCAACTTCCTGGAGATAATGGCTGTCGTTCAGTTCCACTTCTCCTTCGTTCCTGTTCCTGACTGCACAGCAGTGACGTCATCTTTCCACACTCTTTGTCAGCCAATAAGACATGTAAAAAAAAAAAAAAAAAATTAATGCCTTAGCTGTACATTAACTGACATGCACAGTCATGAGGCAGATCTGCTGCTCCAGCTGTGAAACAAAGCTCCGTTTTTGGCTTCAGTTTATTCTGAACACCTTGCCATTCTAAGCTCCAGTCATTGCATGCATGAGTTGAAAATGCAAAGTGCATTGTTCATACCAGTAATGACAAGCTATGTGCTTAGTGTGTGACAAAGTGTAGAGTTGATTTTTTATTTTTTTTTTTATTCTTTTTTATTGGCATGCTATCCGAGCCTTGTGGTGTTAGTTTTAAGAGGGTAATAATTCAAGAGTTTTATTAAATATAATCAACTATGAAATCATTGTGACAGACAGAATCATGGTACAAGTCATACTGTTGAACGTGATGAGTCACTGGGAGTGCATTATATTTTATGATTGACTTATTACCATGTACTCTAGCCTCTTTTTACTGCTCTCCATTTATCATGATTGGCTTGGTAACAACTTGCCACCTTTAGAAACTCACGAAGCGCCACCCACTGTACCATGCTTATTGTTCATTGACTGTAAAATTTTCTATACATGTACTGTAGTTGTCGAATTGTAAAGGAGTATTACCATGGATAGTTTGGATTACAACGCTTCTATTTAATGAAAATACCTTGTACCACAGATAGTTGTCTTTGTTGTATTTAATATGCAGTGCCAGCTGAGGTGATCAAGGCTGTTTTCTTTTACTCCTGCATGACTTTATTAGTGTGTTGATCTGTGCTTCACATAAATTTTTGCTTCCCTCTACTCCTCTATTAACATAGTTTGTCTTAACAAGCCTGCTTCTGCTTGGGAGATGTCTTCTATAATTTTTTTTTTGTTTCTTTTTTTTTTTTGGTTCACTCCCCCTCCTCCTTGTCCCTCCTCCCTCCTTCACACCTCTACCCACATCCCCTCCCACCACATTGCCTTGCCCTCCCCCTCACCCCTGACCCCACTTCCCTCTTTCCCCTCCCCCTCCTCCTTCTCACCACTTCACCACCACCTGCCTCCAACCTTTTTGCTCTTTGCGTCAAGTCGCCTGAGCCCAAAGGAAGTGAGTCTCAGCCCACTCCCGTGACCAATAAGGAGACTCTGGGGTCGCACCTCACAGCTGAGCGGCTGGGGGGCTCTGTTCAGGTACTGCTGCTGCTGCGACTGCTGCTGCTCAGTTGGCGAATGCATGAAGCCACATAGTTTTGTATGTGTCTGACCCCCTTTCTCTCACTGACTTCATACTGCCTGCCCTGTCAGGTGCTTTGTCTCAACTCTTTGTGTGTCTGCATCAGACTGTTTGAATCCCAGAGTGTCAGTGCTCCTCCTGTTCTGTTTGCTCTCATTTGCCTCATCTGCTGTAGGCTGCTCACAGGAAGGGCCGATCAAAGATGACATTCAGCAGCAACTGTCATGCAAACCCCATGAAACACAGACTCTTGTATCATTTAAAAAAAAAAAAAAAACAATATAAACAATATAAATTGTCAAAATGCCATCTCTGTAGCACCAGAAATCAGTGGCCTCCATAGTAAATGTAGCACAAATGTGCCACCTAGTGTTGGGTAATAGAATTGCAGCTTTTAAAGGATTGGTCACAAGTCTCCTAAAACATCATTCATATACCCATAAGTACGTTGAAACAAGTTTTGTTTTGCTCTTATCAGTCCTGTTATAATGCGCTTCCCAGGGAGGGGGGGGGGCATAAATCGCAGTCCTCTGTCACTGCAAATGTATTCCTATGTTCATTTGAAGTTAATCTGAGCCTTCAGGAGTCAAAGTTAAAAATCGGTGTCTTCCAAAGTTATAGTCCTTTGTGTGAAATTCCCTCTTTGTGTTTCTACAAACTGTGTTTCTGTGCTGAGTTTCAGTGGAGGGATAGTAACACTGAGGGGATTTCGCGCTAAATTGACTAGCTCATATATTCACCTGTTTCTATGTTGATGTGACAGACCTCTGAATCCTCATTTTTGCTGAACATCAGAATGTATTTTTGCAGAGATTGAGGGCTGGTAATTTTGTCCTCCATCTTTTTCACTGGAAGCGCATTGCAAAAGGGTTTCTTAACACCCAGTACAAACAGAAGGGATGATTTCAATGTCCATTTGGGCACCTGACTTTTGTTTTACGACAGACCTGAAAAAAATGGACCTATCCTTTTAACTTCTATGAAGTTGCTTTAGTTGGGGCATTCAAGATATAAGTTTTACTGCTGTCCTTACCAGCGAGAGCTGATAGATAAAGATAATCAAGGCTACATATTTTATGTGAATGTTCATCTCCACCCTCCAATCAGTGGCTTAAAGTGTGTGTGTGTGAGCAGTCTGGTGTGATTTTGTGCTCATGCAGGTGATGAGCTCAACGAATGGCGAGCTGAACACTGATGATCCCACAGCCGGACACTCCAACGCTCCCATCACCGCTCCCACCGAGGTTGAAGTGGCTGACGAAACCAAGTACGAAATAGCTGTTCGGATACACAGAAAACATCTGGCTGTCTTTACCAGTGCCGTTAGCTTTAGGGTTGGGACTCAATTATCGGATCCAGATCCAGATGATGAGTGCAAACGTTTAACTGTGAGATTCTTGTGGAGACCAGCTAGGCCACTTCTCAAGAGAGGAGTCGACAGCTAGCCTGGCTCGTGTCTAAAGTTTTAAAAAAAGATAGTCACCTACCAGCACCTCAAAGTTTAGTAACTGCATCTCCAATCTGTAGGTATCTAAGGACTACTGGTTTTACAGGTTATGTTTTATGGCTTTACAAGGATTATATGTCAAACCATTTCATATGTATGCCTTCCTTTGTTCTCCTGCAGGTGCTGTTGTTTCTTCAAAAGGAGAAAGAGGAAAGCCCTCCAGAGGCACAAGTGAAAGAAGAGAATGGAGAGAACTTGAAACATTGTGGTCATTGTCAATTTTTAAATGGAAGCAACTACACAGACCCCTTGCCCCTTATCTCTTTCCAGCTTCCCCCTCACCTCTTTACCCCTCTCACCATACTCCCCTTGTCACTCTGTACCCCCCGCACCTCGCGCTCTCTCTTTCTTGCTCTCAGTGCTCCCCGGCTACTGGCGAGTTAAAGGAATGTTGCAGTCCTACCGACTCCACAACAGACTCTGATTCCTTTATCGACGAAAAATAAACTTTATCTGCATTACAAACCGGGGCTTGAGAAAAAGTAAAAAAGCTGTAACAATGAAACTCGAATACCGTGGCGTGAATATGAAAAAAGATACAGTTGTTGTATTCTAGATTCCATAAAGAACGTGTGTTGTTCCAACAGTCAGCTATTGATCAGGGGGAACCATTCAGCTGGTTCGAGTGAAAGAAATCTGCTCCTTAGGAAATTGTTTTTTTTTTTTTTTTTCTTCCTTCGGTGTGTGTTTTGGGATCAAGGTAAAGAGGATAAAGGTGAACTACGCTGATGTTAAATCTGAGAGACGAAGGAAGCATTTCATCTGTAAAAGAATTTGGAGGATTTTTATGTTTTTGTTTTTTTTTTTCTTTTTTTGTAATTGAGTCCTCAGTTTTTTGAAGTCAAATCCCTGCATTGAAAACTTATTTTTATGTTGTAGTTTTCTGGAGTTCAGTTCTTTTCCTCACTCTGGCTTTCTGTTTGTCTGTCAACGTGGACTTTGTAGCACAGTCACTGGCCTCAGGTACTGTGGAAGATTGAGAGAAACAAATATTAAGCTCTCTTATTATTATTATTGCACTTTTGGAAAAAAAAAAGAAAATTACAGTGGAAAACTTTAGGTTTGAAATTAACAATTAAGAAAACAACTTAATAAAGACTGATCTAGGAAGAGTCCTTCACAACGCTTATATCTGAGTTATGGCCGAAAAATGTTGTCGATTTACTTGGGGAAAAACTTATGTCTTTCGATTTTTATTTCATACATCAAAGTAATTTACCAGGAAATCATAGTTTGTGCCTTTCTAAGTAAAATGTTTAAAGCTGAGTGTCCCGCAATGACATTTTATCTAATCTGTCCCAAATGCTCACTGGATTACTGTGTCTGTGTGTGTCTGTCTGTGTGTGTATGTGTGTGGTTGTGTCTGTCTGTGCATGTGTGCCTAAAAATCTGAAAGTTTTTTTTTTTTTTTTTTTTTTTTTTTTTAATTGATCATGTGTTATGGCTGTACACATCCCATATTATCACTTATAAGCAGTACAATGTACATCCTTTTCCCTGACCCTCTGCTATGACAATCAACACATATACAGTGGCAGTATTTGGTTTAGGGAGAGATCAGGACTGTGTGTGTGTGTGTGTGTGTGTGTGTGTGTGTGTGTGTGTGTGTGTGTGTGTGTGTGTGTGTGTGTGTGTGTGTAACTCAGAGATCTACCAGACAACAACCCAAATCTGTTTCATTTTGTCAGGAGGTCACAGGAAGACATGCAGCTCATTGAGGTTTACTTGTTTACAGATTACCTCATGTATGTGAAATGAATGGGCTACTATATCTGACCCTGAAAAGAACAAATCCTTCCCAAATTCAACACGCAGTATCGGAAAAAACAAAAACAACATTCCTTTTTTGATTTCTTTGCTGCTGCTAACTCCTGTAGGTTCATGTATCTCTTTGATCATTTATTTTTTGTGTCCCTTGTGTGTGACATATTTCCAGTTTTAAATCTCCATTTAAGCTTGTAGATCATCAGAGATTGCAGTTTTTGTGGCCTTGAGTTATTTAAAGGAGTACTCCAGTGATTTTTCTTTTTTTTATGTTTTATTTCCTTAAAGCTGGGGGGCTCACAAGAAACAAATGGGGGGGAAAAAAACAGAACTGGCAAAATCAAAGCAGCAGGAGCTAAGATACCCTGACTTTTATGGCCAGTGACTATAAGCGTCCAGCTGCTTTGCGTTATGGCTCTGTTGCAGCTACCTGAGACGATCTGCAGCCATTCAGACTTGTGTGTCCACTGGATCCATGACCAGAGAGTTTCACTCTCAGCCCTTTTTGCTTGTCCTCCCCTTAACACCGCAAGCAGCTATGTCTCTAAAGCATAAATTCTCTTGCAAATGTATATGAAGGCCTTTATTTATTGGCAGTTCACTTAGGTTTAGTGTTTGATGATGCATTATATTTGTTTCTGAGTTTGACTTCAGGCATACCCCAAAACATTTGGTGTGGTTTTTTGTTAGCATGGATGGCTTAAAGTCCCAGGGAACCCCTGAGGGAGAGATTTATGGATTAAAACTATGAAGGTCATAAAAATAGATAAGTAGATAGTAGAAAGTAGATGGAGGATGGAGGGCAGAGTTGGTATTTTACTTTACGGTGCAAATTTCAAAACAAACATTCATTTTTAGTCCTTAGTATGGCCCAGGCTCCTTTGGATACTACATTAACCATAATGTAACTTAATAGCATCTTTGTTTGGATCTTTGCAGCCAGTTAAAAGCCCACACACCCAGTTTGTGTAGAAGGGTCCCTTATAAAAAGTGTAATAAAAACAAAAAACAAGATGAGATGACCCTGCTCATCTCAGGCTTGTTTTTCTAGCTTTGTAAAGCTCCTTCTAGAGCTACAGAGGACACAATACACCTGTTTTCATTGGCTGAACTGAACTTGATGTGCAAAATTAGTGGAGTGCTCCTTTAAAGACCCACTTGAACATCCTTACTGTTATGAATCATTAGGTCATTTAGTTTAAATTTAGCTTTACATGTTACTCAAGACTGACTGACCAGTGTATGACGTGAATGATGACCATGTGAACAAGTGTGTCATGATCCAGTGAAGGGAAGTTTAGGTTGTTTTCCACTAAAATTATACTGCAAATTTGTAAGTCCATGGTAATGAACTAGGGGCAAATATCAGAGACCAGTTAAAGTGACTACATCTTATAGTTAATGTCAATTCAATGTTAATTTCAACAGGATTCACCCAAACACAACAGTGAAACCGAAGAAAACCGTTCAAATAAGATCACAGGCTTTGGGCATGCATGTAAGTTAATCAGCTTTTCCTGAAATCCACGCTTTATCTTCTCAAAACTCTACAAACCTAATTGATTATAAGTCATGGGGGGGGGGCAGAAACATTTAGTAACAGCTCACGAGTTTTAAACATCTACGTCGGAGGCGTGTACATCACAGGGCTATATAATAACCTAAAGAGAAAAGGGATCTCCAGATGTCGGGGTGCTCCAGCGCGCTTTTACGCGCGAGATCATCAGTGTGTCTCAACGGGGCTCTGACAGCTCAGAGAAGCTTTTGTTGCCGCTTTGACTTGTTCCACTGAAAGCTAAACCGGTTCAGCTGACCAGCGTGGGGACCCGGCTTGGCGTAATCCATTACATTACGTTTATAATATGATTTGTAATTGGGGAGACTTTTTTTGGAGATGCTCAGACCAGGGTTGCACTTGAGTTCTTCCTCAACGTCTGTCAGTGTAACTATTTGCATCATGTATTTGTAAATATGACAACGGCAGATCTATAATTGTGAATAAAGAGAGTTTTATCACAGGAGTCAAATCAGTCATGGAGCAGTTTGTGTCTGCTGATCGGTCTTTATCAGTCTGCAAGCGGCTATGTTACGCAGCGGGGCATTTCCTAAACGACCTGTGCGCCTCCATGTGGTTCACGTATCTCCTGGTGTACCTCCACGCCGTCCTCGGGTTTCAGAGCGCCTATGCAGGTGTGATGTTGCTGATTGGTCAGATAGCGGACGGGGTCTGTACTCCTCTGGTGGGGTATGAATCCGACAGAACACCTGGTGTGCTGAGGTACGGCAAGAGAAAGACCTGGCATTTCCTCGGTAAGTGTCTAAATAAGTTTGGAAAAATCTTGCAGGTGTGTCCGGCAACAGTGTTTTTTTTTTTTTTTTAAATCTTATGTTAAGTTTTTATATTGTGCAACAAGATAAAACGTGGGGGTAAGCAGTGCCTTATAACAATGTGCAAACGTGTTACAAGTTGATCATATGCTATTATGTAAAATCAAAGTAATTGTAACTGTTCCATACAATATTTCCCTTTGACTTTTAGTGGAGTAGAAGTATCCTGTGTAAACTGGAAATTCTCATGTAAAATACAAGTACCTCAAACATGTACTTACACAGTACTTGAGTAAATGTACTCAAAAACACTACAGAAAAGCTTTGACAGTGATATAATTTATTATAGATGCAAGGTGTTTCCAAACTCACCACAGTGTAATGAATTTAAAGTGAATTTTCTTGTCTGTTTTCCAGGAACCTTTTGTGTTCTCGTGTCTTTCCCCTTCATTTTCAACCCCTGTCTGGCCTGCACTGACAGCACTCCTCAATGGGCTCAGATCCTTTACTTCTCTCCCTTCATCGTCATCTTCCAGTTCGGCTGGGCAGCCACTCAGATCTCACACCTCTCTCTTATCCCAGAGCTGGTGTCCAGTGAGGGCGCCAAGGTGGAGCTCACTGCGTACAGGTGAGGTGACGTAACCATGGATACACAGGACAGAAGCACCTGAACTCATTTGATCACCTCTTTAAATGTGAAATGTACAGTTTACTCACTATTTATTATAATTGCGTGTCTTGTTTTGTCTGTCTTAATTGTGACCTGCTAGAGGACTTCCAATGAAAATTAGCTTTAAACTAACTCTGGAACAATACATGAAATGATCATGTGTATCTTTAATATTGTAATTAACACCTTACACTTTAAAGGGATTCCCGTTCCATCTGCAACACTGCAACACTGCCACACTGCGTGACTGAGTGTTTTCTGTGCTTGTGTTTTACTTTTTTTTCCCTTCCTGAGGAATCTCTGATGCTGAATTTCACTGTCATGGACCACAGAGTCACGTGTTTCCATTCAGCCGTCTTAAGTGCAGAAGGAACAAAGCTGGTGTGACTTGACTGTTTTCCAAAAACATTTCGGAACCAAATGCATCTGTGATCACTTCATTAACCGAGGAACACAGATTTAAGTAAACAAATCCTGATGATGGTTCACAGTGTTTATAAAGCAGTGAACTTTACAGTGTAATATCTGCTGCCCTGTCATCATATCACCCAGAGCAGCTCAAGTCTTAAAGCTGTACGTTGGTGAATATGGAAGCGAGCACAAACAACCCTGAGTCTGCTGTGATGTTTGCTTTAAAACTGTCATAAAAACTCTCCCTCTCCTTGTGTAGGTATGCATTCACTGTGGTGTCCAACATCACGGTCTACACTGTCGCCTGGCTGCTCTTTCACTTTCAGGCTCAGCACAATGTGGGCACGTCCATCACAGACAACCTGGGCCAGGAGGACATCCCTCTGTTCAGGGTAAGGTGCCAGAGAGGTGAAACCACTTTGGCTGAATCTCTCTTCTCAGCACAGCTCTCTCTCTCTCTCTCTCTCTCTCTCTCTCTCTCTCTCTCTCTCTCTCTCTCTCTCTCTCTCTCTCTCTCTCTC
>JBBMJY010000022.1:15551377-15566263 GCA_037833715.1 Toxotes lorentzi | reverse complement strand
CTCTCTCTCTCTCTCTCTCTCTCTCTCTCTCTCTCTCTCTCTCTCTCTCTCTCTCTCTCTCTCTCTCTCTCTCTGTCCATAGATGCTGGCCTTCATCATGCTGGGCACTGGGGCATTGTTCTCCCTGATATTCCATGTTGGTACAAAAGAGAATGCACCACCCTCAGAGAGAGAGAATGGGCTAATCACACCTTCCCCGTCACAGGAATCTTTGTCTCGACCTGTATTTCAGTGGAAGCAGTGGTTAAAGGAGCCCTCCTTCTATCAGGTGACTGGGTAACGTTCTGCTTATTTGGAAAGTTTCTCTTCCTTTTCGCTTCTCTTCTTCTCACAGGGAAATCTGTGGTGCCATTGTAACCCAGGATGCACGTTGCTGTTGATTGCTGTTAAAACTTAATTTATCAATGGTTTGTGTGCTGTGGTTCATTTTCTAAAATAGTCTTGTATGAGTATGAATGTATTTTTCTTTCCTTCCCAGGCATCCATTTTTCCCCAGTCCATTACCTCTCTCTTAGAACCTGTTTGGGCTGTGTAATACATCACAGTGAAAATGAGCTCTGGTCAAACTGTTTACCATTTCTTCAGTCGACATTGTCTGAGACAGGGTCTTAATAAACTGCTTGAAAAAATTACCTATGGCCTTGTTTGTGCAAGCTGCTTATTACAGCCCATGGTTACATTGTGGGGTGGATGGATGAATCAACAAAACATTGTATATTTACATTTTCTTTTTACCATGATTGTTAATTAAAAGATGTAACTTTAACAAACTGCTTATTCTAATCCACACTATGATCTTTTAACCAAGCTGTTTTTGTGCCTGAACCAACCAAACGTTTACTATAGCATTGTTACATCATAAAACGGTTATTTATTTATTTATTTTTATGTTTTGACAGTGATTTGTGACAGTTTATCTGTGGCACACCTGCTGTCAGTAGCTGGGCTAATTCAGGAGATAGTTCTATGGGGTCGTATTATTTATATTATATTAATATATAATATAATACATCAATATATCAAACAGATGTGAACTATATACAGCATGATATGTCTTTCTTTTTCTTGAGCTAAGAAAACAAAAACAAAACATGAATGGTCTTTCAAATTATTTTTCCTGTTTTGAACCAGGTGGCTTTTCTGTACATGTGCACCAGACTCATAGTCAACTTGTCTCAGACCTACATCTCAGTTTACCTCACCAACTCACTGATGTTACCAAAGGTAAGGCCCTCACTGTTTGTATTTATGAATATACTGTTGCATCTGTTTATGAAATGCTTCCAATTAAAATACAAATTTCCTGCTTCTCTCCTCAGAACTTCATTGCCATCATACCTCTGGTAATTTATGTCAGTAGCTTTGTGTGCTCTCTGGTCATGAAACCAGTCAGCAAGCGCATAGGCATCAGTGTGAGTCTCTCCGTTTCCATGGATTTCCCTCAGTTTGCATGCATCAGTTTTTATAAGATCTATAAGCTCATATTGGTAACAACACACATTCATATCTGTGACTTGATTGATATATTAGTTATTTGAAAGAAAAAGTAGAAAAGAACTAAACTGAACTTTGTTTGTTGTCAGATTACCTATTTGTCTGGCTTGCTGCTGGTGCTCGGCTTTGCCACCTGGGTCTTTGTGGACAAGAGCATGGGAGCTAAGAGCATCTACGGAGCAGCAGTGCTGCTGGGAGGAGGTTCAGCTACAATCCTGGTTATGTCTCTGTCTATGACCGCCACGCTCATCAGAGAGCAGACGGTAGGTGGAGAGCAGCTAACTGACAACAGCTGACAGCTTTGTAGCTGTTGCATGGATGAATTTAAATGTTAGGTTTAAGGCTTGTGATATTTTATATTTTTCTTGTTATTTCTATATTGTCTGTGTATCCAAAGCCTGACATATCTCATTCCTCTGTGGCATTGGGCTCCACTGTTTTTCAATTCTGTTAAAAAAACAACAACATATAAATAAACCGCAAACTTATTTAATCTGAGTGATTTATTTTGAAGCCATCCTGCATACACTACACCAAGTCTGTCAATTCTCACTCATCAAATGTGTATTAATCTGCAGCTGTAAATAGTCCCCAACAAATTAATGATAATAATTCACTTCTGTTTGAGTGACGAAATGCTAAAAATTTTCAGTGTCCAGCTGTTTTTGGAACCTACTGAGCCTTACAAAAAAAAAAAAAAAAAAAAAAGACTGAGTTTGATAGTCTGATAATGGTGCTCCTTTTTGGGTTACTGATATCAAAATCACATGCCACTTCAAAATGAGATTTCAAAGTCCAGGAGAATATTCAGACGCTGACTCTTATCTTCATTACATTAATATGTAATTTTCAATTTGTGGTTACTTTTTTTTTTTATACAAATAAGGTCAGGAGGAACCACATCACAAGGCAGAAATTAACAGCTGCCTTCTTGTTTAAATGTCACATCAGAATCACTTCACCAGTCACAGGATTTATTATTTTGAAGATCTACAGATTGATAACTGCATCAGTACGTGTTGTAATAGTAAGATTACCAAACCAGTCACTTTGTTCTTGTGCCACTGAATCAAAGGCATGTGAGACGATGCTCCAGGAAAGCTGTGGTGTTGTTTGAATCACAGCAGATGTTAGTGCTGTCACATCTCTTTCTAGATAGATTTCATTTCTTTGTGCTTTGCTGCAGTGACTGTAACAGTCTTTGGTCTCTGTCTTGTTTGCCAGCAAAGTGGAGCCTTTGTTTATGGATCAATGAGCCTCACAGACAAGGTGGCTAATGGTGTGGGGGTCATCGTCATCCAGAGCATCCAACCATGCAGGTGAGTCTCTCTCTGACTGAAACCCAGCTGGTTCTTTTAACTGAGCTTTAGGGCTAAACTGACACAAAAGACACAGGTGTTTCCCGCAGAGACAGATCAGCCACAAAACAGTGTCTGTTTTCACTTCTGCCAAGGTTTGTCCACCTCGTCAGAATACAAAGCAGTTTTCAAAAACATGCACTCACTGAGCACTTTATTGGGAACTGTACACCTGCTTATTCATGCAGTTATGCATGAAGCATTCATGTGGCAGCAGTACAGAGCAAATGAAAACACAGGTCAGGAGCTTCATCATGACATCAGAATGAGGAAAAATGTGATCTTAGTAACTTTTGACATGATTGATATTAACAGAAGGGCAGGTTTGAGATTTTCTGAAGCTGCTGATCTCCTGGGATTTTTACTCACAACAATCTCTCAAGTTTAGTCAGAATAGTGCTAAAAACAAAAACCAGTGAGCTGCAGTTCTTTGAAGGGAAACGCTTTGTTGATGAGGGAGGTCAGAGGAGAATGGCCAAACTGGTTGGAGCTGACAGAAAGACTACGGTAACTCAGATAACCACTCTGTAAAAGTGTGCTAAGCAGAAAAGCATCTCTGGCCTGGTCTGATGAATCTGGATTTCTGATGAAGCTGCAGATGGTAGCCTCAGAATTTGGCGTCAACAGCAGGAATCCCAGCCTGCTTTATATCAACAGTCCAGGCTGCTGGTGGTGTAATGATGTGGGGAATGTTTTCTTGGCGCACTTTGGGCCCCTTAATACCAACCAATCATCATTTGAATGCCACAGACTACTTGAGTATTGTTGTTCATCCCTTTATGGCCACAATTTACCATCTTCTAAGGGCTACTTCCAGTATGATAGTGCACCATGTCACAAAGCAAAAGTCGTCTCAAACTGGTTTCATGAACATGACAGTGAGTTCAGTGAACTCCAGGGGCCTCCCCAGTCACTAGAACTCAATCCAGTAGAAATTCTTTGGGATGTGGTTGAACGGGAGATCGACAGCCTGAATGCACAGCTGACAAAAATCTGCAGAAATTATCTGATGCAATCATGTCAACATGGAGCAGAATCTCCATGGAAAAAGGGAGGAACTACCCAGTATTAGTATGGTGTTCCTAATGAAGTGGTCAGTGACAGTGCAGAATATGATGATTTACATCTTCATCAGGTAATGTTCAGCATGTGACCAAGGAGTCATATGGAGACTTCACCTAATTCAACCCAAGTGTGGGTCTGCATACATCAGTATCCAGGGCACACATCGGAATATCTACAGTATTTACAACATGAAACTCAGCGTTATGAACTCCCCTTCCACCACTGGAGTACAGTCACATTCCCTGAGAGAAAGACTATAACGTGAGATAATGTGGCTAATAAATAAAACAGTTGTAGCTGACTACATCTTGTTTCTAGTACAGATGTCTATTCCTGCTGGTGAAACAAGATGTATTCTGCTATGTAGTCTGCTATAATAGTTATATTCATTAGTTTCCTATGTTTCCCTACAAAATTAAATCACTCAGTGGTAGATTTCTTGAAGATTTGAAAGCATTAATCTCACTCAGTAAAACACAGTAACTCTTGCTACTTTTCTGTCACAGTTTAACAAAAGCTCTTCCCATTTTCTTTTCTCTCCCACAGCACTGAGTCGTGCTCCCTGGACTGGTTTTATCGTGGTGTCATGGCGACAGTTACCGGGGGTGTCGCTGTGGCTGCAGCACTATGCCTATTCACAATTCTCATCTGGCCAATCAGGATACGGAAAAATTAGCGTTCAAAATTTGCACTACACTCATTGGTCATTATTGTCTCCTACCTGTGCACACACACAGAAAACAGTCATTTATGCCATATCAGGGATTAGATAACTCACTACATGATGTTAGAAGCAGGTGTATTTTGGATTTTCATTGATGTTTGTCTGTATATTTTGACTCTTTCATTCTTAAACTCAGTATCAAAATGTCAGCTGGCTGTGGAACCTGATGGATTTTAGCAAGGCTTATGAACATATAAAAATGTTTGGACATAATTTCCTTTTTTTCCCCCTGAAGATTTAGTCATTTAAGAAGTTTTTAAAGGAATGCCTTTGTTGTTGGATAAGTGAAATGATGCAGAGGATAAAGCCATGCCACCATCTAGTGTATAAATATGTAACTACACTGCTTTGTTGTTGGGGCTTGTAAGACTTTTAAAGCTGAGAATGAAAGAATATTAAAAGCTTCACATCAAAGGTTTCTAATTCCACTTGAAGCACAAATAATTTGGGCTTTTACTAACAGCTGTGCTCACAAATTAGGTCTGTGACTAGAAAAAGGTGAACTGGGTGAACTTGACTTCATTCTTGACTTCTTTTATGTGAGTTTGAGTGTGTGTGTGTGTGTGTGTGTGTGTGTGTGTGTGTGTGTGTGTGTGTGAATGAGAGACTTTGATCATGTTCTGTGCAGCAGGAGAGATGTTGGTTGGTTGGTTGGTTGGTTGGTTGGTTGGTTGGTTGGTTGGTTGGTTGGTTGGTTGGTTGGTTGGTTGGTTGGGGAAAAAATCTGAAAAAGAAAATACGGTGCACACATACTGTTTCTGTTCTGACCGAAGGAAGAACCGCGGCGCAGAGAAGCTGCAGAGACTTACACAGGAACAAAACTGAAGTTTGTTTGATAATTGTATTCATTCCTTCATAATGTTGCATCCTTTTACAAGTTTGAATCATTTAATAATGTTCACACACCACACGTATTTATTTTTTCTTAATCTATTCTGTCCCTGTAGTATGTTTGTAATCTTATGAAAGCTGTATGTTTGAATGTTTTTGAATTTGTAAATGTAATAATGGCCGAAGGGCCTCATCAGTAAGCCACACACCTCTGTGATTTAAAGTCTTCTTGATGTGGAAATCAGACCTTAAAAATCAATTCCAGCAGGTACCACCAACATTTGTGAGTTCTGTTGGCTCTTTAAGGCACAATCGTTTACTGCATGAGTTTCATTTCACTCTTAATTTGTCACTTTCTCTGTGTTAAAAGACCACAATTAATCTGACGTTAGGTTTGTCGATTTTAGGGTCTCATTTTGTACTAATGAGTTACAGTGTTTGAGCTGCGTTCTGTACAACCAGCTTTAAGTTTCTTTGTCTCATAAAGAAGGATGCACACGCTCATCGAGGAATGCAACTGAATTTATGCACTGAAGCAAACTAATGGCATTGCAACTTTGCTGTGAAACAGACAACAAAATAAATACAAACTGAACAAAGAAACAGAAGGTAGGACTCATGACCAGTGAGGACAAAAGAAAATGCCGGGGGTTTAGAAAAGATGAGTGCTCAGCACTGAAAATCAAACATGGGTGGAACCACAGCTTCTTGAAAAACTATTCACTTTAACCTTTTCCCCCTTAAATGTGTGTCTTTGTGTTTGCTGATAGAGTTACTTGTCTGTGTGCCTCTGTCCCATATGGCTGCTGTAAACCATGTATGGTTTATTTAATGGGCACAGGCCCAGGGGACTCACGGGATCAGAGGATGCTTGTGCTGGAGCCTATGTTTCAAGTGATTGCTGATACTTCTCATTGGAAAAGTCAATCAAACACCTGCAAAAAAAATGACCACAAAGTAACTACAAAGACATGCAAAATGACTACAAGGAGATGCTGAACTACCACAGAGACACAGAAGACCCCCCCCCCACCCCACCCCAAAAACTACTCAAAATAACTACAAAAGGCATGATCAGGACTTTCTCTCCTGGGGTCCTGCCTCCATGTTGGAGGCGTAGGGGGCCCAGTGTCTCATAATCCGCCCATGCGTAAAGCTTAGAAAGGCCGACCTCTGGCGGCTGAAGCGCGGCGCTGTGGGCCTCATCTCCGCGCACAGGCGGGACAAAGCACTTGTTCAGAGGGTGCTGTCTGTGCGGAAACCGTTGTCTCTGTCTCCGCCTGGGACAAGAGCTTCAAGCGGAGTCACGGCTTTCAAAGATACGCGCAGACAAAGAGGTCCACGATAAAGTTAATTCAGAAGAGAGAATATTTTTTTTTCTTACGGACAAACACACTTATTTTTTCATCTGTTCCCAAACTTCAAGCGCAAGGAGAGTTTTCAGAGGAAAACAGGGGCAGGCGGAGCTTACATTTTTATTCCCCTCAGCGATCCTCAGGTAAGACACTTAACACTTAAGGTGGATACTGGTTCTTATAATAGCGCTATGTAAAGTTTTTCTGTCAGATTAAACCTGCACGGATGTGTTTCATTAAATTGTACCGAGTCGCTTCCTTTACATAGTGAAATATCTGAGCGAACACAGCTTTAATCACGGTAGATTTGTAACTTGGACAGGTGGGAGCCCTCATGATGTAACTGTTATTGATCACGAAGGAGTGCGTTTAAAAACATTTATACCACGAATCCACTGGAAAACAGTGGGAACCACACCAGTATAACCACTGTAACCTGTGTTATTATTATATCCGATGACTTTTTGAATTAACAATGGCTTGAAAAGCGCAACAGCCTGACAACATTCACGTTTAAAGCTACAATCCGTGTTATCGTCACAAAGTAGCCCCACAACCTAAAATCACGGCACAGGTTCACACGCTGCTATTTGCTGTTTCCAGATGGTGTCTGTAAACACAGGTAAAGCAGTTTAGAAACATTAAAATTCTTACTTTTCATCCGTACATAGTTTCACTTCACAGATTATATGTGTGAGGCACCTGTAAGGTCAGAACAATGACTGACTGAGGACTCCTGCCGTGTGGCATGAATATCCCTTTGATATACAAGTGTAGAGTTCTGAGTGGTATAACTGACTAAGAGCCACTGTTCTGACAGTACATACATACATATAACTAACACTAATGCAGTCCAAAACAAGAGCCCTGCACTAAATCCCACCTTCATGAAGGTCACAGTATTCAGTGTGTGTTGTAGAGGTGCTGATCCAACTTTGTGGAAGCTGTAGTTTGTAGTTCTGTTTAACTTTATTGCATTGCATTATACTGAGAGGTGTTTCGAGTGGTATTTATTTCTCCCTGTCATCAATATAAATGTGGTGGACAAATAGTAAGTTTGTTAATTTGTTATTTTCTCAATGAAGTGGTTTTAACATGTTTTATTCACACTGTTTAGTTCTACCAACAATCCAAAACCCAAAGATGTTTCCTTACTGTTCTATAAGACTTAGAGAACCAGCAATATTCTCAACTGAGCAGGTGGAACAAGACCATGTTTGGAATTTTTTCTTAAAAAAAAAAAAGCCTTAATGGTAATTATTAAAACTGTTGCAGATTAGTTTTCTGTCGGTTGTCTTATTGATTAGTTGGCTAATTGTTTCAGGTCTACGAACTATTAAAACACTGTATAACTCAGTAGGGGTCAACAGGACCACATACTGAGGTCTCCAAAATGACCATTAAGCCAAATCAACACAAAACTCTTTCAGTTTGTGTATTAGTGTGTGTCAGTGTTAGATGGGTGTACCTAAAAGATTTGTCGCTCAGTCTGTATCATTTCATATGTTATTTTCCAGAAGTTTCACTGAGTGTTTTTAGGATTCGGGAGATTTTTTTAGTGGGTTGTGTTTAGGCCAGGAAGTCTTGGCTGACTGCTGTGTGTGTGCCAGTGGGTCCCAGCCTACATGGTGCAGGGGCCTAATTGTTTTTGACAGATGTGAGACATGTGACTGTATGACTGGAATTCCATTATCAGCAGCGGATGATAGAGTCTCAGTGTTATAGTGCAGCTCAGGCTGCGGCTGGTGGGTGTCTGACCTGACCTGTGACTGTCGTCCAAATGCTGAATGTTCTGCCCAGCTTGACAATGAGATTTGAGAGTCAGTTTTAGACAAACACCATTGTGCTACTACTACAACTACTACTATTACTACTACTACTGCTGCTGCCACTGTAACTCCTACTAGTACTTCTATTATACAGTAAGTGCTTTGAGTATAAGTACACTAACCTTCTCCTTAATGAGCAAATGCCTCCACATAAATCATTATGTATTGTAAAGTAATCTGCTTATCATTATTTTGACTAATCACTTCCAGTTCATCTTTTGCTCTATAAAACATAGGAAAATACTGGACAATTACTATCATAAATTTCTAATAGCCCAAGTTAATGTAGTTAGCTGTCTTTTTTTTGTATGACTCACAGTCCAAAACCCAAACATTTTTGGTTTATTACAATGTTAAAACAAAAAGAAGCAGCAAAATCCTCCATGTGAGAAGCTGGAACCATCAAAAGTGTTAAAGGTTTTGAAGACGAGCCAGCTTGGGCTGGAAATACTGAATGTTTCCTAATGCGATGAAGTAGAAAATTTTGAAGGGAGCGTTAAACAGAGTTGTGAGGTCTAAGGTAGCAGAGATCATGGCTGTTTGGACCTTCTTCAGTGGAATTTAAATGTTTGGAAAGACCCTCTGATTGTTTCCTGACAGTTACTGATACAATCAAACACTGCAGTATAGGAAATAAACTCAGGCCCTGTGGCTTACGACCCTGTTGATCAACAGTAAAGGACACCTAATACCACTGCACACACTTTCCCCATCCACCTGTCCTCCCCTCCTTCTGTCTCTTTCCCATCTCACTCCACTCAGGAGCAGCACAGAGGAGCCCTTGTTTGATCCTCCCTGGACAGTGCCCCAATTTTCTTTCTTTCTTTCTTTTTTTTTTTCACTCTGACTCCATGGCAACTCTGTTCCCGTGACGAGAAGCCTTGACTTTTGCCCCTCCTGCTCCCAAAACAAAGGCAAGAAGTTATGGAGAGAAGGGTGGGAGCGCAGGGGGGATTGTGAAGGGAATGAAGGATATGAAGGAATGAGGGAGGGAATAATGGGAAGGTGTCTGGGATGGAGGCTCTGAGGCGAGACCTCAGCTGCAGTGTGTGCCAGAGTCCCATTAAAGGAGGAGAGTTATTACCCGGGACTGTAAACTGTGGGCAGTGCCAGGGACCGTCTCTGTCTAAGCTTCTGAATGGTGGGGCATCCTGGCCATTACCTCCCACACAAGACGCCTGAAGAGGAGAAAGATGCAGATGAAAAAGGTGTTTTTGCTTGAAGATAGACTTCAGTATGCAGGATACTTTACAGTTAATTTATAAATTAATTACAGCTGACTTTAATAAGTCTGAAAAAGACTTTAAAAAACTAGGGCTGCCATGAACACTTATATTTTTTATTGATTAAGCTGTTAATTTTCTCTATAAAGCAGCAGTCCAAAACCCAAAGATAATGGATTTACAGCAATATAAAACAGAGACTAGAGATTAATAGATTAATCAACTAATCATTGCTCTTTTTTTTTCAAACAAATATAATTGTTAGTTGCAATCAATGAATGAGTGAATTTGTTCACCTATTGTTATGTGGTGTGTGCACAGATGATGTATTATAGTCTGTTGCAACCACATCACACTCAGCATTGTACGTATGTAAGCACAGTGTTCGTATTAGGCTGAGATTGCAGTTTGAAAATAAGAAAAAAGTATAAGAGACATCAATGTTCTCATTTTTTGTCCTCCACACCAACTTCGACCTGCTGTTTTCAGGCCTTCTCACTCTTACATGTAAGAAGCCCACTCCCTGTAGGGCTCTGTGCAGAAGAATGGGCATTGTTCGGCTGTATATTCTGTGGCCTTGGATATCTCTCTGTAAGATTTGTAACAGAAAGAAAACAATTTTTTTTTTTAGCTGGAGGGAGTGATGTGAAATGTTCAAAGTCTGACTGCACATTGTGGAGGCTGGAGAGAGACTCCTACAGCCTGTGAAGAGGCAAAAAGGAAACTATTGTTGCTTGCCTGCACTCTCCGTCCTGGTACTGACATCTCCACAGTAATTTAGATTTTACTGCTCCAGAGACCTCAAAGCTAAGGTCATTCCTCTAATATTTCTATTTCCTGCTAACATAGGAAAACCGGTATGATATGATGAAGTTATAAACCCCTTGGGTCTCAGTGAAAGTTAATGTACTCAACCTGACCAAAAGAGAAAATGCACAAACAAGCCAAACTTGTACCCTCATAAATCACACTCCCTTGGAAATGGTAAAACATTTACACAGTTCTGTTACCAAGCCTCATTACCATAGATAGTCACACCTAACTTTCCCATATCTCTCCACGTAGCATTATTACTCATATCAGTGCTGCTGGAAAACAGAGCCGGACAGCTCTTCACAGCTTTGTGTGGTACGCTTTGCTCTCCCGGTGGCCCACAAACTCTTTTTGCATTGTTGTTTCTGTTTACAGTTCCAGACATCTGTGAGCGATGTTTGACAAACAGCACTATGAGAGTCCACCTGTTTACAGTCCTCCTTTCACCTCTCCATCCAACAACGGCTATGGCCCTCCAGGCAGCTTCCATGGCCCTCAGAGCGATTACAACGCGTACCCACCTCCGCCGGGATCTTACTACATTGAGGACAAACCGCAGCACTTCTACAAATGGCTGTCACCTCCTGGGATCATCAAGGCCATGATGGCTACAGTGATCGTGCTGTGTGTGGCCATATTCGCCTGCGTGGCTTCCACTCTCATGTGGGACATTCAGTATGGATATGGTATGGGAACGGGTTACTACGGTTCTGGGATGGGCTACGGCGGCGGATACATGGGTAGCAGCTATGGCTCAGGAGGTTATGGGGGTTATGGTGGATATGGCAACTACTACGGCTCCTACATCTCACCTTACTCTGCCAAAACCGCCATGATTGCCATGGCAGCCATTAACTTCATAGGAGCACTGGCATTCTTCATCACCAGCTTCTCGAAATCCAACACAGTCCGCAGCAGGAAGTTCTTTCTGGCCCTCCTGATAACCAGCATCATCATGGCTGTCCTGCAGGTACACCTCATTCATAGTTCAGTTTTTTTTTCTACATTTGTTATTAATGGAGTCTTCCTGTGTGGCGACTGTTATTGTGTCATTGTTTGTAAATTGTTCCTTCTATTTCCATTCTATTTTATTGTTGAGTTTTATGTATTTAAAAGGCCCATGTAGGGATGGGCATTGGTTCATGCTGTATACTTGTCCCTGTACAAATGCTGTATACAGGACATTTAGATTACCAGATCAGAAAATGTAAATAACTGTACTATCTTAAAACTAAACTTCACATTCTGAACAAAATAGTTCATCTCCTCCAATGAGCTCTATAAACCAAATATAAAGATATACACTCTCCAAAACAACTCAAATCTTTTATTATTATCCATCTAAAAGAAATTAGATGGAGGACAGTAAAACATTTACTGCAATTCATTTTCAGTTTCACCTAAATTACACGTAGAGATCACTGGGCTTTGTTTAAATTCTAACTTCATAATGTAGCTGTTTCACAATACTATGTGAGAAATTTGATTTATACCTTACATTAGCATCAGTGCATTAGCATTTTACTGCTGAGGCATCTCACATTAATGTCCAGTAGTTGGAGTTTCCCAGTCCCACATCCCAGCTAACAGTCAGAACCGCTGTAAACGCCTAGCTCTGTTATGAAAGGTATTTAAATGTGCATGTTTTCAAAAACCCTAAATACCAGAAATATAATCTGAAACAGGACTGTGTACAGTCTGTTCAGATCCCATTATGCTGTGTGTGTGTGTGTATATATACATGATGTCTTGGTTTTTCACAAACAAAGAGTAATTCCAGAAAATATGTGAGCTGGGGTATTACACTTTTTTGGTTTTGTTTTTTTTTGTTCAGAACATCATCATACTATATTCAGTGTAGGTAGAAGCAGAAAGTTTACCACATCAAGCATCCATAAAATGTGAATGTTTTTAGATGTTTCCAGCTGATTCCAGCTGGTTAAGCCCCAACACTAGATAATAATAAAAGTCCTTGTTGTACTGTACCCTTTGCATTTACAGTATGTTCACTGGGAAGATATGATTGCTGCTGTCTTCACATGACCTGACAGTGCTGTCATGGTCATAATTGTTTTGAACACTGAGAAGTACTACTATAAGTCTTTTTCAATAAAGATTTCACAATTGAAAATGTGAATATTACTGTAAATGTATGAAATACATTTCTTTTTCAGGGCATCATAAACATTGTCTACATTGTTGGAGTGAACCCTATGGCCCAGAGCTCCTCCAGTATGATGTACAATCCGATGCTCATGATGTGCCAGAACCTCTACCAGACCAGCTACTCTCAAATGGGAGGAGTGGGAGGCTTCCCCATGTACAACCAGTACCTCTACCATTACTGCTTTGTGGACCCACAGGAGGTTTGTAGTTTTTCCTCTACATATTTTGTTGATATCAAGGGTTGAGTTAGTGTAAATATTTATAATATTATTTCAGATTTATTTATTAATTGTTATACTTTTATGGAAGTTCAATGAACTTTAAAGACCACAAAATACACTTTTATTTTAGACAGCAAGATGTAAAGAGTTACAGATAGATTAATTAAAACTGCAAGTAACAGTTTCATCAGTTAATCCTTTTGGATAAACAATGTTTTTCTGGAGCTTGATTTCACAATTGTTGATCAGTTTTTTGTTGATTGACTTGTAATGGCATCTGTGATGAGGCATTTGTCACATTTGTACATGGAGCCACAAATTGTGATATGTATTTCTCCCAGTGACGTCACATATGTGTATTTGTCTACTTCTCGTACCAGGATAAACCAGCTTTATCAGAGCTTATCTACTTGAGAACTTTCCAAAATTCATTCCCCTGTTTTTGCTTTTCTAGGGAGTTGCCATGGTGTGTGGATTCCTGGTTGTAATCGCTTTGGGTGTTGCAGCTTTCTTTGCACACAAAACTAGAGGGAAGATCTGGCGCTACGGGAAACCAAACATCTACTGGGAGGAGCCTCTTGTCGGAGGGAAGGCCTCAGAGGGCCGAGATGTAGAGGAATGGGTAAGACACAACAGAATGGTAGTCACAGTTTAATAAGTCTGGGTTTACATGGGATTTACAAAGAAAAATCACATTTCGACCCAAACTGACCCAAAAGAGTTTTGCATGCACAGCTTGCAGTCAGATGAACAGGGTCACACAGAGTTTAAATCCAGCCTAAGGAAGGCTGATGGAATACAATGTTCGCCGATAGATTCGATTAGATGATGAACTACGGTGTTTTTTTTCTGCTTAGAAGACTCAGCCACCAAAATTGACTGGCATATGCTTTTCCCCTTCTGTCACCAAATCATATGACTTGTTGCCACGTGTCTAATCAAATTATACCCACTTTTACAATGCAAAGTAGGTAAGTAGGTTGGTCATCAGTTATGAAGACAGGTGAGGTGATGGTGGTGATGCTAATGCCAAGCTGAGACCTGCGCGTTCCTGTAGTTGGTTTGTCTCTTGCTAAGCTATTTTTAACATTTTTAACTATTCTCTATGTCCAAATAGACTTTGTAATGTTGCGCGCCAGTTTACATCTCTTACATGTTTTCATTGCTTCTCTTTATGAGCTCAAAGTTCAAAAGGAGCATTATATATAGATCTTTAGCAGTTTATAGGACCTTGCTGGGAAACAGTCACTCTACCGTATGAATGTTTCCTCTGACTGAGTCACTTTGCTCAGAGTCAGGGCTGATTGCAGTCGGTTGTTGTTTGCTCATTGCCTACTACCTGGTTTCACTCTGAGTAATCATTAACCACCTGAGAAGATAGTAAGCAGGCAGGTGGTTTCTAGAGAGCCTGCCTTTGGGTTTTTTAAATGTCAACAAGTGGGACTGTTACCTGAGATGTAGGTTGATTATTGACTTGACATGCCTGTTTCATACATCGAATGACAATGAGTTAAAATCAAAAGCACCAGTAAGGCAAGGCAAGGTTTATTTATATAGCACCATTCGTACACAAGGTAATTCGTAGTGCTTTACAGATTACATTAAAATCATAAAATAAAAGCAAATCATATAACATTAAGATCATAACTAATAGAATAAAAGCAATATATTAAAACATTGGAACAGAAAAAATAGAAAATAGTAAAATAATTAAATAAGAAGAGTGAGAGAGAGAATGCTTCAGTAAACAGATGTGTTTTCAGGCCTGACTTAAATAAACTGAGTGTTTGGGCTGACCTCAGGTATT
>JBBMJY010000022.1:15480720-15551277 GCA_037833715.1 Toxotes lorentzi | reverse complement strand
CAATAATCTAGCCTACTGAAAATGAATGCGTGGATAAGTTTTTCTGTGTCTTGTTTGGATAGAAAACCCTTGATCCTGATCCAGATGTTGTGATGTTCAATGATCTGAGCTAGGGGCAGCATGTAGATATTGAACAGAAGTGGTCCAAGAATGGACCCATGAGGAACCCCGTATGTAATCTTAGTTCGGTCAGACTCATAGTTACCTATTGAGACCAAGTAATCCCTACCATGTAAGTAAGGTTTGAGCCAACTCAACACTTTGCCAGTAAGTCCCACCCAGTTTTCCAGTCTGTCGAGCAGTATGTTGTGATCAACTGTATCGAATGCAGCACTAAGGTCCAGTAATACTAAGACAGAGACTTTGGACGCATCATTATTCAGATGTATGTCATTCAAGACTTTCACAAGTGCTGTCTCAGTGCTGTGATGTGCTCGAAAACCAGACTAAAATTCATTAAAAAGATTGTTTTGCACCAAAAATGCATGAATTTGTTAAAAAGCAGCCCTTTCAATGATCTTTCCCAGAAAAGGAAGGTTAGTTATTGGCCTGTAGTTGTTTATAGCTGAAGCATCCAGAGGTTAAATTACTGCAGTTTTCAGGGCTTGGGGAAACCGCCCTGACTCAAGAGAGTTGTTTAGTATCTGCAACACATCTGGAGCTATGCAGTTAAAAACATTTTTGAAAAATGTTGTCGGCAGATGAGCATGTTGTAGATTTTAGTTATTTAACAATTTCTGTAAATGCTGTATTATCTAGCAGGTTAAAATGTGCTAGGCTAACTGATGGACAGGAAGGCAAAAGTGACATCATCGTTTTGCCTGAGCTGGAACTCTTGTCTTATTTTTGATACTTTATCTGTGAAAAACAGTGCAAAGTCATTGCATGATTTTTTGGAGAGCAGTTCAGGTGCAGTAGGGCAGTCTGACACTCAGTGCATCTTGTCACTGTTTCGTATCTTAAAACTAAATGTGAAAACAATTATTCACTAAATACTACTAGTCTAGGCCCCCAGCCTCCCATCCACCACATCTGTTTAACCACACTAAATGCCACCTGATACCTATTAATAATGGTAAATAAATGGTGATGAACCTCGCAAACATAAGTCATTTAAAGGGGATGCCAATAGTTTATGTTCATACATATGTTTGCTAAGGTTTGAGATTACCCCTTTAGCAGAGTTTTCTTCAGGATTTCATTAAAGGGATGAAAGGCTAAGCTACCCATTCCCCAGCCACCCATAAGCATGCACTGCAGTGGGTAATATGTATCAGTGCTTATACAGGACTCAGAATTACTAGCTTTGCTCTATCATTTGGTCAAATCAGTAAAATAAGGTCATGGAAAAAGAAGCACTGAACAGAAATGGTGTTATGTTGGATTATATAGAGCTATTTGCGTTTTGAGAGAGATGGTCATTGTCTAGAACATGTCATCATGCACACAGAGGTATACAGAGTCAATGAGACAAGCCCAGAGTGAATCCTATGACTAACACTAGTGTCTAATAATGGAAACATGCTCACTGATGTCACCAGACTTATTGTAGGTACACCACAGCAATGAACTGTAAACTGCAAACCTTGCCATTTTTCATGTAGATATAGGAGTAAAAATGTGTGAGGATAACAGGATTATAAAGGTTGGGTCAAAGGGCAAAGAGATACACAGAAAATGAATATGAGAAGATTTGATGACTGTTTTATCTATGTACTGTATCTAGGTTGTGAAACATAAATTACTTTGCTGCCTGAAGACGGTGTTTTATACAAAAGCAGGTCAGCCAAAGTGTGTCATTATTGTATCGTCATATTAACTGTATGACCGACATACATATTTCACCTTTGTAACATCTTAAACAAACAGGGCTCTTAGTGTGGAAGTGTTGCCGCCTTGTCCTCAGTGTCCTCATATTTCCAGTGATCCAGTCTGCAGTTATTTTTTTCCTTCGTCGCTGCACTACCTGCATCTGTGCCACAGAATGAGTCATCGGGCTTGTTTGGCTCCGTTAAACAGAAGGCCAGTGACAGTCTAAGGCAGTGGTTGGTTTGAGATTGGACCCATCTATGTTGCCGAGCTCTGGGAGGCCTGGCTCGCTCTGATGACCTCACACACTGGCCTCATTCAGCTCACCCAAGGGGCGAGGGGGGGGGGCTGCATTGTGTCTGCTGCATGAGGTCACCAGAGTCCGTTTCTGCAGGGCTGTCTGCACGCTGACTGGTTTCATAGACGTGGATTAAAACATCCATTTACTTCAGAGAGTAAATGTAGTTCTAAGCAGTTGTATAACATGGTTAGAAATGGCATAAAACGGTCTGGACATGGACTGGTCGCCTAAATGTTTACAGCTTGTTAAGGCTTTAATCATGTAAATTAATATTAAGTTTTCCACTCTTGCGATGTGAAAATTGTATTCTGTCAAATTAGAATTTTGATATGAAGACAGTTAATCATTTAGCTTAGAGCTGTTTCCAATAGTTTCATTGTGTCTGGTCTTTTATATCTGTCGGTTGCTGCTGCTGAATGTAATTAGCTTTAATTGTTCACTCTAGTTTTGCGACACACAAGTGCCATTATCTTTGGTGAAGCACATGGGTCGAATTAATTAAATATCGGTTATTCAAGTCGATATTTTACATCTTACACACTGTAAATCTTTGTGCTTTTTTTTCCAGTCTTAATAGTGCTTCACTTTCCTTTTTACCCCACCTTTTCTTGATTTCTACCTTCCTCCATCATGGCGGTGCTTCCCATTATTCTTTTATCACACATCTCCCTCACTTTGACTTCTCTACACTTTCATTCTTTTCTGATTCCCCTTAATTCCTCCTTCCCTCGTCAACATGCACCGTTCTGTCTCCACATCTCTCTTTGCCTCTTCACTTTGCTTCAGCGGGTTCAGCACTTTAAGACTTTCTAACTGTGCTTACATTCTCTGCTCACAGTCCTGCAGCTTCTGTGCTGCATGCTGAGAGGACATTGTTGGGATTCTTACATGAACTCCACTCTTCTGGGATTCTCCTACAGCTCTCCCCCACCCAACCACTCCACCCACCAATGATTATTGTTTTTTGGGGGCTAGGCTGATGTTCAGATCTGCTCCTGGAATTTCGGAGATTGCTCAGTAGTGCACCACCCAAGACAACAGAATGGTTCTGTGTAGTTGGGAAATAGTAAATTCTCGCCTCTGACCAGTGCAGAAAAGAAATTTTTGCCTCACTGACCAAGGGTTGGTGCCGAATACACAGTATAGACAAGTACAGCAAATATTCTTGTGTCCCTGTGCGGGGGCTGTAGATGTCAGAGGTTTTATTTTTATCATCAGCATTTACAGTGTTATTTTGTTTTCAAAGGCAGATATTGTGTGCCTCGATTTTGAGCTTTTTTTTTTTTTTTTTTTTTAAACTGCTCACTTACCAGTTAGCATTCCAGGTAGCAGAGGAGCAATAGGACCCGTTCAAAGTTTAGACTCTACTGTTTTGTGTAGAGGTTTTGCAGAAAGCATGTAATGATTGATAAATTTACTGGAGGAAACAGGGACCACCCCTGAGGCCTTCATTGTAAGGAATTCCCTCATGCAGGCCTTCTAACCTCACAGGAAGGACTTGGATATACAGATAAGGGCAAACATATTTACATGACAGAGGCTGTTTCCTTCTGTTTGAAGAAAGAAAGGAGGAGTGCATCCGTTCCAGGTGTTCATGAAGACGTATCGTAACAAGTGAAAGCAAAGCTGGAGTCATTGTCTGTTATTTTCTGTGCCTATATAAAATCTTTATGGCTAATCATTGTAGGTTATGAGGTTATCAGAGACAGATAATTGTTAATATAAAATGCTGTAAACAAGAACACATCAATGACATGATATTACAGTCTCAAAGGTTTTGGTTTATTTATGGTGTTGGGTTTATTTTACAGTTAGCCTTTAGTCATCCTTTGTTTTAATTCTCCTGACCTTTTCGAGTTCCGTGAACCAAGCTGATATCCCACATTTCACTGAGGAGTTGGACGGTGCTGTACAATTACGTGCGTCACCGCTCTCTCAAACTTTAAGCACTAATTATCATACCTTTGTCTCTGGCGTACAGGCTTTTCTTTTGTCCTTTCTCCTTTAACATGATGTCAGTCAGAAAATGAGACTGTGGTGTGTCCTGCTCTGGTTTTGTTTGTTTGTTTTTGCTGAGTCTGTTCCTCCTGTTTTTTCCTGCCTGCTGTAGGTGAACAATGTGGAGGAAAGCCGCAGTGTTCAGGATGCCCCTACCCTGCTGGTGTCCGAGAAGGGAGGTGGGCTGCTCAATGCCTCTGCAAACAGTGTCATCTCCTACCCCCCAGCAAAGGTGGACAGCAGCTCCTATAACGGGGACACGTACAACAATGAGTGGGTGACCCTGTTTTCTCAGCCCCATTTTCTGCTTTATATTCTTTTTATTAGGTTTTAACAAATAGTTGTCAGTGGACACCAGTTATTTCATATTTTAATAGTAAAATTACTTGTTCAGTGTCATGTTTCATGTAAATTATCTACTTCTCTAAATTCCTGTCAGTAAGTCAGCAAGTCGATATTCTCAGTCCTGTTTCAGTTCTACATACAAATTTCAGATATTAAATGTCTATTGAGATCGTAGCTGCAACATTTGAGTTTGTTCACTTTAAAGCAAAGATTAAACACAATCAACTGTTCAAACATGTGACACACACAAGCAATATCTAATCACTGCTCTGTGTATGATGAAAACATATTGCCCGGCCCACAAAAGAGAGCTGTGTGTGTGACCTTTGAGCCTTTGTTGGATTAATTTTCTCTTGTTTTTCTGTCTCATGTTCATTGAATTCTCTAAGGACAGAACAAAGTAGGATGTTTGTGAACTAGTGTATTTGCTTTTCTTCAAAGCTAGAACCGATTTCTGAAGCACCTTATTTTTGTTTCCTTTAATGTCCTCAGTGCTTCAGTGTGCGTGTCTAAAGGACACTGCTCTTTACAGTTTGCTCACCGTTGAAAAGAAATACATCCAGAAACACCTTAAACCAGACCAAAAAGTTAACTAGAGAAAATAAATTAATCTTTTTATTTTACACTGCAACTGCAAAGACTGAGTTGGCTTAAAGTACAGAATGTTATTATTTCGATGATTCCCTCTCTCACAAAGTAAACAGAGCTTGAGTTTTCATAAGCTGAAGAATGTGTTGCCTGAAGACCTGCCGTGTCCTCTGTCACTGGAATAATGCAGTGTTTTTTTTTTTTTTTTGAAAGAACTTGTAATATCTGCTCCACTGGATTTGGATTCCTCTACAAATCCCCACAGGCCTCTAAAACTGAGCATGTCTTGTTATTAAAGAGCTGTACCTGCTCCTTGGTCACTGAGAGCCATCCACATGGCACAGTTTCAAATTGTAGGGTGTGAACAACAATAATCATTAAGTGTCTGGCTCCCTCCATATGGTATCTGTCTGCCCCATATGAGTAAACATTTGTTTTGTTTAGTCACTGTCTTATATCCGACCATTAAAATAGTTCCTCTTGTTATTTGGATCATGATGTTCTTGGAGGTTAATTTCTTTCTTTATGTACCTTTATTTAAATTGATGTTGTTGTTTCATATGTTGCAAAGAAAAGTATAAATTTAGCCTTTAAGAAGTTTATTGTACTTCATGAAAATTCATTGTCGAACCTCACTGCTAGTATCTTTGCAATGAAACAAAGGTCAATTCGACCTTTTGTACACAGCCAGGTGTATAAAGATGTTTCCCAGAATGATGAGCTATTCCCTTAAGACAGGTGTTTTTCCATGTTGATGTTTTTCATCAGCTCCCAAGAGGAAGAGTTATTATTCTCGGAAGCAAAATGTTTAGAATAATCAAGATTTCTAAAAAACTTGGTTTTAAATCTTAAGTATCTCTGGAAGACATTAAATATACATAAATAAGCAACAATCAGAGTTCAGGAAAAGAAACATTTTGAGTTATTTTTACAGTCAAAAACTCTTTTTCAGGACTGTAGGAGTGGCATTATCATAACTGACTGTACTGGCAACATGGATGTACAACGCCTAAACTGCCACCTCAGATTCAGATTTTTCAAGGATTTGATTGGTGTGTGGCAGTATGTAACATTACACTTTCCAGCTGAAGCCACCTCAAAAGACACAGAAATCATGCAGAAATCTCTAATGTGAATTCACCCAAACTTTAGAAACGCTGATGGTAAAATTAGGTTTTCACTGCCTTTAAACTTAACCCTTCTAAACCCTTTATGTTGAATCCATGAACAAGACTTTTGTTCATGGATTCATCAACTCTTTTATTGGTTCCAGTACACGCCACCTGAAGAAGCTGAGTCTAATAATTTTCTCATGTCTTTGTTACTTTGTCCTGCAGATACTCAGAGAAGACCACCAGCCGGCCATTGGAGGCCTTGTCCCATGGTGGAAGGACCAGCTCCAGCCCCTCAGAGGAGACGGGTGGGGGCCGCAAACCCTCTGCCAACAGGGGCAAGAGACGCAGACGTAACCCAGAGCTGGACGAGTCTCAGTATGAGACGGAGTACACCACAGGAGGAGAGACGGGCAATGAACTTGACATAGAAGAGTTGGAGAGGTGAGAATTAAACATGACTGCACTACTGTATCTCTGGATTAGAGATGGAATTGTCATTAACCAAGAAGTCAGAATGGAGATTGCAGTCAAATACTGTGGATCCCTCAGGGCCAGACCTAAATTCACTTATCTGAATGAAACCGTAAGCTCAGAGAAACAAGCTCACATGAGATCACTTGATTTACAGGAAAATGCAGCTTGAATATCTTTTGGTTTGAACAGTGATTAAACAGATGCTTTAACAAGAGAGCATGCAAGCATTTGTGGCCTGTATATTCCTCACTCTGTCCAGGAGAGTAGTTAATCCTCTAAGGCATGCCAGTTCACATGGACTGTACTCAGGCATAATGAGAGAATTGGGCCAAAGGTACGACACATGGGAAAGTATTCTTATTTAGCTGTGGCCAGACTCACCATTATTGAAACCAGCACTTGCAGTATTCCACCTTGACCTCTACAGTGTGTTCCTGTGGTTCAACAATAAATCTGATAACCTCAGTGAAGGTTGTAGGATGTGATTTTCAGCTCTTTCTAGCGATTGATGCAAGTTTATCTCTGACGCTGACATCTGTTTGTCTTTCTCTTCTCTCCCAAATCGGCCTCCTTTTTGTCTCTTTCCTCCTTGCTCTCCTCCTCCTCCAGTATGTATCCGGAGATAACCTCTGATGCTCAGCGCCACGATTACAAGAGAGAGTTTGATGTCGACCTTAGGGAGTACAAGCGTCTGTGTGCCGAGATGGACGACATCAATGATCAGCTGAACAAACTCAGCCGACATTTGGACACACTGGACGACACCTCTGCCAAATACCAGGTCGGATACACACAGGACTCACCTTCGAAAGTCACGAGACAGGCAGACCTTTAGTTTTTCTCAAAAAAATTGAAAAAAATGTGCTTTCCCAAAAATCACTGATCATCAAGGTCTTGAAAAAAAAACAATTCTCTCAACACTCTGTTTGTATGCGAGGGAGACGTGATCATAATAATTTTTTTTTCTTAATTTGTCCTCAGGCTGTAGCAGAGGAATATAATCAACTAAAGGATCTGAAGCAGGTGAGGAAACGTCTCTGATGATGGCATTTTATAAACTTAACTTACTAAATACTATATTAAAAATATACTGCAGTTATTTCTGGAGGCATTTATTGTTACAGGTCATAGATCTTCTGTATTTGCTTTGTGTCCTCTGTAACCTTGTTCCTAGATGCTCTATCACTTTATTACTTCTTTTAAGAGCAGAAGATTTTCACTGTCTTGCATTATAGAATAACTAATTTGTGCTCTCAGCAATGAAGACGCATGTATACACTGTTCTGTGGTATTAAATGACTCATCTGTGCTCTGTCTGCTCTGCAGACATCAGACTACCAGTCTAAGAAGAAGGAGTGTCGCAGGCTGAGACACAAACTGTTCCACATCAAACGCATGGTGAAGAACTACGACAAGAACCACTCATGAATCCCCTCAGTCCTGACTCTCAGCTCTGTGGTCTACACAGCAAACACTCACAGACACAGGCCAAGATACACTCCAAAATACCACAAACACTCTGTGACATGCTGAGACCAAAGTTACCTGCACAGCACCTACACACACCTACACATTTACACACACACCTAAACATTTACACACACACACACACACACACACACACACACACACACACACACACACACACACACACACACACACACACACACAGGGAACATACTGTTAATACATACATGTTAATAATAATGATCTAAGCTCGTGTTTCCTTCCCTCAACAATATTTTCTAAAAGGTCCAGTTCATTCTTTGCAGTGTGCAGCCACTTGAAAGGTTGTTTGAAAGTCAGTTTACCTTCAGTCACCTGTGATTACTCTGTGCTTGGTTTCTGTGGCTCTGTTTGCTCTCCAGACTGGAAACCTTTCTTTGTTTTATCTCCTCAGATAAGAGGTGGAACAGTATTGTAGAGAATGTGGTAATGGGTGAGACAGGTTGCTGGGATTGTTTTTGAGCAAATACAAAGTTTCTTTTAACCCTTGGCATGGCGTCATCTTTGTCTCAAATGACCTTTAGTTGTGCTTTTCTCATGCTCTTCGTCAGTGTTTTTAACTAACTTCAGTGTTGGCGAAGTTAACTGCTCTCTGCCCGGACCATGTGTGTTTTTTTTTTTTTTTTTTAAAGATGTTGAGACTGATTGTCATAGATGCAGTGAGACCAAAAAGGGGATGAATTGGCCAATGAGATATGTGTGACATTGTTGTGTTGTATATATGCTTAATGAATCTTGTTCATTCTATGTACCAAGAACAAATTTACAGTATGTATCTGTGTTTTAGATTCAGCAGATATCTTAGCATATGTGACGACGTTATCTGTTATTTGTACACACTAAAGACCCACTGTGGCTTGTTCTTTTTTTTTTAATCAGTGGTCATTTAAAATATACTTAAGCTATGCAAAATAGTAAAAATAGATTATTTTTATATTGTTTGTCATGGATGTTCCTCAACAAACTGGAAAACATGTCTCACTGTTTCTGGCTGTATAAGCTGATCGCATCTTTTCATTTGATTCTTTACCAATGAAAATTATCATCATCATTATCTTCATCATCGTCATCTGTAACTTTTGTTTTAATCAGCTTCAAGTATTACGATCTGCTATACCTTATGAAATTGATCAGACGCGCTTTCGATTTGTCATGCATTTGTATTTTTATGAAGAACATTGTTGTCATTTTACAAACCACTTGCGAGCCATTTATTTTTGTATGAATTTATTTTCTTTGATGCTATTATAAAATACCATTTTTTTTGTTACTGTACACTTCCATATGGTATGATGTCTAAAAAGTATTGAATTCAGTAAGTAATAAACATTTCTAATTCTCTAAAAAGTAGTTAGGTCCATCTCCTATTGTTTCAGTTTTTTCAGACCCTCTTGGTTCAGAGATAACAGTATCTCTGTGCATCTGCAGTGAGCATCCAGCAGGGAGAGCAGGAGGACTTGTTGGTCCCATGGAACTCAGGGTAAGCTGTTACTGCCCTCTTTTGGTAAACACTGTTAAAAGCCTTTTACTAAAGCTGTTCGGCACTAGAGTCCATATATTCTACTCTATTATCCAATTATCCATATTGTTTACAATATTTCCAAAACTGCCATAATCTACTTTTTTTTTCAGTTAGAACACAACAAAATCAACACACGCTATCATTTTATACTCACAAGAAATGGTACATAGCATGCACTGGCTCGAAACATCTACAGTTATGAGGACATTTTTTAAACTGTAACTTTGGTTTGCTACTGGCAATTAAACCTCAAACAGAGAAAGCAGTATAAACAAATGAAATACTTGTTACTAATTCTAGATAGATAGATCTCTGTAGCTGTTTCATCATCATCTGCAATTTAATTTTCTGCTGTGGAGAACAGGTAACACCAACACTCAATAAATAAATAAATAAGAGTGTATTTAGTGTGCACGCTGACTGCTTTGAGAACATTCAGTTTTGTCCTTTGGGACTCAGCTCTTGTAACTAACTTATAATTTTGATGCAACTACTCAGTACTTATACTGAGTACTAGAGTACTCTAGTACTAGAATCTGTGTATGTTGTGTATTAAAATTGGACTTTTTTTTTTCATTTTTTGCCTCAGCTACTCTCAAGTTTAACTCTTGTGTTGTCCTGGGGTCATTTTGACCCCAAATGAAATCTTTTGCAGTCAAAATATGTTTTTTATTCATCAAATGGTCTGAAAATAATGGGCGGAAAAATTTGTAGTAATGGGTTGGCATGAAGTAAGACTAAAGGTGTAACACAGAATAGATTGACAATTTATACTATATGTTTTCGGTCAAACCAGAGGCGGTCATTTTTCGGGAGGACATTACAAGGCATTTAAGCCTTATTAACAAACAACAGCAGTGTGAGGCTAAAGAGTGTTAGTATTTTTTAGTACAACAATTACAATATAAGTAACATAAAGTAACAGACGTAAAAATTTGTCACATTTGCTTGATTAAACAATTTAAACGATTAAATGATGTTTTATGTTTGTTTTCCTACTGATTAATTTTCTAATTACCAGAAAAGTGTTTCTTCATCCATTGAAGGAATGTGCATTCATTCATTTCCAGAAATGCAAAAATAACCAGTGAGCCATAAGAAATTGTTTTTTTTTTCTTCTTTTAGTTTTGGCATGGTCATAGAAACATGATTCTTTTAAATGTAAAGCTACACAGTCAAATCACTAGAGTTCATATTCAAATAATACAAAGTGATTCAGGGACAGCACAATGAGCTGTTAGTGAAGTTGTTTGACAGCATCAGGGATTATGGTTATCGTTGCCTCTTTTATGACATAATAAGAGGCAATACAAAACTTTATACCAAAAAAAACATATTTATCCTCACATTGTCTTTCAGCCAATTAATTTGGAAAGACCAACTTTTGTCACATTGCAGTTCATGGCAATAACACTCATGAACCACTTAGTACCTTTTATCTCAGTACCAACAAATACCATAACCTTTACACCACCACATTCAGAGTACCTTGCATAAGTGTAGTAATTATCTGAAAGTGACTTGTGTCCATGCTTTTGAAAAGGTATCAAAAATGCAACGAAAATCAAAATGAACTACCTCTACCCTTACAAAAGCAAAAGAAACAGTGCCCAGTTTGCAGAGATTACACAGAAAAGCAAGAGTTGTTTGACTCAGTGTAGCTTTCCATAAATGATCTGTCAAACTTTAGGTGTCCTCTTACATCAAACTTTTTAAACATTTTAAAATCATTTCAGATATATTTTGGCTAAAGTCTGGTGGACATAGGCCTTTCAGGGAATATTATTGTTCATGGTTTCTCTGATAATGATAACTTGATCCCTTTATATTTATCTTTAGTACTTGAATAGTTCATTATACAATCTCTGATGTATAAAACATGAGGTAATAATGTTAGACAGGGATGTGACCGTCTGAGGAGCCAGGGTGTATCTGAGCAAGAACGTTACTGTATAATATACTATGTTTGAAGAATATTTGAACATTTTGGGAAATACAATTATTTGCTCTCTTGCCCAGAGTTAGTTGAGAAGATCAATTCCACTCATTCCTGTACAGTAAGTATGAACATAGAATCAGCAGCTGGTTAGCTTAGCTTAGCATGAAGCCTGGAAACAGAGGGAAACAGCTGGCCTGGCTCTGTCCAAAGGTAAAGGATCCACATGCAATCACTGCTAAAGGTTGTCTTTAAATGTTATATAAGCATAAAACAACAATTCACTGATTAACGGGGGTTATGTGCTATTTCTTGGTCAGGATCAGTAAGTCTCTTGAGTCTCTCTTGAGTCTATCCTGGCTCTGACAGAACCAGGCTATTTGTTTCCTCATTTTTAGTCTTTATGGCTAAATGGCTAACCCTTGGCAAGAAAGGAAATGAACATCCAAAATGTTGAACCATACCTTTGAGCATATAAGATACAAAATATTTCTTGGTTGTCCTTTACATAGTATAATATATAGTACAACGCTCATGTCTCTTCTTTGTTTTAATGCTGTACAAGGTGATACTTTGCAGTCTTCACAAATATTTTTGGTAACCAAGTCTTATACTTCATCCCACATATCAAACATTACACAACCTGCACAACATGTACCAGCTGTGACAATATAAAGCTCTGCCTGTAAAAGTGGCACTGCTATGGCTTCATTTTGACTCAAAAACAAAGCAGAGGGAAAACACTTGCACCTGTATTCAGACTGAGTCACATAAGGGGTGATATGGGAGGAGGTAGTACAGGCACATGGCCTCATGTTAGAGTTTACATTTTAATCAAAACTCTGTGTTTTTGTCCAGAAAGAGACAAAGAGAGATCAGATGGAGGTCCGAGAAAACAAGTGCAGCAAACATATATATATATATACATAAAGACAAATGTACATTTTTGTTTCCCTGAAAACAGCTTTGGTGTGACTACCACCAAACGTCATAGGGCTACTGTGGCACGAACTGACCTCTACACTCACGAACAGGAACCCAGTTTGTATTCATAACACTCAGTTTGTACTTGTATGTAATCTTGTGATCTCTGTATTTTCCCCATCTCAACTCAGTCCATCTCACTCTGGAGTCACAGGGGTTTACTGCCCCGGTGCGTAGGGCCAGCTGATGGAGCTCCCGGATAGTTGCATGTCTCGGATCAGCGTCTCGATGGGCGTCTTACCCACCAGTCTCATGAAGAAGAGCTGGGAGATGAGGTTGGCCGGCACGGCACGCAGAGCAGGCAGACGCAGCAGTAAGCGGCCGAATCGCTGAGGCTGGTTGGGGTACTGCAACCTTTCGTACTCTGTCAGGGCGACTTGGGCCTTCTCCTGCAGGGACTCTACATGGGCTGGGTCTGTCAGACCACATGCATCTGTAAGGTAAAGACACAGAGGGTGTTGTCACCATTTAAATTTTTCTGCTGCACTGGTTTTGCATGTATGTATTTTTAAGCATGTCATCTAGAAATATTGCCTATGTTACACATTTTCAAGTTAAATTTAAATGGTAAATTCATGTTTTACTTTTTTGTACTTTTTGGTCCCTTTAAAGAATAGTTTGAAATGAAGTCAAAGCCAGCAACTAGTTAACTGATCTTAGCACAAGGACTGAAAACAAGGGGACAACCACTTGTCTGGCGTCAAAGGTAGCAAAATACATCAACCAGAACCCCTAACCACAACTTGTCTTTCACCTTTGGTTTACACACACATTAGACAAATTAGATATAATGTGTTAATTAGGGAGCTTTGGTAGGTGGGTGTTGCTGTCTTTGTACAGAGCCAGGTTAGCTGTTCCCCCTTCTCTTTATGCTAAGCTAAGTTAGCCGTCCCCTGGCCGTTGCTTCATATTTAATGGGCAGACATGAAAGTGGTATCAATCTTTTCACAAAACACTTGGCAAGAAAACAAATGGGCACATGTTGAACTATTTCTATTGCCTGTTTTAAAGGCAAATATCTTCTTCGTCAGTCCACCTTAAGTGAGGTCATAGGTCATTCAAATCAAAGGTTCCCTACAACTGATAGAGATTTTATGTCTTTCTGGCCCAGAAGCTAACCCTGTCTGATACCTCATGCCCAACTTAAGACACTTGGGGCCAGTTTACAGCAAAGACATCCAGTTACAGTAGTTCTCATCACTCAGATAACCTTGTGAAAAATCGACCAGACTTACCAGGTGAAAACAGTGCAATGGCTTTGAGGCAGCTGTATTCGGCTGAGTCCACCTGCAGCCTGTTCAGCTTGTCCACCTGGTCCTGGAAAACCCTGACCTGGTCCATGAAGGACACCACACGTTCAGCAGACATGGGGGATGAGTGAAACCCGGCTGCTGCCAGCAGAGGAGCCATGTGCAGAGGCAGAGCAGACTGGGCAGCATTCAGGATGAAGAGCTCGCTCCAGCTCAGCCTCAGCAGCGCCACCTGTAGGAATAATTGGCAATTAGAAAGTGGTAGGTTAGTAGTAGGTCTAAATAGATCTTTGTCACAGTAGATAATTTGTCTTGTCATGGTAGAAAAAGCACAGGTGCTATGAATAATGTTAATGTTTTATTCAAGTATCCCGTAAAGCATGACAGTGAGCCAACATGAACAATGTCAGGACCCTGAAACTGAATCAGCTAAATGGAATTCAGCCATAATTAATGCCATTATTTAGACCTTTGCTTTTTCTACAGTGACATGTCAAAATGCCCTCTGTGAAAAACAAAATCCTCTAAAACTCTTTACCATTGTATAAGTTTTAACTTTGGTAATGTTTTTAATCCTGAATGTGTACTTAAAATCAAAGGTAAACAAAACGACAAGGGAGGCAAAGGGTTTCAGAATTTATTTGCTGTTTAAGAGACCTCTTTGTACTTTCTAAGGTGTTAGACCTTACATCTGAAATCACGATTGGTGGGGATGACATTAGAGCTCTAATTTGTGGTTAAGGCTGAAAGGACAGGTGCCTGAATTTTGAAATGTAATCTGCACTGGAACTCTAACCTGGTTTTCAAAAAGAAAAAAAAAAAACTGAAAAAGAAGACATCCAGGTAGGCCTTGACTGACCTGCTCTGAGACTGGCAGTTCTGGGAAGTATGGGATGTTTCTGGCCCACTCGATGGTGCTGAAGAGGAGCCGGGCGGCCAGCTCACAGATGCTGTCGATGCCCATGACAGAGGCTCCGCTCACAGATCCCTGCATCTGTGCCTGACTGTAGGGGGCCCCGTAACGGCTATTTGGGTACGGCTCAGCCCGGAGGAGCTGGGAGATGAGATCTGAAACCGGCTGCCCGTTGAAATAATCTGCCCCAATGTGACCTGGCCCTGCACCTCCAACTCCACCTGGAAGGGAGTTTGGACTGATACCTGAATGAGATGGAGGGATCCGACCCCTTTGGACAGCTGCGGACAAGTGAACAGAATGAGAATTTGATGCTTAAAAAACATTAGACATTTCCTACACTGCTGCACTGTTGTTTCACTCCAAAGAAAAATTCAATAATAGAGTTAAATCATGCCTTATTGAAGCAGGAGAAAAGGAGTAGAATGTAACTAATTACCTTTACTGAAGTACTGTATTTACGTGCAATTTTGAGGTACTTAAATTTATTTCATTAAGAATATTTTTTACAATGCAGTATTTCTATGTTTATTTTAGAAAAATATGTAAATACTTCTTCCACCACTGGAAACATGAATATGTGTGTATATACAGAATGTGTACTTGATGTATGGGCACATTCAAGAGGGACTGTACTTAACTTCCTGTGCTGCAGAATGTTCTGAAGCTGTGTCCTACAATTTTCTGCTCAAGTTGAAATCCTGGATTATAACCTGTACACACCTAATAACTGACTTTAATTTAATAGTTTAATAGTTGTTACAAGTGCTAAGTAAAACTATTGACTAAAAGCACTTGTTTGGTTTGGTGAATCAAGATATGTACTGAAAGGAAACTGGATTTATTATTACTTTTTGGTGCAGGTCTGCGTGCAGTTTTTAATGTAGATATGTGATTTCCATCATTAGCAGAAGAGATATACAGCAAACATGGGAGGAGAGAGAGAGAGGTGCATGTCTTGCGACAAATGTCCTCAGCTGGAAATGAACCGAGGCTGTTGCTGTTACATGGTAAACTTCCTCCACCACAAATTATTTTTAAAGGATTTATTACCTTTCCAGGCAATTTTTTATACATGGCACATATGCCCCAAGATTGTCAAACTCTGGCTGCATTGCACTGAAAATCCAGATGTCTAAACATCCTTAATTTTTGAAACAAATATTACATTTGGTGGATTATGCAGCCTTGGTAGAGGTATGTGCTCTCTCAGCAACAAGTCCTTGTCTCAGCTTAGAGTTTTCAAGGTTGTGGGAGATGGGTTTACATTTCTAAAGTAACATAACTGAAAAGCTTTTTGTCTTTTTCATTCATTTTCTTACAGGACAAGACATCGGTTTTCTGTGAAAACCGCATGTCTACAAAAAATACCCCTTGCTGTCAGACAGCTTTCTGACAATGCATTTTTAACCCAAACAGGAACATTTACTTGCAACATAAAAGATCCAAAAATTTTGATGTTGGAGCAGACGTTTAATGGCATTAAGCCTGCTAATTCCTGGTAATATTATGAAATAGGTTTGCAGTTAAAGTGGCTGCTTCTCTGACTGGGTTAAATGTGAAACAGACATTTCCAGGTAATGTGGAAACAGAGAAACCTGCGTCATGGCCACGGTCAGCATGGTTCATTAATAACCAGGCCCAATATAACCTCTGGCAAACTGTCACCTCGGTGCACATTATGTATAGGAGAGATTGTGGTATCTGTGACACAGAGTGAAATACAAGAGGGGTTGGGTTGCGCCAAAATGCAACTACAGACTTCACTGTGAACAGACTTCGTACTGACTAAGGCAATAAATTAAAACACTGAAATATTTTGTGATATGCTAATGAGGGTTGGATTGCTGGAATGAAAATAATTTCACCAGGCCACATGGCAATCATTGTTCTATAAGCCTAATCAACCACACTGAAATTAAGAACATTTGAAACTGTAATTAATTGGTTATATGGCATTTTCACCGAAGGCAGACAGCTCAGTGTGTTTTTGACCGAATATGTCAACTGGTACTGTTTTTTTTTTTGTTTTGGTTTTTTTTTCTGTTATGCAAATCAAACATGGTTGCTTCCAGTTGCCCCCTCATCCCTGAAGCCCAATAGCTGCAGGGAGTTGAGCACCAGGGTGAAAACATGCTTTGGTTGACAGTATAAATATTGTGCTTGGATCACTGGCAAATGTCAGTGGTTGTTTCTTTCGTAGAAGGTGCTTTCTCTGCACATTACTCGTTTCTGAAAATGTGTGTATTTGTATGTGTGCTTCTGGGTATTTGAGCTTGTGTGGGTTTGTTTTGTGTCTGTATGTAAGGGAGAGGATGATTGTTTTAAACCTCAATGTTGGAAAGTAGCTCAATACATTTACTTAAGTACTGTACTTTTTGAGGTAAATGTACTTTACTTGTTCTATTTTATGCCACTCCACTACATTTCAGAGGAAATTTGGTACTAATGTTTTTTATTTATGTGTTGTACTACATTTATTTGACAGCTGAAGTTACTAGTTATTTGGAAGGTGAAGATAAGTATAAAAGGGGCCATTTTGCAAAGCAGCTACTTTTACTCTTGCCAATACTTAATGTTTTACTATTACTATAGATTTTAAAATTTACAGAACCTTTACATGAAATTGAATATTTTTATACTGAGGTGTTTCCACTTTTAATTAAACCTTTTTTTTTTTTTTAAATTTTATTATTATTTGTGTCTAGTTGGATGCAGTGCAAGCTTGTAAACACGCCAATAATATACAGTATTATCACCTTTTAATTTTGATAAAACCTTGGCTTAGGGAAGCTGCAGAGTGCATTTGTCACTGTGAACTATCCCCTACACATTACACATAGTAATCTGATCCATTGTTAGTATAAAAATATTGAGACCTGGAAGCCCATCTTTGACCTTGGGCACTCATTTGACATTCCTCACACTTCACCTCTTACAGTGGAAAACTCAGTTGTGTTTACAGACCCTACAAATGGATGACAGGGCTCTGATACCTTCTTTGCGCATCCCAACTCGGAAACATTTCTTCAGCCGACAATATTGGCACTGATTGCGGTGATGCTGGTCGATTTGGCATTCTCGGTTGGATCTGCACAAAGGGAACAAAAGATTAAACTCTTAAGCTGAAGAGCAAAAACATTTGATATGCTTTAATATTTTGTGATAGCAACCTGGAAATTTCTCACAGAGTTTTAAACATTTCCGATAACAAAGTGAATTTTGCATTTACGTGTTTGTCTCCCCTCTCTCGCTCTCTCCTATGACACATATGATGAGCGAACTGTGTGAGCTGGCATGGCTGAAAAGCTATCAAGGCTGTGACCTTTGTAAATCATCAGCCCTACACACCCTTGTGTTGCCATTTACAACAGGACCAGGTCTGCCAGCATTTCAAATAGAGCCCTGACTACAAAGACACCTTCCATTCACTGCATTATCATGGGGAAGAAACAGCTATATTCAGTAGCTGAGAGCACCATGTGTAAGAGCAGAGAATGGAGTTGCAACACTGTGTTCCCATGGTGAAGAGTAATGGGAATGTTGACCTTCTGAGGCAATCCATCCTCACATGACTGACCTTCAGGGCTTTCATTTCTTTTATCTTTTCCTAGGGCTGTTTGTGAGACGTATCCAAGGTTGGAACAAATCATTCTGGAGTGTGTAATGGACTTAATCTGCTGTCACCTTCATGAATGTGAATGCGTATATAATGGCTTTTAAAAAAAGATGTTAACTTTACTATATGCAGTCAGTAAATGGTTTATAGCGCACTCTATTGTAGTTCAGTGCAGATTAAAAAACATTTTCGTCAATATGGAGTATTTGTTTTACTTTATCGTTTACTGTCGGTTTAAACAGCAGCATCCTGTTATGTGTGTCCGCACTAGGAGTTAAAGTTGTTGTTAAATGAAATAATAAACATGTGTTTACAACTACTTTTTAATGTGTTATAAACGATTTATTTACATGTTAAGCAAAATTTAAAGTAAAGCATGACCAAAAAGATCATTTAGTCCAAGGAAGGTGGGCAAAATAAATGAAGGGTGCCTTATTTAACTCTGCATCTACTCTTCAAACTATAAACAACATAAGGCGTCAAATTGAATCTTCCAGCAGCCCCTACCTGCAGGAGTAGCTGAGGTTTCGTCTGATGCTTCTCTTGAAGAAGCTCTTGCAGCCCTCACAGGTGAACACGCCGTAGTGCTTCCCACTGGACTTGTCCCCACACACCACACAGTCCACCACACAGGCCTTGTCCTCATCTCCGACGTCCACATCGCTGCTCCCGGCCTGAGGCGATCCTTCCTCTTCCTCCCTCCTCAGGTAAGCCTTCTCCCCCAGTCCATTAGTGTCCCCGTTGGGGTTGCCCCATCCCCCGCTCACCATGGCCATATTCTCTGAGACACGCAGTCCAGTGAGTGGATCATACACAGACCCGCCCTGTCCTCCAGCTTCCAGCTACCCTAAAAGTTTAAAACCTGATTCCAGACTCAAGGACAGTGGCTCCAGGATTGTAATTCAAGGCAGGTTTTGTCCAAAAATGTGATGAAAAGTTGTCCCGATCTCTACAGTGTTGACCTTTCCCCCCTTTGCCGTCTGCTTGGACTGACCTGGAGGTCCTTCCCAGTGCTGTTTTCTCTCTCTTCTTTAATCCCTCTGTTCTCTCTGTGCTTGTCTTTCACCTCTCTGTTTTCTGGCCTGACCTCCGATCAATAGCTCCCAAGGTCTGAGAAAACTTCAGACACACATTTAGTGGTTCAGAGTTCAGGCAGGAGAAAAGGGTGCAGCCTTGTTCTTTTCACAGGAAACAATAAATTACTCTTTGACTCCCTCTTTCTTTCTTCCTCCCTCTCACTTTCTCTCTCCGTTTCCCCCCACGGAAGAAGTTAAAAAAAAAAACCTCACCTATCCCTAAGCATAGTGGTGAGGGACAAAACAAGAGTTGCTCTCCGAAGAAAAAAGAAGCTCAGCCCCTCTCTCAGCGCACAACTTTCTCCCAAAAGGACAAGCAAGTGGGAGGAAAAAAAAAACACAGCTCTCCTTCAGGCAGGGTTAAACTGCCCTGCCCTCTCCTCCAACTTACAAACTAGTCCAACCAGTTCCTGCCGTGCAGAGGTGTTATCTGCTGATCTGAGGCAGTTCTAGTCCAGACGCACTTTTGACTTGTCGAGGCTGTTACAGAAGTAGAGGTGATTTTGATGAAGAGGAAAAATAAGATAATATTTTGCTCTGGAAATGTTCACACAGGTCCCAAAAGGAAAAAAAAAAAAACATCTGGGGAGGTCCACAATTGGACTTCGTCCTGTTCTTTGGTTTTCTGAGAGAAGATGACCACAGTGCCACTTCAGCTTCTGTACACAGCTGGTACTTTGGCTCAGGAACACCTTTGTACCCTCAAAGTAACCATATGTAGAAAATGATCCCACATTTGATATTAAAATTAGATGAGTGATGAAAAAGACAATACACTCCTTTCACTCCTTGAAAATGTGGGCTCTGGAGCGACAGAGTTCATCAAATAAGTCCTCCTCTTCTGTTGTCTGTGGTGAAATTACGTTTTCTTGTGGCTGCTCCAACTCCTCAGAGTCTGTGGTGTCAGAGGCTCAAATGTCACAGGAGAAACAACGAGCCAAAACAAAAGCAGAGTTTGAGTAAGCTCCTTGGTGGCAGTTGCCTCTCTTCTCTCAAAGTGTTGTCTTTCTCCCCCTTCTCTTGTTTTGTCAGTGCTTGTCCATCCAGCAGTAACAACCAGAGGCCAGAACCTCTCTGCATTCCCTGTCAGCGAGTCACAGTGTACTGTTGCACTCTTTACTACTCTCCCTGTCCTTTTTTCCTTTCCGCCTTTCTTTCTGCTGGTCCCCGGCAGGAACAAATTAGGCAAACCAGCGCAGGAAAAACACGGTCACGGACCTTTTAGTGAAAGCCAGACGCTGCAGTGGAGAGCAGCCCAGAGATAGCCTCCTCTCCTGCTCCTCTCAATCCCCTCTCTGTGTCTCTGCCTCGCTCCCTCCTTTAGGGAGAGTGAGCTGTGTCTGTGTGCTGAGGGATTTGACACTGCTATTCAAGCCCTGCCGTTGCCATGACACTGGATCCCATATAAGGCCAGAGGAGTCAAAGAGCACAGAGTGGGCTGCAGCCACACACACACACACACACACACACACATAGAAAGAATGCCTGACTGCCTGACTGGCTGCCTGTTTCCCCCTGACCTCAGGCCAGCCTGGGAGCAAGGGGTAGTTAACCTCAACACTGCCGCGAGACAAAGAGGGGTGGTCGCCTCACGTTGACACACAGCGAGCGCATGGCACTCACACTCATGGTCTCCACTTCACTCTAATCCTTAAGACTTCCTCCGGTGTTGTTGACCCAATAATAACAGGGAGAGCCTGTTGTTGTTGAGCAACTTGTCAAAAGGTTATATGATACGCTACCGGCTCCTTTTCACACCTGCTGCAGGGTGTCAGAGATCCTGGTGAACTGTTGGGTCCTGGATGGTACTGGTTATACTTTTGTATGCAACTTTTCAGAAGACCCATTTTTTATTGTATGTCTATAAAGTTGTTGGACTTATATTGGGCTGCTTCAAGATTTATTTCCAATGTGCAATTATTCATTGCAATTGTAGAAAGCAGTGTGCCCTATATTTTGTGAGGCAGAAAGTAAGGGTGTGGAGGTTGAGGAAGTGCAGAGGAGTGTATCATGCAGGAGACCTCGCCTCCAAGGGCCTGCAATTAACAGCAGCGTTTTTTATTAACTGTAACCACAGTCTTTCTCTAACAGTAATCATGTGTTTTAGTTGCCTAACCATAACCATATCTTAAATAAGTAGGTCAGTCCAATAACCTGTTTATGTCTCTAGAATTACATGGTCAGTTTACAATAGGTTCAGACAAGAATTTCACTTAAAAGGACAGGGAAAGATCATGGTTTTGGTGAAATGTTAATAAGTTAAAATGCTCTTTGTCATGTTTTAAGCCACTGTAAAAACCACATACACAGTTAACCTTAATTAAGTGCTTTATATAAATAATGCTCTCCTCATGGTGAGCAAACTGGTCTTCATGTGTAAAACTGGTGGAGTGGCCCTTTAACTTAGACTGTAAATTATTCTTATGATACAAACAAAGGCATTGTAAGACAGTACGTGTTCTGCTTCTGTTTTACAAACCCAATTATTATTGGCTGCTTAAGCCATTCATCGTCTTGGCGGTAGGCAGTTCCCCTGTGGAATTTTTGGCCTGCTTTGTCTGTCATACCAACAGCACTGTCATGTGAGGGTCTCCATGAAAAAGGGAGGACAAAATAAACAATCTGAGCCTGCAACCAAGGTTTCCAATAACAGCCTCCAAAAAAAAAAAAAAAAGAACCCACAGAGGAGGTATTCACTGCTGCTTACAAGCATGCCTGTTCAAAAGAACCTCTGTGTACCAAAAACTGTTTGTTCATCACATGGTTTTACAGGAATTCCCCCCCTAGAGCTTCAAAAAAATATGTTTTCTCACAGAAAATGTTCAAATGTTAAAGGGGCTAAGAGGTAAAAACTTGCATAAAGGTTGGCAGGGAAGGAAAGGAGTTCTCTTTCACAAGTTTTGTCTGTGAGGTAAATTCAGCCTTTTAAATGTGAGCATAAGGCAACTTTAACCCGCATCCATCACAGCGAGACTCATTGTGCATGGATAGGCCTTTTGTTTGGTTAAGAGGTTATCAGGGGCCAAGCTAAGCTGCTGCAAGTTGAATTAGTGCTTTCCTTTAAGCCTCTTTCTATGTGTATTAGCAGCGGTCAGACCATGCGGAGTAGCGTTTGATATTTTCTCATGAAATAGTAACATGTAAGACTGAAAACATGTATGGAGTTACATAGGGAGGAACTTTAATCTGAAGTCTAACTGTCATATGTGGTTTTTAATAGCTCTCATGGTTGGTTAAACAAACTGAAAGCGACACACGTATCAAAATGGCCTTTGCTGACAAGAAATATTAATTGAGGAGAAGTTAGTTTGTTGATTTGAGCATCTGTCATTTGGAAATGTTGCTACTGTTTGCCTTGCTGTTGTACTTGTGTTTCAGAGTTCATTTAATCTTTGAATTTTGTCAACAAAAACTTTTACAGTAAAAGTGAAAACAAGACTCTCGCTGCTTCTGAAGCTTTGAGATGTGTGGAAATAAAGGAAAATATGCAGAATCTGGTCATAGAAAACTACAATAACATAGTTAAAAGAGTAAGTGAAATGATCGGCAGTAATAACTGTGACAGTGGCAATGCATAAAGATAAAGACCCCTTTTCTTAGAAGTCAGATCACTGACCTTTCTGTTTTTGTTGCTGGGTTTTTTTTTTTTTTTTTTGCAGGTTTGCAGTGTGAGATCAGAGCAGGAGCATTCTTGTTTGCACCTCTGTTTCAGCTGCAGTGTTTGTATTTGAAGGAACAGAGTCACAGCACATTTGTTTGGATATGAGCTTGAGTGTGCGTGTGTGTTGTAGCAGTTACACAACTCTTACTGTGTTTGAATGTTTTTTTTTTTTCATGTCTGTGGATGAGTGTGCATGTGCCCTTGTGCAAACCTTGCATATCTGGGAGTTAGTTGGTATGTGTGTGTGTGTGTGTGTGTGTGTGTGTGTGTATGCTCTTTGAACTGCAGGTCAGGAATGCAGCTGCTCTCAGCGTGAAGTTGACTGTGGCAGAGTCTGTGCATTCTCCACTCAGTCAGGAGTCCAGAGTGAAGCAGATTAACCTTCAGAATGCTCACCTGAACAACGCTACACACACTTTTTACATCGGGACCTAAACGTTCGCCCCTGATCAATCCACACTTTCTCCTACAGAATGTGATGCTTACATTAAATATTCAAACACTGCTGCACATTCACATCAAAACACTGTTGATGCCTCTGTGTTGGAACATTTCTCAGTAACGATCACTGTTTGTTTTCCAGGCTGTGTTTACAAACATAAAAGAACTATCTGTAGAGGTGAATTGTATATGCATCAGAAACTATAATCATGGTAACACTCTGAGGACTTCGTCAAATAAATTAAAAGATTCTACTTAGAAACTGATAAAAAAGTGTGTTTATATTATCGAGGAGTCAAGAGAAATGCACCTTTTGTTGTTCACATACAGAGAGAACTTCTGTACACATAGTGAGAATGTGATATTTCAGAGACAGCGAGAAAGACATACTTTCAAGTCACGAAGGGCTTAACCAGTTGAAACCCTTAAGGCTATTATAGCTGCTGCATAGCGATTACCTGTTTAGCAGAGATTCGCATTTCTTTCCCAACTGAACAGAAGATGCTAACATTAAACTGCTGCAAGAGCTCACTTCTTACTGTTTAGACAGGAAAGTACAAGCAATACGTTGTGTGTTTTGTGTGTTAACTGCATTAGCTAAAGTGTAGAGGAATTTGAAAACTGGGGGTTAAACTTTAACTCTGAGGAGTAACTCTGGGTGAACACGCAATAGCACATAACTCCCTGCTCCTTCCTCATTAGCCCCACTGCCCTTTGGCCCAGAGGCCAGAGCAAAGAAAAAAATCATACTCTCCCCTCTCTCTCCCCTCTCTCTCCCCTGCTCATGACACACTCTCCATCCTTGGGCCTTTGACCTCGAGTGAATGACGGTGCAATTTAAAATAAACAGGGCAGTGGAACCTGCCATAGAAAAACATCTGCTGGGGTGACTCTAGTGCAACACGCAGTGTCCAATTAATATTTGCCCTCCTCCCCGCCCAGGACCTGCTGGAAGTGGTGGGAAACTTCCCATTTGGTGTGTGCTGTTCATTCAAATCAGCTATCTAGTGTCTAGTGCTGTGAACAAGCTATCAACCCATTGTTTGCAGAATAGTCAATAGAAGTATTTACTGTAATGGCAGTGAAGCCTTTTTTTCCAGCGTGTTTGCTGTAAAGATAAGATACATTATTGAATGAGGCTTATGTTAAACTGAGACGTTAAACAAGCCTTGGCTTTGCTCTGACTTAAATGCTTGATTCCTGATATTCACAATATTACAGTTTTATTTCTTTCTTTCCACACTTTTTGGCAACACCACTCAGGCTGTAAATATTTTGAACTTTGGACAAACAGCTGCTTATTCACACATCCAGCAGACAGAGCAGCATTTACTAATTGTCTCTGTTTTCAGTTCATTTTAGCTTTCTTAATATTGAGCTTTCTTAATATTGATTGTTTCGTAACTTTTGTTTTTAGCTTAGCATTATCGCCCGTTTTTTAATATTCTTTTATTTGTGTGCTGGATGAGGCCTGAAACTTGTAATGCTGCTGTTCTGGCCAAGTCTCCCTTGTGAAAAGAGGTTGCTGACCTCAGTGGGATTTAGATGGTTTAAATAAAGGTCAAATAAAATGCTCCACCAGGTTCACAAGCTACTCATTAACTTTGTCTGTGTGCAGTTTGGTGCTAAGGAGGTAGGGTACATTGGGATTATCAGAGATTGTCGACTAAAAACAGCTTCCTGCTGTGGCCCAAAGCGAAGCTGATGAGCAGTGAGAGTGAACCAAAACAGAAAGAGAACAGAAAAACAGAAAGACGCAGAGACACAGACGAGAACTGCAGAATCGGATGATAACGCTCGTGGGTTCGCCACTATGAGTGACACTTTTTACAGTACACATACAGTAGGCATTTGATCCACTGGTAATATAATTACCGTATACCAGTGTCAGCTGGCTCCCACAGTAAGTGGAATGAACCAAGCAGCATATGTTTTTATTATCCAACACAAGTGAAAATCCAGCAGACTCCAGTTGCAAATTTTGACCTTCTGTGTACTGTGATTCCATTGTTCCAACTTATCATGTGACGTTTTAAATATTCAAATGCGGATTTGCAATGGCTGCCCATCAGGTACATGAAGTGACACATCTGAGGTCACCTGTGGAGGAATTGCATGGTGGTCGTATTTGCTTTTATGCTTTGTTTCCATACCATGATGTAATGTCTTGAATAATATCACCGTCACTGCTTTCAGTACAGGTGGACTCAACATGGCATATGGTGTCTCTGGAAATAAAACTCTAATCAATGTAAGTTTATAATGAACTAGATGGAGGATCTGTGGGGGTTGAAGGGACTAGGATTACTTTTTAGCTAAATGTTTTGCTCCAGATGTAAAATGATTACCACTGATAGGCTGTCAGTATGTCGTCAGTGGACAGCCCATTTGAAAGATGAACTTGCTTGCTTTTAAGCATCCAAGAAACCTGATGTTTTCAGACGGAGCTTTAACCTAACACTCCCTACAGCCACAACAATTTGATCGTGATCCCAATCACCAGCTTCAAGCTTTCGCAAATCTGTTTCCAATCTGTTGTTCCCTGATTGTGCCCTCTGCTATCAGGAAGACATTGCCTATAGGTCAACTAAGGTGCTTAGGATGACAGAAAATTAACCTAATCAGCTCAGTGAAGACGACTCAAATGCTTTAACAAGATTAGGCCCAGGCCACTCCCCCTGCCATCTTTCCCCTCTAAACACCTTTCCGCTGCAATCTACCGCACACAAGCTGACGAGCTGAGTGACCTCATTAGCTCATCTGCTCTGCAGATTTTCTGCCGGTGTGGATACCGACCTATGGTGTTTACATCTCGCACTAAAAAAACACCCAGACCGAGGTTCCTACAGCAGAGCAGCTTTATTATGTAAGATTCATCACATTAAGTTTCATTCAGGTGTGAATTCAGACAAACAGAACAGAGCCAGAGTTATTGCTTGCTTCAGTTTATTTACTACAAATCACATAAATGTGAAATCAGTGGACTCAATATGAGACTTTTCCAATGTGTACCATATATAGATTTCATATAGATTTCATTTTTTAAAAGTATCTAATTTCCTGCTTTTTTAATTGTGTGAAATTTAGCTTGTAGAGACTTGAAACATACAGTAATTGATATGATCATGACTAAATCAAAACCATCAATACTTGTAATGCATAACCATATGATGAGAATGCAACTTTGGCAATTATACAAATACAAATCTGTCTCAAGCAAGCTTGAAGTTTCTGCAAGTGCATGTAAGGTTGTGGCAGATTTGAGGACACCTGTCTCTGACAAGAGCCAGTTCACCTGTTGAGTTGAGTTGAGTTGATGACACTCATTGTTGGTGAAAAGTCAAAAGGACTCAACCATGGAAATATTGCACACTGAAGAAGGCACACATTTCCCCTGTGCTTTTGAGATTGAACAAAACAACGGCGATAATCTAATCGGTTAGGATCTGCAAACCCTTTTTTGGGCTTTAGTTACATAATTTCACACTTTCATCTTTGTTTTTTCCTCCGACAACACAGTTTGATCCTGTAAATCTCTGTAAATGTATGAAAGGGGTGAACAATATTCTTTCAAAAAGAATTCCTCCATTTGGTGTATTGTTGATGGTGGTGGAGAGCGTGGTCTGATGCATCAGCCCTAACTTTCCAATTAAGTGTTCAACTGAGAAGACTCAACGAGACCTGGTCACTATGAAGGCCTCAGTAAATGATACCTCCTTATTTCGGTAAGCAAGAATCTACGTTTTTGTTATGTTACTCCACTGATTTATTCAGATTTTTAACGCTGCCAAGGAGGATATGTTCTCACTTGTGTCTATTTGTTGGTTTGTGTGTTTATTTGTCAGCAGGATTACCAAAAAGTACTGGACTGATTTGTGCCAAACTTTGTGGTGTTGTAGTTTATTATAGAATCAAAACTACTGCATACCCACTGCATGCAAATGTCCATAACTATTCACTCTATTAATACAATATAGATCAGCAAGCTTCCCTGCTATATTCTTGTATAAAACAACACAAGCACTACCTCAGTCAGAATAGCCTTAAATCTATCTATGACCCATGAGGAATCTCTTCAATGTAAACTTATTCAGGGATTCTATAATAAATAAGGCTAAATGTTTAGTTTCCTTTATAAATCATGGACAAAAATAAAGCTTATCATCTAGCCACATAGTCTGCCTTAAGTGTGCCAGTTGTAAATATTCAAAAAGTCAGTGTTTCAGGAATTACAAGTAATGTACAAGTATGTAATTAAAATAGCTTGCAGAACAGATCCAACAGGATGAATTTCAGGCATCAAACAACTTTCTCAACCTACTGGCAAACATGCAAGCAATCCTCTAATAGGATCACCTTAATTGGACTTGTGCAGTGTCACCAGACAACAACAATATAAAACAAGGTTTCACTCTTGAGGCAGTGTAATGCTTAGCTGGCCTTTTGGTTTGAGATGTTTGCTGTCATTATTTGAGTGGGTGAGAGCACAAAGCGGATGTGATAGGCCGTTTGACTGAGGTCAGATCTCTTTTGCATTTCTCCATGCCGATATTACCCCATCATCCTGACCTCTCCGTGGGCAGACTGGTGTCAGGAAGTGCGAGAGAGGTGTCAGGTCAGCATGTGCAGCGTCCCACATCACAGAGAGGTATAGAGAGGAGGAGGAGATGAGACGGGATGTGGAGCGGTTGTGACAGGTGAACTAATGGCTTTTGAGAAAGAAAGGGCACAGGGATGAAAGCACAGGCTGTGATCTCTTTATACAGCTTACAGAGGGACGACTTATTAAAATGAGGAACGGATGCAGAGAATAAATGAGTTGACCTAAAACCCCTGGGTCACCACCCCCCTGCTTGCACTTGTGTGTGTGATTGCCTCCACCCCCACACTGATTGACAGCCTCTGTAGTGGTCTAATAATGCTTTGGGTATTTTTCCCAGGCCATGAAAAACTCCTCAAACCACAGACTCGAGCACTGGCTGTTGCATGTGGTGGTAGAAACGTGTCCAGAAATGTGGGGCTCAAAAGTTAACAGATGAGATTGTTACAGCCTTTATACCTTCCCAAAAATGACCATTTAAATGGTCATTTAATCATTCAGTTCTCATGTGCTGTGTTTATATTACCCAGCCATTAGTGCACATTTACAGAAGTGTCAGACATGTCTGCAATAACTTTATCGTAAATAAGATTAGATTAGACCCTTTACACTTTCATGTGGGATCAAGGTTAAACCAAGGTTATGTCAATTCAACACATTTAAAGCCTGGTAGAACCATGTTTATTTTAGAGCCATAAAACTCTGCAGTGAGTTTAAGTGCTGGAATAAGTACATTTACTCAAATACTGGACTGATATACAATTTTTAGCTACTTTACCTGAGTATTTCCATACATTTCAGAACTGTACTATTATTCATACTATTGTACTATTTACACTACTACGTTTATGTGCATTGGCTGTGGTTACTATCTACTTTACAAATTACAGCTTTACAAACAAAACATTTGTTGACCTTATAAAATGATGCATTGCCATGAATTAAACTACCAAACATTCTATGAATCAGATAACTTGGATGGAAGTGAGGATAAAAATGATTATAATAATGGTTGCTGTGATTGTAAGGTTACTTTTTTTTTTACTTCAGAAAAGAGAGTTGACTTGAGAAATGGCCCTGAAATGAACACCTTCTGAAGGTAGCTCTAACAATCAGATGACATAATAGTTGTTAGTATATCACTCACATGCTGTAACCATTTGACTTGGAGTATTTTTACATTCCTGTATTGGTACTTTAGATCTGAATACTTCTCCTGACACTGTATAGATGCACAAATATTGAGTCAGTCATGATTAAAATAAATAAAAATCTTTCCATTAGATATTCCGTCCCCTTTGTACAAGAGTCACCCTGAGGTTACAACAATCATGTCATCTAAAAAACCTTTGATGAACTCAGAGGCTCAACACAGATCTTAGAGAGAGGGAACACAAAATGGAGCGATAATTGTATCATCTGCTCTAATGGCGGCTATTACAACAATAGCGATGGTGACCTGGAGCCATGGGGGTAGTGTGAAGGATCGGCCCTCTGAGGTGACCTCTGCTCGGGAAAGGGCAAGCTCAGGCAAGAGTCAGGGTGTCGGGATCACCACCTCGTCTGGCACTCTGAACCCTCCATTCACAGGCTAACAGCCAGGCATCACTGTGACCCTGTGGGTGTGACACTCAACCTTTGCCTTAACCTCCTGACCGTTAGCCACAGCTGCAGCTGACCAGCTCATATAGGTCAGGGCACAGGGTCGGCTGGAGGGGGGAGTGGGGACGGAGATGATTGAGAGATGAGTGAGGAGAGAAGATGGAGGGAGAGTGTAAAGGCAGATCAATTGAGGTATCAGTGAGATGTGAAGCGCAAAAGATGGGTGAGGACAAAGGAAGAGATAAGCTGGGGCTTTTTTAAAGGGTTGGTTCACCCAGATTATGAAAAAAAGGAAACAATGTCAAGTCTAGATACTTTTGGTGTCTAGATTTTTAGATTTGTCCATGTGTTAAAATATCTGCATCCTTTCCAGTACAATCAAGGTGAAGGGGATTTGCCATTTGTGATGCTCAAAACATTTAAAGGATAAGGCAGAGGTTATTCTGTATTTTCTGAAATCACCAAAGCCAACATTAATGCAGCAATTCCCAGCCTGGGACTGGGATCCTCTAAGGTGCTGCAGTACAAATCATACTTCTTTAAATAAAACAATCAGAGTTGTACTGAGTGCATCTCAAAGACATGCAACCTGTGATAATACCAAGGACTCATTATTTGGGTGAACTGACCCTGTAAAGAAATGTAAAGCTCTTTCTGCCTAGAGAGAGTGAGATGAAAAGAACTATGAAAATGGAAAGAAGACAACTGGGCAGGCCGTACATTTTGTGTGCATATCATCCATTGTCCTGGCCCCATCCCCCTTCTCACAGCATTGTCACGACAGCACGGCCGGCCAGGGGAGGCTTTATTGAGTCGGCTTGTACGGGAAAAAGGACATGTGTGCTGTCGAGGTCAGTCCGGAGGTCCTCAGTGGATTGAGTCCTTGAGTCAGGCTTACACATTCATGACTGCATGACAGCTGTTTCTCTGAAATAAGGAATGTGTCTTGTGATGTGTGAGTCCTGTTAGACAAGTTAAGCTCTGGAATTCTGTTCAGTTTACTGGCAACTCTCACAAGGGGTTGAATAGGGGGAATTCATAGCGATTTGTGTGTTCTACTGCCCTACATACTCTGTATTTACTTCTCGAGAGCCAATGAAGGCCTGAGCTGACTGCTACAGATGGGCGGATGGATGGATAGGTAGACAAATATTTCTGTACAAGGATAGAAAACTAAATAAAATTAAACTATACTATTAATAAAGGGATATCTGCTGAGATCGGGATGCAAGGACGTTCAAAACTCTATACACTTACTTCAAGTGACATACATGCAACTTGAATTCAGCAAAAATGTTCACCGTGGTTGATGCTGATAACACTTGGCTATCATAATGGCTGATTCTCTGACCGAAGAATCACAGAATCACAGAACAGTCTCTTCCCTCCTCCACTCCACAGCCTCCCCTGCAGTTTTTGGTGTTCCACTCTGGTTGTGGTGACTCTCCATCATGGCTGCCACTTTCTGCTCCAGCCTCCATACCTGCTCCCGGTACTTCCTGCGAATCTGCCGGTACGAGCTCAAGGCTTTACTGGAACAAAAGACACACACAAGATCCAATTTAGTGCATGCACATTTGCTTTTTAAATTTTAGTTGCAGAAAGATGGTGATGAACAAAAGCAATAACTTTATAACATCTATTAAATACATTTCCAGGGTTATTTACCTGTGAGCCTGTGTGAGCCGTGCAATCTGTTCTCCATTGTCTCTCCTGTGTGCGGTGCTGTCTGAGAGAGCTGTGTTCAGTGAGTCATGGACTAAAGCTAATCTCTTCTTCAGGGCTTGTTCCCTAAAAACAAGCATAAGATCAGATGCAACACAAGGAACAGCGTACTGTCAAGGTATTAGCTGTAACACTAAAGATATTTGCTCACATAAATCATATAAAATCTATATAAAGAATCATAAATGTTTTAATTGTGTATCATTGACCTTAGACAAATGTGATGAAGGGCGTTCACAGCAGTGCTTTATTTAGAAGTGTTCACAGTTCACATTTATCACGCTGAGAGTGTGATGAGAAAAGGATGCCCTCTGAAGAACCCGATGGAGAGAAATAACTAGAAGCTTTTTATGCCTCAAGTCGACATTTCTGCTGATATTGTTCCTAAGCAACAGATCAGGACCAGCAATGTCTACTTAAACCAGGCGACAGGTGCCTATAGGATTCATTTTACACTGGCTCCATTCATTAGGTACCTAACAGAAATACCTCACCTTTGCAGGACAGCCTGCAGCTCTTTCAGAATGGGCCTGGTTCGAGGTCCAGCAATGTCTCCATCAATACCCAGTTTAGCTGCGGTCTCACAGAACCTCTGAAACATAACATTCAGTTGGGTTTATTTTTGAAGCTCAAACAAAGCCCTTTCCATTCTATCAGAAAACATGGTGTAAGCAGTCTAAAGTGAAGCAGGGTCTACTCACAACCGTTTGACCGAGGTTACTTATGTCTGTGATTCGTGAGCAATTTAAACAAAGAATTATCTTTTTTCCCCTCATAGATTTTTTTTTAATTTTCAATGTGGCCTGAAAGAAAAACACATACCTACTATTTATAAAAAGAAAGCAAAGACTGCAGAAAAGTCATAAAAAAATGTTCTTCTGTTTGGTAGAAATATGTTTTGTTGTTGTTGTCGTTTTATTTATTTAATGTCTTGTTGTTGTTGATGTTCATAACCTTGCAATACTTTTGTGAGGACAGAATCTTCTGCACAGAAAAGTGCAGAAGATTTATTAAGCTGAGTGGCATGATTTTGGCTAAAACATTTAACAGGGTAAAGTTGAAAGTAGAAATCAGGAAATGCGCAGAGCTAGACAGAAAGCTATGTTAAGCTATTTTCTTTTACACCATAAAAAAGGAATTTTTATGAAGAAAAGACGACAGGGTTAGAGGGAAATTTTAATGCTTGAGGCATTTTTTGGCAAAGGGCTGTGCAACTTCCAGAGAACCTAACATGTGGGGTCCAAAGTCACAGAGCTAGACAGAAAGCTATGTTAAACCTAAAGTAGCTGTTCACTCCTCTGTCATTTGATAATGACAGAGGTGTGTGGTGCAGTAGAAATCTGTGCTGCAGCGACAGGACAGCCCAGGAGAAGACCTTGTGGAACCAAAATATCCTTCTTGGCCTGGAGGGATTCTGCTTTGGTAGATGTATGATTTCCCATGTGGGACACCCAGGTTTGAAGCGGGTTTGTCACAGTAGACCAAAGTCCTGTTCCCTCTTGCTCATTTCACCTTGACTTTGTGTTATTTGAAAATTGAAAATTGAAAAAAAAAAAAAAAAAAAAAAAATCCTATGTTGCTGCTGTTAGAGTCTGCCCTACCTGTTGTTCAGTCTTATGATCCTCCAGCTCCTCTCTGAGACTTTCTGGGACGAAAACTCCAGCTGCTTCCTGGGCCTTCTGGGCCATTAAACTCCACTCCAAACACCTCAGCTCCTTCTCTTTAAGGCGGATCAGAGCTCGCAGGTCTGACATCTCCTCCTGAACCAAAACAGTTAAACCATAAACCATAGTGACTTTAACGCAAACAGCAAGTAAAGCTGTAGATGAATAATGTCCGAAACAGTGGTAGAAGCACAAGATCTGGAAATTTTATCAAAACCAGCAGGTTTTACCTTCACTTTTCAGGCTCTTCTGAAAGGTGAAAGGTAAAATTTAAATCAAACATGCAGTAGGCATGTTTGATTTAAATTTTATACTACTGCCAGGAGTATCCCCAAATATTTAATAGCATACATAAATCCATTGATTCGTGGATTCACTCCCTATATAACATAAACTCAGTAGTTTACACTGAGCAGTAAATTGAGGTTTTGGACACTTGCCTCATCACTCATGGGTGTTGTATCATACAATGATAACTTTTGCATCTATAAAATGCAGTTTATTACATTGTGGGATTGTTAGCAGTAAGTAGCGTAGATCATCGTTCCACTGTGGGAACTGAGGGCACTGTATAGAGTATAAATTTACTCGGTATTCAACCACTCAAATGAAATAACTTATGGTAAATATAATGTACTATATGTTGAATAGAGTGTTAAGGGTTAAATCATTTAGGAAATAATTAGTTTGCCTGGTCTGGCCTTTAAGATAAATTAACTGATAACTAAGGAACTCTCAGTTCTGGCTGTACTAGTGCTCACTGACCTCAGATATCTGCCAGCAGAGTGTCTGAAACTTCACTGTATGTACACTGCAAACAATGTGTTTTGGCATTGTGAGCTAAGGGTAGTGTTATGTAGTAGAGTGTAGATTTGGCCTGTAAAGATGATGCAAAACGTGACAATGACATTAAGACATCATGTCCTTACATCAAGGTTTTGGTTGTTTTTTTGTTTTTTTTTTTCTGGACATGGTAAGACCTTCATCATGCAAATTTAGACACAGGCCTTGAACACACAGCTCCTACCCTGACAGAGATGAGTTCATAGAAGAGGGAAGCCTTCTCTTTCTTGGCATCAGGAGGTCTGATGTTATCTTTAGTCACATGTCCTCCTTTTGACCCGGTTTCAGGGCTCGGTTTGCTCTCTACTCCTGGACTTGGTTTAGGGAGACAAATGGCTGCCCTGTCCCTCTTCAGGCGCTCGATTTGCTGACGGAGGACAGCCTCTCGATTCACCAGCTCAGGTGCCCTGTGGGGTAACAGGTAGTGAATGACTAGACAAAAAAATTGGCATTTGAATGCAAAAATTCTTCATTATTTTCCCACTATAGTGAATCATCTCTAATAGCTTTTGATAAATGTAGCCAATATCATATTGATCTCTGTCAGTCTGACCTGTAAACATGACTGACACACACTTTCCTTTCTGACCGTTCCTTTATGTTGCTTGATTGTATAACAGTACTTTAAAACATTACCTTGACCCTGTGCAACTCTGTGTTTCCATCTCCTCTGTGACCCCTGCTGTTGAGAAGGAGGTGGACAGCTCCTCAGTTCCCATGTTCCTGAGTTGAGATGAAGGACTGTCGGGCTGCTGCCTGTCACCGACTACCTCTGATGAGTGGAAAAAACATGAGCCCACTGTGTGTTTGCGTGTGTGTGTGAATGACTGTGAATGACATGCATACCTACTGTGTACGCACATGTCTGTGTGCAGTGAGGTGTGAGCAATATTAAAAAGTGGTATTCAAACACCTGCTAGGTCTGTGTGCACAGGAATGCTCTGCTGCTTCTTGGCCTCATAAAGTGACAATAGCTCGCTGTAGGCCTCTTCACACTCCTCACTGTCAATCACAAGCACAAACACAAAATATGTCCTCGCAAGATGAGAAGAACCGAAATCAGTGTTAGACTGCTTACCTGTGCACATTTATTCCTTTGACACACGTCAAACAACATTGTAACACTGACAAAGATTCTAAATATGTGTGCAGACAGGCCTTTGTACTGGTGTGACAGGTGTGTTTTATGTGTGTACCAGTATTTGAGAGCCATCTGCAGGGCAGAGCAGTCGGACTCAAGTCTGTTTAGTGTAATACTGATCTGCTCCGACTCTCCCTTCCTTCGCTCCAGAGCTGCAGTCAGACGTTCATTTCTGGCCTTCAGCCTCTCAATGCACCTGGGATAATAGGAGAGAGGATGAAGAGGTTAAGAGCAAGTACTGAAGAGAACAACTTCTTTTTACAAATAGGTTTAGTTATACAAATAATACAGCTGCTGCGAAGAAAGCAACACCTTTACCATATTGGTTAGGGCTGGTTCCTGACCATTTAGATTTTCAGTGTAATTATTCCAGTTAAATAACTGTCAAATGTGAATAGGTCACTAGCCTAAACGTAACCGTAAACATTTGGACTAACTAGCAAAGCTAATAAATCTACTCTGCTCTGCTAAAAGATGTGTAGGTAGCTGTTGGGTATCTGCAAAGTTCACAATCCTTTTCACATGCTTTGCACATTCTGTATGTGAAATCCTGAGCCAGTCATACAAGTCAAATTCTCTCTGCACACCCATATACAGAAAGAAACAATAATCAGTTCCCGTGCTACTTTCCCATATTACTTTTTGACTATTTACAATGTGAAATACCTCACAAAGGTCTTTGGACCAAAACATAACTGTTCAAAGAATTTAATATGTCTCCATATCATGCTGGAGCTGATTTTTGTTGCCTTGAAACATCCCGGGCTGCTCCTCAGACTCACCTGTTCAGTCGTTCCGTCTCGGAGTCCAGGCTGATGGGGCTGGGACAGGGACTGCTTGAGTTAACAGAGCCCAGTGGAGAGCTGTCTCCACCAGCAGAAAGAGATGTTAGACCTCTGTTAGACCTTCTTCTGTGGAGTAAAGGAGAACCAGGGAAGGGAGGAGAGGCCAGGCCTGGACTGAGAGTGGGCCAGTAGGAAGGAGAACTACTGCCTGATCTCCTGACCTTATGGAGACCCGCCAGCTGAAAGACAAGAGAAAGCGTACTACATTTATCATCACTATGACTCAAACCTCCTATCCACCAATAAACACATGTTGGACTAACTGAATTATATTATAAAACCTAGTGTTTGGCTCCATAAAACTGTTTTTTTTTTCTTCTAGAAATATATGCACACTTCTTAAAGTGATTCATCTTTTTGGCATTTTCATACTTTGCATTATACCTGTCATATGCAAAACTGATGGCAGAGTAACTCCCACCTTGTTCTTTTCCTCTTCCATCTGCATGATGGTGTTCTGTGTTCTTTCCAGCTCTTCCTGGTGATTGTGCAAGGGGTTTTTGTGAACAGAGTCATGTTTCTCCAGATCCAAGATGTCCCCCTGATACTGGTCCTTTGACGAGGCTGATGGACATGATATCCCGAAATCTCTTTCCATCTCCTCCAATATCTGCAACCGGTGAGCGAAAATTACTAAAGAGGCTTGTGGGAGTCTAAAGAGAGCCTGAACACTGATGTATTTTTATCTTAAACTTATCCATTAAAACCTGGACAGACATGGCAATGCTGAATCTCTTCATGACATTTTTGGAATTTATGGTTTTTTGTTTGTTTATGTGTTTTTATCAGAAAATAGTTAAAACTATTGATTGCATAGAATAAGTTGGTTTAGGAAAATCTGTCAATATTAGCTTATTGTTGAATTTTTAAATGTTATAATGTTTAATGTTCAAACACATCACTGAATCACGATGAATTTGCTCGTGTATTAATACCTGAGTGGCTTTAACCCAGCTCTCCTGGGCTGCTCTGAGATGCTCTTTGTGCTTGTCATGGTCAGAAGCTGTAATGGGGGCGGCCCAGGTCCTTCTACAGCTGATGGAATCCTCCACTGATGATAAAACCTCCTGCAGCTTTGTCCACACTACACCACTGCCCACTAGAGGATGAAGTGTTGAGGTGCAGTCAGTTGTGTTCGACAGCATGACAGCGGCCGTTTAATATTTTACAGGAATGGCATCTTCCTTTCATATGAAAATATAAAAGTTGTTTTTACCATTCTCACTTTAATGTGTGTTTGCTTTTCCTCAAGATAACTTGCTGTATTTTATATACTTGAAGCAAATATTAAAAAATAATGCATCAGTAGTTCTTTTGGACACAGGTGGGAGGAAAGATCGCCTACAAAAAGTACAGGTGCACAGGATCAAAGGATGAGGTCTACTGAACAAAGACAAAGTTACACAGTGCTGGTGCCAACCTCGGTCAGTCAGTGGAGGTTTAGAGGTGGCAGCAGAGGCAGTGTCTCTCTCTGGGCTGCTTCTGACCAGTCTGTGAGACAGAAGGTCAGGAACCAAAGGCCTGGACGGTGCTGGTGGTCTCAGGTCCCCTGGTTCACTGCAGAAGAAGAGTAGAAAACATTTAAGTAAGTTTTTGTTGAGGCAACCTAGAAGCTGAACAATATGTTGTTAAATGAAGGGAATTATGCAAGAATATACAGTAATCATGGCCCCACAAACATCTGTATTCAAAGTGAGGCCAGGCACATTATTTCAGACCAATTTTATGATTTTAGTGTCAAACACATGGCTGCTGTAAATTTACATATCTCTTACCTTGGTGCTTTTAATGACCCCATCTTCTTGTTTAGTTCAGCAATGATGCTGAGCAGTGTGCCCACTTCTGCCTCACATTGAGCCAGTTCTGCTGGTGAAGGCTCGAGCTTTGCTATGGGGTCAGAGCCCTCAGGGTCAAAGGTCATATGGTCAATCACCTCGATGTCACACCCTGACCCAGCATCCAGGCTGTCACATCTGATCAGGCTGGAATCCTGCAGAAACATGGTGATGTGTTTGGATAATTTAGATCATAAGGCAATATACAACAAATTTCAGCTCTTTTTTGATTGTGCTTACTGCATAAGTGAGGAGTGGCTCATAATTAAACTTAGCAAAATCATCCCTTAGTATATATCCACATTAAAAGTCAGTTATGCCCTTGAATCAGACATTGTTGCTGCACAGTTCAGTGGCTATTGTTTTTAGCAGCGGAAAAGGAGGAAGCTAAAACATCCTGAGATCCAACTTCCTGCCTAGCAAATATTTGTGGACCAAACCATCTTTTGTTTTACACAAAGAAGTTAAATGCCTAAAAAAATGAAACATGAAATTAGAATGAAATACCTCTATTTTAAGCTGCCATAAACTACATATGATGTCTATTAATATTCCAAAATGATACAATTTGTAACATCCACCTTTTAATCACATGAAATTGAACATACACTATATTGTGCAGGTGATAATTGACAACATACTTCAAATTCCTTATCCCTAACCAGTTACAGAGGGTCCATCATAGCATGCACTGGGCAAAAAGTAAAGCACCATGGATAGTTTCCCATACAAACACTCATATTTACAATTTCTGGCAGCTTAGTGTCTCAAATTCACTTAATACTGTGAACATCGGGAGGACGTGCAAACTGTTGGCTGCAATCACACTGGTGCCACTCAGTGAGTAATATTGTTTATCAAAAATCCTGCTACTAATTCACACTGGTGGGGAAAGTTATGACTTCTAATTCTGTAAAAAGTGGTTGTTCTGTTGTAGATTATGTTGGAACAACATGTGGCATCTGTTTAAGGCACAACTTGTTGTGCTCCAGGTCATGCAACAACCCTTATGTTAAGTGACATATTTTCAAGATAAACAGAGACACTTCATCATAACTTACCTCCATACTTCTTGATCTTGACGCCTGCCTCAGTAATCTAGTTCCTGATGTGTTGTTCACAACCCAAAATTAAACATTTGGCAAAAAGAGAAGGTGTTTTCTTCTGTTCTGCTAGTTTGTCCTCCTATAATCATATTTTCCAGTAGTCGCTGTGACTGTCGGCTTTCTGCATGTCTGCCTGTTTAGTGTGATGAATGAAGTAAGTGGAAAACACTTAGAAAGTCATCCCCACCCATTCCCTGTCACGCTGTGTCCTTTCCTGTTTTGTCCACAGTGAGCTTCCATGCCTTTTTAATAGCAGACTACGACCAGTGGTGTGAACTCAGGATATCCAGAGCTGCTCTGCACTCAAAAATGATACATTTGTAATGTGATGTAATTAGAAATATGAAGTGGCAATCAATTTGTTCCATGACAACTGACTTAGAGTATCACAGAGGAGTGTACAGATTATATTTATCATATGTCTATTTATTTTACCCATGCCTAAAGCCAGTCTGGAGCTAGCTGCTCCAGGTTTTGCAGAACTGGGCTGACTAGAGACAACCAAACATGATCTGTACAAGATCATATGTTATTACAATCAGTTTCTTTTTATATGTAGGACTTTGTTTTTAATTTCTTCATCCTGGAGTCAGTCTGTCAAGACAAAAGATAAAGTGCCTGAAATGGTGTAGACAAATTAAATCACTTATGGGATAATTTATTAATTACTCTTTATATTCTACTGCCACTGCTACATCTCCTTCTACTACTATAATTACCTTTATAAGAGCGTTACTATAACAGTAATAGTAGAAGCTGAAGGAAGAATGGAAACTCGATTACCCAAAATGCCATGAGGCAGCGCAGTTCCGGTTGGACCATTTCCGGCGAGGAAGTTGTCCGTTCAAAACAGATGTTAGCTTGTCGTTGAAATATTTTGCAACTTTCAATGAGTTTTGCGTTAGTTAAATCCTAGAAGTGTCGTACTTGTTATTCACGTAAGTCTACTTCTTCATTTAAACCTAACACACTTCACAATTCACGACTCGTCTGCTTTAAGTCAGTTTATATTAAAAGATAATTGATGCTAACAGCTAAGACGCAGCTGTGCTCTGACAAAACATTACGTTGCTCCACCAGTTTTTTCAGCACAAAATGTTTGTTGGCCACTTGGACTCTGTGACCCTCTGTCTGAACGGGTAATACTCCCTGTAAAGTTGAAATAGCACTTGTGTGTTCACACAGACAGAGTCGCACCTTGTGTTGCGTTACTTTTATGTATTGTGCACTGACATGTTTTTGAACGCAGAAGTATGATTATGAAGTTTGTGTAGACTGCGGAACCCCATGCAGTTTTTGTTGTGCTCATTGTAGGATTCGGACAAGATTTTTAGGATGTTGTACTTGAAGACCATTTGATGAAAGAAATTGTGGTTAAAGTTTCTCTGCGTGGCAAAACTTACTTGCCACTCATCCAATCTCAAATCATCATCTCTCCCTCCTTAGTAACCTCTTTATCCATGGAGACCCCAGAGCCTGGACCAGCAGATGGAGAGGAGCGTCTGGTGGAGCTGCGACCTCGGACACGCTCCAACCCTGAAGGTGCTGAGGACCGTCGTAGCAGCACGGGCAGCCTGGGAGGCAACAATAACCCAAACATATCTCAGCCTGCAGTGGGCAGTCGTGTGGAGGGGGAGGGCGAGGCTTCAACCAGCGACAGTCCTCCGAGTTCCACCACCACAACCGTCTCAGGAGCTCCAGCTCAGACTGTAGTTCCTGCAGCTGCAGCAGCGGCTGCAGCCAGTGCCACAGTGCCTCTGTCTACTGCAGCTGTTGCAGCCAAAGAGAGGCCGAAGCCAGCACAGCAGCAGTCCACACTGACAGCCTCCGTCCCTCCACCAGCAGAGTACCAGCTCCGAGTGCCCCGTGTCAACTGCCCAGAGAAAGTGGTAGGCCTACATAACAGTTCTGATTTGTGAGGTTCCACATTAAAACCCAAACTTATTTTCAGCCCAGGATTTATTTTATCTGATGTTGTCTTTCTTATAACAGATTATCTGCTTAGACCTTTCTGAAGAGATGTCTTTGCCAAAGTTAGAGTCTTTTAATGGGTAAGCTGTAGTAAAGCGAATCAGTAGTTCACAGAGCTAGTGTTTCATATTTGCCACCACTGCCTGATTTGATTGTCTTTCCATTTAGGTCTAAAACAAATGCCTTGAACATATCTCAGAAGATGATTGAGATGTTTGTCAGAACTAAACACAAGATTGACAAACGTCATGAGTTTGCCCTGGTTGTAGTCAATGATGATGCCCTGTGGGTGAGTCCAGGAGCATTTTAACCTCCTCCAAATGTTACATGCAATTTCTACATGATGTATCTACGCCACATGTCTCCAGTTCTTTTAGAATACTTTCTGAATTCTATTTCTTATGTGTGTGTCTGTCAGCTGTCAGGTTTCACATCTGACCCCAGGGAGCTGTGTAGTTGTCTGTATGATCTGGAGACTAATGTGTGCGAGTCCTTCAGTATCCTTTTATTCAAAACAAATTCTTAAACAATGGAAATACATTTCATGCTATGAAGCGAGACCTGGGACAGTTTTAGCCTTAACTGTTCTCTGTAGACCTGGAAGATCTCCTTAATGTAATGTAAGTACTGTCTGACTACAGCCCTTTTTTTTTCTCTCATAAAACACATGGAAAGTTACTTCAGTGGTGGTCATCTCTTCTTCTCTTGTCTTTCTAGTCGCCAGAAGATTGAGCTACCGCTGATGGAGAATGTTCAGACCATCCCACCTCCTTATGTGGTGCGGACCGTGCTCATCTATAGTCGACACGCAGGACAACTTCAGTTCAACCCTTCTGAGGCTGTTAGTGTAAGTGCAACACTTCTGAGATATTTCCTTTTTCTGTATGTACTTCATACCCAGAATCACTACTTTGTACATTTGATTTTTTTTTTCAATGTGCTTTTGATTTCCTTACTGAGAGACACTTTTTCTTGTAGTATCTTCTTGGCTGCATTGAGCAGCACTCTAACTTTAAATGGAAGTGAAAACCTTGTTTTTGCTTGTGTCCTGTTACAGAAAATGCTACAGTCTCCATATTTTTTCTTTGATGTGGTGTATCTACACAACGGTGTGGAGGAGCAGGGGGATGAGATGAGCTGGAGGGTGAGTGGAGCAGCTGATGAAGTGGGTTTTGGTTGTCTACAGTAGTTACATGACATAATGCTATAGATCAAATCACCACAGATAACAGCCATGACTCCTTTCCATATTCACTTGGAACAGGACATGGAGGAATTCTTTTTTTGGTGTTTTTTTTTTCTCTGCTTTTATTCCTTACATCGTTCATTCACCACCAGGGGAACATTATCAGCGACAGTCTGATGAGTCATCTTTCTGCTTTAATGGAAAATAACTAGCTACATTTCTTCAAGTATTGTACTTAAGTACAATTTTGTAATACTTTACTTTATTTGAGTTACTATTTGATTTACTTTTGATTTCACTTTATATTTCTACTCCACCATTTTTTCAGTGGTCAAGGTCAAGGTCAAGTCAATTTAAAACATATGAATAGCTAAAAAATATGGTATTATAGGTTGAAATACCCAACAGCCACACAGTTCCTCCTCACAGTTAACCTCTGAGGAAAATTGTTTTTTGGCCCCTCCTTCAGTGTGTGCCCAAGAGGATCAGGTTTGTTGGGTGTGATGTCTCATTAGATTATTTAAGTAGCATTATAAATCTTCAGTTTCACCCCTGGTCTCAGTACTAACTTCTGTCTTGCCTGTTGGAATTATCTTCCTGTACAGTATTTAAGTGCTTCTGTGCTTCCTTTAAATTTAGATTTAAATAGAAGCACTTCATATTTACATGATATAGTCTGAATATTCCCTTATTGTACTATCTATGCTTCTGTGACACTCACTGAATTTACATTTTCTGTCTCCAGGACAACTATACCTCTTTCTGCAACCTGGACTCAAAGGGCACGTGCTATCGCTTTGAGGTTTCCCTGAGTGGACCCGCCATCGAGCTGCACAACTGCATGGCCAAACTTCTGGCTCACCCTCTACAGAGACCTTTCCAGAGTCATGCATCTTACAGCCTCCTGGAGGGGGAAGACCCCCAGGACATTGAGGCAACAGTCTAAAATGATTCACAAATCCACAATGATTCACTCACAAAGCCCTGCTTTTCTGTGAAATTTACACACTGTAGTTTACCAGAAAGGGGCTGTTTTTTTCTAAGTACACCTTATTACCTACGTTTTTTTTTTCCATTTCCTGCCACAGAGCAATAATTTTTAATAATATTTGGGAAAATCAGGTGGAGTCCGAAAGACAGGGAAGGATTTCAGCACTTTGCTTTCAACACTATTGTGTTTCTGTAAGAGAATGAATGAGTCAATGATTGCTCTAAGCCAGGGAAGTAATACAATGATCTGGCGGTTAGCAATAAAACTGCCAGAGGATTTCTGAGGGTGAAGTAATGAAGTGGATGTCAGAGTCCAGGACTAGGACACAAGTAGACAGAGAAGATAAAGAAGGAATAAAAAAGGAAAATTAAATAGTTAAAGCATCAGGCTTTGTTAATCTTGCTCCCTCACCGTTTTGTTTTTTCTTTTAAAAACTCAGTCTACACTGATCTCTCTGTAAGTCTTAAAGGGTAAAATCAGACAAACTGCAATACATAGTTTTCCATGGCAGGCCTTTTGGGACTTTAAAGTAATGAACTGTAATGTGATGTACTGTATCATGGCAGTTACGACTTCTGTAATATTTCCTTCCCTTTTAGTTGGTAATTTACACCTTTGTTGCCTGTTTTAATGTATTTTTTTATTTTCTAAGGGGTTGTTTTTAATCATTTGTTCTTTTGTCACTCTTGTGTGTCACACAGACAATGAAAGAATGTACAGTAATATAGATGTGGCTTCATTTGATTTAAATATTTTCCTTGACATTGAGCTCTGTGGCATTGAGCTCTGTGGTGGTTTGATTGTTAAAAAGGCCCCTCGCAGGGCCAGTCTAGCTGCACTTGAAACACATTGCATAGATGAGCTTCTTGAAGCTCTTTCTGGTTATTAAAAAAAAAGACGTTTAGTCATATTTTTCATGTTCATATATGTGCTGAAGTTTGCGTCTGTGCTTTCTACTATTTTGTCAGGAGATGGCAGCAAATTTCCTTGTGAGATAAAGCCAACTCTAAATTCAAAGGCCTCTTCAAAGTGCTACTGTCGTTTGTGAGAGCAGGCAGCAGTTTACTATTTAGATAACTACTATGTTTAAAATGCCAGATTTGCAGTTTTGGTCAAATACGTCTGCTTTGATCAGTATTAAACTGATTTTTGTGAGCTTTTCTGCTTAAATCATCACTGTCAGTCTAATTTCTGAATCTGCAGGCTTGTGTGACAGCATGATTAAGCAGTTATTGCACCTATTGTTGAAACCTTATCTCTTATCTACCTATAGCATTAATATTACTTCAGTGTTAGATATTTATTTTCCTGTCACCCCAAAGGTGTCTAGACTAAAGAGGTGTTTTTATCTTAGTCCACACCATTAGGTTTCCTGTTTTTGTTCAGAAGTTGATCCAACTTCTGTCCTAGTCATTCATCCTCTGTCACTCTAACATAAATTAGTTTTTTTTTCCGGCAAGGACTGGTTGTCAGGGGGACAATGGGGAGCAGGAAAACCATGGGCTCAGAGGACCTTTCCCCTTTCACACCCTTCCCCTGTAGAATCACTTTTCCTCACGTCATCACTGCAGATAACGGTGCGGGGGGATCCAGCATGTCTGTACTACAGGGGGAACTTGTTATTCCCTCATCCCTGAAGAATGACAGGTCCCTATTGTTTTCATTCTTTCACTCCTACACTGTGACTCCTTTCCGTGCTCACTTGGAACAGGATATGGTGGAATTCTTTTTTTTTCTGCTTCTACTCCTTACTTGGTTTACATTGTTCATCCATCACCAGGGGAATATGATTAGTAATTCTGCAACAATCTGTTGTAGCTATATTTAAATGCGGCACAGGCTGGTGAACGTTCTGGGTTTCTTTTATATCATGTGCAGACTAGCAGAAAATAACTTGGTAAATTTCCTCAAGTACTGTAGTTAAGTACAATTGCTTTTCATTCTACTTCATATTTCTACTCGACCATTTCTACTCTACTCCATTTCAGAGGTCAGTATTGTACATTTTACTCCACTACAGTGATCTGATGGCTTGAGTAACAAGTGACTTTTCAGGTCAAGATTTTACATTTAAAACGATTTTCTAAAAAATGTGATACATTATTATCTGTTTAAATACCTAACATCCTGTCTGAAAATCTGAAGAGGCCCCTCCCTCAATGTATGCCCAAGACCCAGAGGCCAACCAGTACACCTATCCTGGAGTACGTGGTCCCATGTGAGCACATTATAAACTAAGTCTGAAAACTATGGTATTTTCTAAAGTTACTGTCTTTTTAATGGGAAATTCTCTCTTTTTGTTACTGTGCCTCCAAAACAGCTTAGCATAGACACACTGTCTGTAGAAACACAAAGGGCTTAATAAGATATCCAGTTGATCTGATTAACTCACATTGCCTCATATCAGCTTCAAAGTTTCAGATACGTTTTCACACAGGACGTGGGCTGTAGGTTTTGTGAACCATCACTTACATTGGGAGCAAATCAGGAATCTTAATGGCCAATATGTACAAGAGAAATGATTACAGCAAGCAAAACCTGTTTCAGTGTACATATAGGTACCTGACAAGACAGACTTGAAAAAATGTCAATGTATCCTTTACTCACATGGATGTTAATAGACTGTTAATTGTGTGAATTTTCTGACATAATGATGAAATGCCTCCTCTTATGCACAAAACAGCAGCAGAGAAGCAAATATTTCAGCACTAAGAAGAGCATATGTCTTCAAACATACAGTATCTGGAGGGGTTCTTTAAACTTTATTTAATCTTCGCATCACAGCAATCTCTTTTTGTTCCAAACAGTCGGAAAATTTGGGCTGTGGTGCAGCTGGAGGCTGTAAATGTGACAGAGGTCGATGAGGGAGGGGTAAAGGATGGAAGAGAGGAGAGGGGAGTTGAGGGCCGGGCCAGGATGAACTGGAAGTGTGCCCCCAGCAGCATTTATAAACAAGGCCCCTTTACACACCTAAGGGTCATTGTTTACATCCATCCTTACGCACCATTTCTGCACCCTGACAGTGTGGCAGAGCTGAAGAACACAGAGAAAGAAACATCTCACTGTCAAGCTTCTTCCTTTTCTGCCCGACTGTGTTCATCTTGAAGATTCAGCACCTGCTGTACAGGGAAAATCACATCTGAGGAGGAAACCTTGAGAATTATTTTTGACCAAACAATTCTTGTTCAGATCTTCCAAAAATCAGCTGCCACCATTTCACCTCCAACAATCATGTACAGCTCCACCTGCTCCCGGGCCAAATTTGGCCAGGAGGCAAAGGAGCCCCTGCACAAGCCGAAAGGAAAAAGCTGTGGTTACTACATGAGGATCGTCTTCTTCTTTTCCTCTCTGATCCAGTCCCTCATCATTGTCAGTCTGGTGCTTTTCCTCATCTATGGACAGCCAGAGAAGTCTGCAGAGGAAAAGAGGGTTGAGGTGAGTGGATTCTGTAAAGATTAGAGCACGTAGTAAAATAGCCTTAGTTTAGTTTGTTAGGTATAAAAGAGTCCTCCTGAGATGTTATTAGACAAATACAAATTCTGAGCTTTGAATGATGCTTTGTGTCTGTTATAGATTCTCCACAGAAAAATCTTACAAGTGAAGTTTATAATTTTTTTAGTGAAATGGGTCTTAATTAGGCTTCAAAAATAATTGAAGCCTATTTTTCTGCTGTAACTTCAGAGGCAGAAATAACAACATCAATCATCATTAGTCTGTTGTGTGACTGTTATGTTATTTTTTTATTGGGGATATCACTATTTCATTTCACAACATTATGTCGACATGTTCATAGCTGTAAAATACAGTCATGGCGATGATGAGTAATCTGAATGTTATTCTGAAGGACCTGGAGCTGAATTTCAACAGGATGAGTGAGAACAACATCCAGCTGAGGAAGGAGAAAGGCGCGCTGGGAGCTCAGCTGGAAGCTCGCACAGCTGAGAAAGCTGCTCTGCAGAAAGAGATGGAGAAGATGAAGACTGATGCCAACAACACAGAGCACCAACTAAGAAATAAATTAGTAAGTAGATGATTAATGTGGAAAAGTTTTTAACACCTCTCAATCACCTTTGAAAAATTCTCTTTTCAACAAGAACAAATTAAGGTTAATGTTTTTACAATGTCTCAATTATACAGCATAACTGTTTCCTTGAATTTCCTTCAGCATTGTTGTAGTTTGCCTTTGGGTCATCATGGTAATAAAATACAACCCACAAATCATGAATCATCCAGCATTTATTTGTTTGTTTGTTTGTTTGTTTGTTTGTTTGTTTGTATAGCTTAACTGCGAAAGAGTTAGTGCGACAACACTTAGCATGATGACACGGCGTCCTACCCCTCCGATCCAGGCCCCTCCCATGATCACCACCAACAGTATGTGTTATCTACACCTTATAAACCCTTTTTAAAGGATGGCTTATTAGAAAGTGGTATCAGAATATTAGTAAATACAGAGAACGAAGTGTCCATTTAAGATTTCCTGTGTTGATACTGTTCTTCTCTGAACTCTCCAGGTGAATTAAAGACGTTGCAGAGCCTCAATGCTCAGCAGAAAGCTATGATCAGTCTCATTGAGGCAAACTTCACCCAGACGGTTCAGTACCTGAACCTTGAAAGAGACAATGCCCTCAAAGACCGAGACACACACCACCAGGATGCCATCACCCTGCGCAGAGAGAACACCATGCTGAAAGAGCAGCTCACAACCTACACCAGGTACAGTGCAGTCTGATTGTGAAAATATAAATATTGAAACACATTAAAAGTTTTGTGTGATTTTTTTTTTCTTCTATCAGGAAGTGCAAAGAGGACTTTGCTCAGTCTTTGGATGGGATCACAACGGTAACCAGGGACTTCCTGAACCGAATCAACAACCTGTTTCCCCACCAGCTGACCTTTCACCTCACCTGTGACAGCCAGCAGGTACAAATGGAAAAGATAAGAAACAGCTGCACAAACCTGTCCAAAGACGTGGAGAACAAGTTCCAGGTGTATCTAGACAACGTGGGCAATAAGGTGTGTGAATGTTTTGTAATTTAAGTGGGTGTGTGTGATCCTTTGATTTGATGTTATTGCTTTAAATGGCTGGACTAGAGACATGTTCAGGGCTTTTCCTTTATTTTACTCCGCGTATGCTGGAATACACAGCCTTGAGTGGCAGTGAAATAACTCAGTTTTTGCATGAATATGAACTAAAATAGACCAATATTTCTATCCAGAGGTGGAAGAAGGATTTAGATCCTCTACAAGTATAAGCCCTGAATTCAAAATCCTACTTAGGTAAAAGTACAGAAGCATCAGCAAAAGGTACTTACAGCATCAAAAGTAAAAGTACTCCTTTAGAAAAATGTGATATATAGTATATGATGGTATCGGACTGATACTGATGCATTACTGTATAAAAAGCATTTTACTGCTGAAACTAGTGGAGGTGCAGCTAGTTTTATTTTATATCCAGTTTGGTAGCACCGTCCAGTGTTACCAGTCTGAGGGTCGGGGCCCTCCAAAAGGTCACAAGATAAGTCTGAGAGGTCAAGAAATAAGTAATAGTGTAGGAAAAGCGGTAAAATGAATTTTTGCTACCAAAGTTTGGGTTCAGTTTTTAGATTTGTCTCTAATCTTAGTTTTTATTGTGACATATTAGGTACTTGAACAGTTATAACACTTAAATCTGAGGGACATTTCTCGTATCTAACAATCCAGACATTTTAAAACATATCTGTGAGAGGTCACAAGCCAGAAAGGTTGGGAACCACTGACTTATTCTTTACAATACATTATAAGCTTTCTCTGTGTTTGTTTTTTAATGAAATTATAGCTGTCAGATAAATGTAGTGGAGTAAAAATATTTTCCAACTGAATTGGTTGGGTAGAAGTATAAAGTAGCAATAAATGGAAACCGTACAGTATTTGTGTAAATTTGCTGGCTTACTTTCCACCCATTTATGTGGCATTTTGCTGTTCTGAGTTAGTACTCCTTTCTACTTAACCTCCTTTAAACTCCTGTTTGTGTTTTCCTGTTCTCCTTAAAGCTGATGGAATATTCCAAAGAACAAATTGAATGGGAAACCAGTTTCTCAAGGGAGGAAGTCTATCCGCTACATCATTTGCGATAAATCTAGCTAAAGAGACAGACATCCTCTGAGGTGAACTCATGGTCAAAGCAGAGGTGAAGTGCGTGGCTCTGCTGATACAGCAGCACTGTGCAGGACAACAAAAAACATACACTCAGCAAGGCTCTTTTTGGCTCTTTAAAGCAATATTTCATTTGGATGCAGACTCACTGAGGGGTCAAGGATCATCGTTTGCTTTTTTTTTGCTATCGTCTTTATCAGTATTTTCATGCAGACACTGATACAAATACAACTTTACAAAAAAAAAAAAAAAACGAAATCCAACAGTAACACAATAACTAACGCACACATTTTATTTTGTCAGACCAACAGTCCAAAACCAAAAGATACTTGGTTTATAGAGATGCATGTTTTATATAGAGATAAAAAAAAAAACAGAAAAACAGCAAACCCTCATACTGGAGAAGCTGGAACCAGAGAATGTTTTGCATTTTTTTTCTTAAAAATGACTTAAATGATTGTTTATCAAAATAGTTGCCAAATAATTTTCTGTCAATTGACTAATCCAACAATCGACTAATCACTGCAGCTCTAAGACCGGGGTTCGAACCAGGAACCCTCTTGCTATGAGGCACAAACCACTGCACCACCGTGGCACCCCTGTTCAATATATTATCATTTAAGTTTTAAATTCAACCTCTGATTTCAGCAAAGTTTTAGAGGAAAAGCAAAGTGAGTTTTCAAACTGTGCATTAAAACTTACAAAACCTTTATGTAGCTCACTTTATCAACATTCGGATTGAAATAGACACATGGTAAACAGAAACAGGTACAATTATGTAAAGGCACCATCTGGAAGCACATTTGGTACAGCAGAGTGTGACACATCCTATAATCACGGGCCATTATAATCACTCTCCACAATCATGTCTGCCCCTTTATGCCACGGTGTCTAAGAAAGTAAATATTATATTTAAAAGGGAATATACGGCAGATCAGATAAGAAGCTTATCACATTTATTTACAACATTTTTTTTCTTCTTCCAGGTAGCAGAGATCCAACACCTGTCCAGTCGTCTGGAGGTGCAGAATTTACATCTGACGTCCGACCTGAAGCAGTGTGAACACAATCGCAGCGAGACGGTCGCCGAGGCTGCCAGGCAGCTACAACTCAAGCAAAAAACTCACGATGACCAGGTAGATTATATTTGAGCAGGGATGTACAGTGTGTGCATATGCATGTGTGTGGCTGGGAAGTGGGAACCAACAGAGAGAACAATAGAACAAGTCAATTTCCTCTGGATCTGGTTATAAAACGATGAATGCCATTATTAAATTTACTCTTGTTTGTTTTTAAATGATACTGTAGCATAAGTACAAAGTAACCTTTTACATTGTTTTCCATTTAAAATAATACATGACTATTTTGCTCAGGTGGAAAAGTTACTGATGGAGCAGAGCCGGTTGAGAGACCAGAAGAAGCTGCAGGAAGAAAGTTTGGCCCTGAAAGAGAGAGAACTTAAGATCCTCCAGCAAATGCTCCCTGCTCAGCCCAGCTTTAAGGTAAAATAAACACAGAGGATATAGTCACAGCTGTTTGCTCTGTGCAGACATGAAAGGGAATTTTTTCTGCTTGTGCTAAGAATTAGATTAAGCTGCTCCAGATTCTCCAAATCAGTGAGAGGATTCAGATTGGCAAAGCTCTATCTAGGTAAATATTGTGAGAGTACCATCCACACTTGTGATTTCCAATAGGATTTACTCCATGAATTATATGGACATCAGTGCAGAGATAAGGTGATGCATGTGGACTTGGCAGAAATGAGGAATCTCAGGGCTGCAAAGGCAGGAAGGAAGGACAGGCAAGATAACAAATGAAAATGCCCCAATTCAAACTGCACAGTTTTTAATGTACAATGTAGGTGTCCATGCACAGTTAGAAAAGGCTGTAAAAGTATGGTACCTGTGTGAAATGCTACATAACGGTGGACTCTTGTTTTGCAGTCCGGTGTTCCTAAAGCTGCTGGCTTCCAGGGTGCCTCACAGCAAGACAGACAGTCTCTGCCTAACTGGCCTCCTCTCGGAGGAGCACACAGCAACAGCAAAGCTCCAACGGTCAGTGTAATATTTTGCATTTTTTTTGTTGACATTCCATTTACGAACAATACGATACAATAACACTGCTGAAACAAGAGTGTAAAGCCATGAGCATGCTAATGTGCGTACAATTACAATGCTAACATGCTAATGTTAGGCAGGTGTTGACTATGTTCACCCTCTTAGTTCAGTGTTTTAGCATTTGCTAATCAGCACAATGCAAAGTGCAGCTGAGGCTGATGGGCGGGGCATTAGTTTTGCAGGTGTTTTTTCACACATTATTGTACAAACTAAAATTCTGATCTAACAAGAACATTTAGATGAATTTTATGGCAATCCAGCTGTCAAGCTATTCCACTCAAGACTACAAAAGTCAGCCTCATGGTGGCAGTGGAGGAAATGCCAGTGGGATTCATCCCCTGAGGACTTGTCTGTGCAAAATTTCATGGCAACCCAAAGTGGTGTACAGTGTATACTGATATTCAGAGAACAATGCTGCTAGTAGGGCAAAAAAAAAAAAAAAAAAGCACAGAACAGACAAACAAACGTCAGCTCACTTCCTCAATGTCTGCACTCCATTATGTGTTCCTTCTTCAAACTATCCTCTCTGCAAACTGCATCACCTTTACACATTTACTGTATCACCTCGTTGCTGTCAGCGATAGTTCTATAATTAGTTGAGTTGAGTTATTATAATTGTTGATGTTTTGTCTTTCAGGTGAGATGAAATGAACCAGCAGATTAATAACTGAAGGCACTAGTGGTGAAACACAGTGGTGGAAGGACATGTATATATTTCTGATACAACACACTTCATCAAACACAACCTGTACATCCTCGGACTCCATGTTAATGACCTAGTTACTGCTATTGGTTTGTGCATGCTTTGTTTAGCTCTACTTGGGACTGAAGGTTAATTTGTGTTTTGCTCGTGTTTGAGTTTAAACATTTACTGTGAAAAACCTTTGCATCTCTATCCTCAACTGTAAAAATTTCCATGACACTGGTGTAAATATTTTCTCTCATGTGTCACTCACTGTGGTTTGAATAGGTAGGAAAACAGACACTGGAAAATCTTTTTATTACCATGGAATTAAAACTGAGTGAACCAAATAACTCCTTAACTGTACTGTCCCCAGTCTCTTATGCCATCCTGGCAGTAAAAATATAACAAAGCCTCAGACAGGACTTTGGGCAGCAGCTGCTCACTTGTTTGCTATAAACAGAAAAGCCTTAAAATAGCTGCTTTTACGTTTCCTCTACCACAACCTGGATGACAATACACACATCCACTGAGTCATAAATACATTGTCGCAGAGTCATTAGTAGTCCTAAATAATGCACAGTATATCAGAAATGAGAAGGAAGAAATTTGTCATGAATTAGACTGAAAGTTGTAGCTGTTATGGCTAACTCAACAAAGAAGGGTTTAGACTGTAAGCTTCTTAATTGCCACTTTCATGATGCATTTTACAAGAACAGAAGTTGTTATATGAACCGCTCTCAAGCTTTACTACTTCCTTTTCCTTCCATAAGCACAAGGCGATGAGCACATACAGTAGCAGTACAGCTGCAGACGGCTGGTGTTTTCTCGGGACTTCAGTGTTTAAATGTATTCTCTCAGTATCCATGAATGAATGAATAAATAAATAACACCTTTGAAATGAAAATGTACAAAAAACCCAAACATATTTATGGGGGTATAATTTTGCAAAACGTGCCCACAAAAAAACATGTACGCAAAAGCCACTCAATAATTAGTTGTAAGATATGTGTTATGTACGTACTACTACTACTACTACATACTACTATAAGTACCACTTATCATTACTTTTTATTTAGTCCAAATATTAAACCAAATGCCCTTCCTCATTGCCTCCCACTGACTCATTTCATTCTGATTCCTACATGGGTTGTTTTTCAACTTCTTGATTTTTTCAGTGTCTCTGATTCATGTATTACTTTGCCTTGACCACAAATTTCACTGTGTTTTAATTTGAAAGTTTAATTTCTTACATTGTGAAAAAAAAAACAGATTACTCTGGATTTTGTAGATACTAATTTAAATCTGCCATCATTGTTACAAAAAACAAGATAACTGTTCATGTTCACATATTTGCAGAGTTTAAGTTAAGAGCAGAATTTAAGTTATAAGGATTCAGCTATTCTTTACTGATATAATCATAACTATGCTGTATTTTCTAACTCAAATTAAAGCTTATAATTCCTGAGAACGCCTGCCTATGGTCTTCACTTCACCGATGTCCCAATTTTGAGAAGCATGAGTCAGACGGAAAGAAAAGTTTAGCTTTTCAGACAGAACAAATATTTGAGATGTCTTCCATGTTACATAAGAAAACACATTAGGATAAACTTCCAGGCTCAGTGTACTGATGGATGTGAGTGTTACAGGTGAGTGAGTCTGTCTCCCGTCCTCAGGAAATCCTTTGTTTAATATGAAGTGTTTTTGGTCTCATGTATAGACCTGGACACACTAACACACACACACATGCAAACACCCTGACTTAAAGTCAAATAGGTACAGGGTGGAGCTGTACTGAATCTGGCTGCGTCAACTCAACATCTCAGAGGAGCCATTAATCAAAAACACAGGAAACTGACAAGACAGAAAGCTGAAGCTAAGTCATTAGTCAGCTCTGAACAAAACTGTGACACAAAAAAATTAGTTGAGTCATGTTCCCAAATTAAGAAAGGAATGGATGATAAACAATCTGTGTGTCATATTTTTAAAGTTTGGTTCATTTATTTGATTCGTTTACAAGTAATAATTGATTATTATTATGATTAAACCATTAATAGTTTTACCTTATTTTAGCTATGCTAGCTCCATGGCTCTATGAGTGGTCAGTTAGTTCACCACTTTGGTCCAGACTGAAATTTCTCAACAACTATTCAATTCATTTCCATGCCTCAGATTCATTCATGTTCTCCAGAGGATGAATGTTACTGACTTTGTAGATGAGGTTGACATCTGTGGTCTTTGGAGCTATTGCATGCACTGTTATGAAATGTTGCACCAATATCCACGGTGGCCAGAAGATGATTGTTTCCTCTGGTGCCACCAGTAGGTCAAAATTTTCACTTACTCAGTAGAAAATCTTATCTACTAGATGAATTTATGCAGAAAACTTCTGCATACTCTGTATGTCTTGTGTTGTCTTACACTGCTTTGTGTTTATTTTGCTACAGTACAGTTGAGGCTGATGGGAATATTGTTAGTACTGCAGGTATTTAGACACAGATTAAAGTATTGGACAGTTTAAAAATTTGACCTGGCTCTAGACAAAAACTGGAGGGATCAACAAAGTTAATTCAATTCATCCTTATGCTACAGTAGATGTCTGTGCAAACGTTCATGGCAATCTATCCGACAGATATTTCAGTCTGGTCCAAAGTGGTGGACAAACCAACAGATCGCCATTCATGAAGCCTTGCCAGTTTTTGTCAGCCTTGGCAGTTATCATTCTACTGATTTTCACAGTTGTTGTAAACATCACAGTTTAAAGGATATGACACACAGGGATGACTTCAAAAATGAACCATGCCCAAAATGTATTGCCTCTAACGTGTATGACAGCAAGTACCACTTTTAGCTTAAAGTGCCCCAGTATTGTAATTAATCAGGGAGAACATGAAAGAGGACAAAAAGGCTGACAGAGCACTGCCGAAAGAGGAAAGGTCGGGCAGCAGAGACAGAGCGGAGAGAGACAAAAAGGCTGGGAGATGGGCAGTTTTGCTGGTGTACAGCAGGGCGAATGTCGTCAGAGACTGGGAGGCAAGAAACCAACTGGGGACGAAGGGTGAGGAGTTCAACAAGGAAACATAAATATTTGATCAAGGCCAGATTGACAAGGGAACAAAGGGCATAGACAGCATTGCCTCCAAAAGCATACCTTTCCCACAGAGCAGAGAGGAGACCTGGGTCACTCTGACCTTCTCTACTCGCTGTATGTCTGTTTTGTTACGCTTTATGGGTAAATGTGGTTTAAAATGGAATAAACCAGAGCCTACACAAACTTGTACCAACAGCTACTGTGTAGCAAGAAATTAGAGATCACCAATTTGATCTTTGTAAGAACAGGTAAAATTTTATGTTAGTGAAAAAAATTTGCATTTCTTACATTTGCCTGGTGGCCAGAAACATAATGCTAATATTGCACCCTGTCTGCTGGATGTGTTAATAATCAACAAACTCTAACGAAATCTGCCATATCAACTATAAGATGATTGCAGAGTTTGCAGCTTGTTGCAATGGTACCAGTTGGTAGTAAGATACGACACATAATCCCGCCCATCCGAGATCCACGGTGAAATGTATTAATTATGTGTGAAACAGTTGTTCAAATTTTAAATAGCAATATATAACATTTAATACAGCACATAACACAATTAAAGTAATACAATTTCTCATCAAAAGTATACAATGATTTTGAGTTATCCCAACAGGTTTCAGGTGTTTGTGTGAACAGGACACAAAGTACTGCTGGAACGATACCTGCTCCCAAAAACAAATTCTTCTTTGTCCTGCAATACAAGTAAACATCCAAACTTTGAGTCCATGACCTTACAGAGGTCTGCAGCTGGCTTGATTTTAATTTATCTTGGCTGTTGTGTTCTGACCCAAGAGCCCAATATTCACCTATCAAAGGGTATCGAAATCTATTTTTAAATTACGACTCAAGACTTGCCAAACACTTGTCCAGCATATGGGGCCTCCGAGGCACCTGCCATCACGTTGAAACTATCTCAGTCTGTTAAAAAGCATCAACAGAAAACAAACATGTTTGTATCTCGGGAGCAAATGCATTCTGCAGCCAAGAACATGAATTCTTTTTTCTTTTTACTCTGGCTTTGCCCAGAAGCCTGGCACAATGCCAAGGCTGTGCCCTTTTGTGCCATTTTCTTCACTCATACTCTTGGACGGCACAAGATGACAGTTTTCCTCTCCCAGTAGGCTATTATCACATGTATTGTAATGTTTTCACTCCTACTTATCTGACTATTTTCCAATGCAGAAGTCTTTGAAGATGATATCCAGGATCTCCTCTGCCCCGACCCGTCCAGTGATCCGGCCCAGGCTGGTGAGAGCCAACCGGACACCCTCGGCTGCAAGAGCGAGGTCAGTCTCGCGGTACCGCTGGTACTGAGCCAGGGCCGCCACACACTGCTGCAGGTGGGCCCTGTGGCGGGCCTGGGTCAGGGTGGGGGCACCAGACAGAGGGTCGCCACACCTAGAGAGGAAGTTAGAGAACAAAATGAACCAAAGTAATAAAACTCACATTATTTTGTGCTTTATTTTGTGTTTTTGGTTTAGAAAGGGTAAAAACCAGACCCCTCAATAAACAAAGGAAGGAATAGAAAAAAGAAACAGATTTTAAAAAAAAAATCCATTTGCACCATAAGCGTTCTGCATTTTTGTTTTATTTAAAGCCCCTTAGAGTTGGATTTGAACATTTCTGACCTTGGTGAATGCTAGTAGTAGTGTAAAAAAAAGACACCATGGCAGACAGAAATACTCAATGCAACTGATTCAATTTAAACCACTCTACTTCACAAAACTGGCTATTCTTTGGTTTTAATCACTTAACACTGAAAACAATGAGCCTTAAAGAAAAGGGCTAAAACATCTGTGAGACAGATGCTGCATCCATATAAACATAAAAATATAAAGTATTACAGTATATTTTATTGCAATAATTTGTTTACCATGAGGACAAAGGCAATTTTAGGCTGCATACAGATACTTTTGGAAGTCTGTCATAAACAGTGGCTGGCTAATATTAATCATACAAATGTATGCATCATAGGTCCTGCAGAGGAAATCAGTCTTTCTGTTGTTTTAGCCCTGGCACAAGACAACATAATAAATCATTGCTACTTACAGAGTTTTGACACTGCTGTGCAGCACTGTGAGGAAGTCTTGCAGTCCTTCATTTGTGTGACAGGAGATCAGACAGACAGGAGGAAGTCCAGAGACCTGTTTCAACTCCCTGTCCAGCTTCTGTCTTTGATCTTCAGGCAGCAGGTCAGTCTTATTCAGCACCAGGAGACACCTGTCTGCAGAAAATGTAATCGCAAATAAAGAAAAAGGACATTTTATAGAGTATAAATGATAATGATACAAAACCTTGAAGTCAAATTGTTAGTGTCGCACAACACAAAATCACCACAGTATTTTCTGCAAGGGTTTGAGAAAGTTGTTAATCAATACCAATGACTCAACTATTACTCCCTCAGGCACTGAGATTTCTGTTTGATTATTTTTAATGACTTGTTTTATAGACTATACGCTCTGACCCAGATTAACCTACCACTCATTCATTTAAGGATTCAAGCCTATGGAAATCGTTGGAAGTCTTAATGAAAGTCCAACAGAAGCAGAAGCAGGGGCTGCCTAGATATGATACCTGTCTGTGGTTGCTCCTGGGTGGGCAGCACACTCCCCAGGTGTCCCTGAAGGAAGGCTACAGCATGCTGAGCATCAGTGGGGAGGTGAGCACAGTCCACAACCACCAGTGTCAGATCTGCCAGCTCCACCCTGGAAACAAGTAAGCAAACATAGATGCACATTTTGACCTGGAATCAATTATATGATGACAAAGATATCAGTTGGCTCTGATTTAAAGCCAGGAGATTAGTGTACTGATTGAAGTACTGATTTAGTACAGAAGTACTAAATATATGATGCACCTGCTCTATTTTTCTTGTCTAAAAGTCAGCAATATAGTTAAATGGTACTTCTCTAAATCATTCACCTGGATTTCCATTGACCTGCGTAAAATAAATACTTCCTAGTTTACTTAAAATTTTTAATTAGAAACCATATTTGGTTTTTGAACCTTGGAAAAGATGTCAGTGACTGTCAAAGATCCCATTAAGGTTTTATTTTGACTTGGGTAAATTTTCTACCCCGTAACCTTTTAGAACAGTGTTACTCTAAGAAATAGATTTTCCAGCATCTGCAGCAGGTTATACACCAGTGAGACATCTTAGAGTACAGACGTAGCTCTCTGTTGTCTCTTTTTAGAAGGGACAATGGAGAGCTAAAAACTACCTAAACTGTATTCAAGTTAAATATTGTGTACACTCCTGCTCCTCGGTCCCACTGTGAGGTAGTGGTAGCAGCAGCAGCAGCAGCAGCGGATGCTTGTACTTACCATGTCCTTCCTGCAGTGACCCAGGTCACAAGCCTCTGACCCGCTCCTTGCACAAAAAGTTCCCTATAGAACATAAACTGCCCACCCTTCCTATATACTTAACTCAAACAAACAGTAAAAGAATTACATGGTATTTGCATTGAAAATTGTATTTTTGTAATCAGATTTTCATCTAATTTTTTCCATTCATATTTTGCTATGACTCGCCATACAAGTTTGAGATAATCATATTTTTGTAAGTGAATGTTTAAAACTAATCATTGCATGTCCAACAGTGTAATATTCCATTGAAATAGTGGGGCGGGTCCCTCTACATCTCATTATTCTCTACCACTTCACAAATTTCATAACCTCTCATTTGCTGTGTTTGGAGCTGTCCTTGCCTGCCAAGAACACAAGTACTTTGAGAAATATCTGACATTTGTCTTTTTTTTGCATAAAAATGACGTTTTTTAAACTTAGAGTTTTATTTTTACAGCTGTTGTATTTAAGTTATTTTCAGTAATTTCATTTTCACCAATAAATCAAACAGTAATCAATGTGAGGGTGTGTTGTTAGACTCGTGCATCTGCTCATGCACATGGATGTTTATCAGTGTGTTTGTATATGATAAAGCGGTGATGATGAGTACTACAAGTTTTGCTATTCTTCCCTGGTGTAAACAGTGGAAGCAGCTGTTAGTGAATGGTCATCTACGTCCATTCTTTACTTCACACATGAGGAACCTCTTAATAGTAAAAACTCTACAACGAGGAAAGGTGGCTCTTCATTACGCAACCTCCTGAGTGTGTTTATCCCATGTATTTATAACTATGGCTCAGCAATAATATAAACTCTGGAGGTTACACAGACATTACAAAAATATACTATGATGAACAGGGGAATAGTAGTGACTTATTTCTTCCTTTCTTTGTTTTCAGTGACATACTCCACTGGTTGTGAGGCTAATTAGTTCTGTGTTTTATTATAACATGCAAATAGTCACTGAAGCAGCAAAGCAGCGCTCTACATGCACTATTGTTCTCTACTGCTATACTGTATCCTGAAGTCAAACATTCGAAATAACAGCCTTAATTTCTTAGGATTGTTCGTCTGCTTCATCTAAATCTTGATAGAAAGATTTGTAAGTCAGTCATATTTTTTATTTGCTTCTCCATACTTTTCCCGAGCTCGGCGGACCCCCTCTTTCTCCACCGTGTCAGGGCTGTCTCTAATGCCGGCTGTGTCACTTAAGAGCACAGGGAAGCCACCGATGTCCAGTGCTGTCTCCACTACGTCCCTGGTGGTCCCAGCAATAGGAGACACAATGGCAGCAGGTCTCTGGCCTGGATTTAAAAAGGTTAAAGGATAAGGATGGTGCCATGAAAAGGCCAAAATCAACAATGTGTTAGTGAGTCTCTCAAAACTTTCTGACTTCTCCAGCAAGTCTGTGGTTGTCAGCCCCAAGGCCATTCGTTCCCACTGAAGACGTAAATCTTAAACAACCGCTGAAGTATTTACAACTGCCTTTTGAAACTAAAAGCTGGGCACAGTTGGTTTTTTTTTGTTGCAAATATCAGAAGAATAGGAATAAACTGCACTTGCATATCAAAGGTATTTAAGAGGAACTGATGGTGAACAATAAACACAGTTGTAGAATGAATCCCTCTGAAAAAGTCATTAATTTTTATATTTATCCCATGCATTTTAATTTGTTGAAAGAATTTTCTAAAAGCTGATGTTAAAATGGAAAACTCACTTTCATCACCTGATCAGACTCGCTTTCTTTTCTTGATTTTAATACCTAAGACTTACCCAGATGACCATTTTGGACAATGCAGTTATTTTAATAAACGTATCTGTAGGTTTGCCAACTTCTGTTGAAAATAATGGCCTTTTCTTCATTATGTTGTGTTTTTATGCACATTAATGAGTGAGGAAGGATTTTCCTCTAACTAAGTAATAGAACATAAAATCTGTCTAATATAGAAGCTTATAAAGTTAAACCTTTGCACTGCCCAGCACAATAGAGGGTATTTTCAGTCCCCCTTTCTTTAAACTTTATTCAGGAATTGACCATCCCAGTGAAAATGACATAGCTCATTTTAACATGTCAGTGCTGTCTGGCCACAGGGAAGACTAATCAGAACAGGAAAGTATAACAGGATTTTATCTTAAATGTGATAAATGCCCCTATTATTCTGTTAGGTAGCTGTGAGGAGCCCTAGCCAAGCCTCCACTCTGGATAGTTTATATAATGGGATTCTTTATGATTTCAGGATACAATATTGTAAACATCCATAACCTTACACCATAAATAACAAATGTATGTTTTTTTTTGCAGACTGTGAGTCCAGTGCCTTGTGGAGCATGGAAAGAATCAAAAGCAATGACATCTGCCTCATGAGTAGTCAAAATATTGTAATTCATATGTGCCATAAGCAGATTGAGCTGTTCACACCATGAAGAGATTATTATCATATGTACAACATAGTGGATAGATGTCTTAATAACATTTACATACAACGCCTTGGAAGTAGCAGTTCTAAAAACAATCTTACCACAAGGTGCATTAGAAGCTTAGCTGCGTTTTACATCTTATAGCAAAAAAGTGCAAACAAATATGGAAGTTTGAGCATCCAATTCCATGACAACTAGGCAAACTCCATCTGCTGAGGAAGAATGTGTGATTTGACTGAAAGCTCCAGAACAGCTACCAATGGACAGAACGAAAGATTGTTTTGTTAATAGCTTTTGACTGATTCTTCAAATCTTTTGGTAGATTCTGAGAAAAATAAAGAAGAATGATTTCTTTGACTAGAATGACTAGATTTGTCTCCCTCCTGTCTTGTTAGCCATACATATTTCTCTCAGTCTGTGGATGGAGCAAAGTATTTGCATTTAAATGAATCATGCAAATTTCAAAAAATGTTATGAGTCAATGCTGCTTAAGCTATGACAGATGTTACCTACCCCCTTCCAAACCATGGCTGACAGTAAGGTCTGTATTTACAAGACAGTAAGTCATATTTTAATATTAATCCCTTCAGTGTGTGTGTGTGTGTGTGTGTGCTGGTTTTCTAAATTCTCTTACAGAGTGTGTTCAGTAGGCTACTTTTCCCCGCATTAGTAGCTCCTGCGATGACCACCTGAACTCCATTGCGAAGGCGCTCACCCTTTCTCTCATCCTTTAGGTGTCGCTCCATCTCTGCTTGTAAACTGTACACCGATCTGTCTACTGTGAGGGGCGAGATAAAGACGAAGGAGGGAACAGGACATGACAAATGTTTCACTTTCGTGGCCTTGTAAAAGGAATTTCTGTCCTTTGAAGGAAAAAGGCCTGTCCTCCGGCGTCTGACACCCTTCGTCTGGACAAAAAATGGGTCACGGACCTGTCTGTCTCTAAATATGACTAAAGCGGAAAAGTATATTCAACAATACAACGCGTCACAATTAGTAATTTATCTTAAAGTGAATATATTTTACTCAGTAAGACTGTTTTCAACACATTAAATGCAATAAATGTGCAGAAGATAAAACTTAAGAAAAGTTCAGAAAACATAAAACAGGTAATTTGCTGTGTCTTTGCAGGTGGAAATGGAAAGTATTTATGCCAGATTTTCTATTTTTGGACCTCAGTCTATTATTATTTGTTGCTCGGAGGCGTGAGCCAACATTCCATGCCACCAAAACAAACGCTGGTTCCCAGGCTTTCTTGTGTCGAAACTTCATAACATCTGAGGCTCTCTGAAGAGCTCTGCCAATGCCAGACAGCAGGCAACAGACTCAGGGGGATGTCCCTCGTACATGTACACGCACGCGCGCGCACGCACACACGCACACGCACACGCACACACACACACACACACACTAAACCTCAGATACACAGAGAGCATGGGAAACCTGGACATACAGACAACAGTTGGGCTGTGGACAGTGCTGCTGACAGCACTATTCCTTTGAAGGCAAGACGAATGCCTCTACTGTCCCCCTGGCCTTCTATCCACACTTCCTAAAGGAAATTGCCTTTTGAGCAGTTTGATGTCTATGGCTTCTCCCTACTGTGCAGCAGACTCACACGATGGCAGTTGAAGATCCAAACAGGAAAGCAGCCGGACTCTTCTCTCTTTAGAGAGAAACAGAGCCCTCACACTCCTTCGCCCCTCTCTAAAGCCCCAGGGATGACTGCCCTGTTATTTTTCTCCTGCCCAGAGGACAAAGTGCATACATACCTCGGTTTAAGACCCCATCTTCAATGAGCTCATCCTCACTGAAGTCGATGAAGGCCTCGACATGAGCCAAACACTATGAGGCATGCAAGACAGAGAGGAGAGATGAGAAGAGGCTGACATCCATGTGCAGACCACTTAACACAGTGGACCCCCCTGAAAAAATCTAAATCAAATTTCAAGGTATTTATTTTCTATTTACACTTTTAAGTTTATTTGTGTGTTGAAATGCTGAAAGGCAAGCAGCACAGAAAATGTGCCAACCAACAGTCCAAAATGCACTCTACAATCATATAAATGAGAGAAGAGGAGCAAATAATTGTATTTGAGAAGTTTAAACAGGCACATGTTTGGTATTTATCGCTGATAAATGACTAATGATTACTCTGACACTACTCTGTTTTTCTACGACGAAAATCACATCACAGCCATGTTTTTGAGATGCATTTTAATCTAGAACACAGAGCATCAGTGTATGAACCACAGCACCGATCCGTATCTTGATTGACATTGCAGAACATGAAAACAATAGCTGTATAGCTTCACAAAAACAGGAAGCGTCAGATTCCCATACTTTAATCCATTCACAGGAGTGGGAAGCCAACAGTTAAAAAAGCTGCATTGTTTCTGTGTCAGATGAGGGTTTGACCCATAGCAACATACAAATGGTATACTTCTGATTAACTGGATTCCCAGAAATCTGAATAGAAAATAAAGGCATGGTCAAATTGCTTCTGGGAAACGCCTTAAGAAAGTTGCTGACAAGTAGCTTAACAGAGTTTCTCAAGGGAGAACACCTGGACCGGTTGGTCGGATCTGGTGCCAAAATGTTGCAAAATCACATGTTCTCCAGAGCAGTTAACAGTAGAGGACGGTTTGGCTCCAATCTACTGTGTTGAAGTGTTCATAGGCGGTCAGTGACCCGGTACTCTGAACCGCCTCTACGTGATGTCAAAGGAAAACTTTAGTTGTAGATAAGACAGACCCAAGATCACATATTCCACAATATCAGGGTAAGCTTCCCATGGCTTACTTGTAAGTATTATTAATAAATGCAAAACTACAACAGATAAGGTGTCGCTCCCAAACAGCTTGCATGCAGAAAGTTAACACAAAAGACAGACAGGGATTTTGAGTCACTGCAAAGTAAAAACACTGCTATTTTCACCCTCAGAAAAGTTCAAGTTCTACCTCAAGATGTTTGGACAGTTGGCCAAAGTATGTAAGTGGTGCAGAGAAAAAAACAGCACTGCTGCACAGACATTTTAATATATTGACTGGCTGGTATAATTAATCTATAATCCATCCAAAACGATGCAAAGTCTGATGTTCAGAAATGGAAAACAGTGTCACGGTGCTGGCCAGAGGACCAGGACCTGATCCTTTCAGCCACCTCAATCATCATGTAATAACAGCAATGCTTTACAAACATTCATAACAATTTAAGGAAATGTTGTCCTTCAATAGCATTGACAGAGGGCAGGGTTTTTGTTTTTTTTTTTTGCAATATTCTGCAAAAAAAAAAAAAAACCTTTCTCTTCTCCCCTGGGAGATGGACTTTATTTTACGTTTACTGGAAGGGATGTAAAAATTGGGATACTATAATGAAAATAATTTGTGTGTCCTCTTAACAGCAGGATGGGTTTCCTTTTGTGGAGTGAAATTACAAACAATTTATTTCTTTTTTTTCCCCTGACTTGATTGCATTTTTCCCAAATATTTTTTGGTTTTAAATCTTTATTTACTTATTTGTTTCTGTTTTTCACTTTTTTTATCCAGTGCTGAATAGGATGTACGATAAGTATCTAAATGTTCCATACACATTATTATTTTGATTCTCTGAACTGGAGAGAAAACGCACATACTACACGTGCTACTGTAACAGGAAAACAGGAAGTCTCTGATTCCCATAAGTTAACCCATCAGCAGTGCAGCGCAAAAGGAGCAGCAGAGATTCAAAACAACAGAAAGCATTGTTTGGGTGTGAAACTACTGAGGCCTGACCTACAGCACAGTAGAGACAGGTTCTTTCCAAACACTATTTTCACATAAATGCCAGACATGAATATGGATAAAATCTCTCCAGAGAAAGATCCAGGATTACGTTTTGTTTCTGCTGCCAAGCTCACGCAGAATTTGACGGAACATTGTTTTTCAATGGGAATTTCTAAAGGTCCCTTGTTCACAGACCTTACGATTACAGGTCTTGACCAAAAAGCAAGCAGAGTGTCTAAGAAACAGAGATGTACGATCTTCATACATTTGACGCCTCCCTATGTTGGAGCTGACTGATCAATGTGCAGAAACTTCAGGACCATTACACACACAGGTTTCTAGACTACATATGAAATTACGTAGTATCTTATGTAATAGGAAGAAAAAATTAATCTTACATCTTGCAGCATCACACACTAAAATTAAATATAAGAAAAAAGTGAGATCCACTACAAGACATTTTAGTATTGAAACACCTCTATGTCTGCCCGCCTATCATGTATGTATACCTTCAGTCTCTGTATGGCCTGGTTAACCTACCCGTTTCAGTTTGTGGCTCCAGTCCTGATAGAGACGTCCCAGTTCTCCTGACATCTGCCTGAGAGCCTGTCTCCTCTGGGCCTCTGTCTCAGCGTGGATCAGATCCCCAAGTCCTTCCACCTTCAAGCAGTATCATAATAGTTAATGTTCCAGTACAACAGAAGTACCTATCATGCATTATTATAATGCATTGTTATAATGGAACACCGGGTTGTTTTTCAGCCCACACACAGAACAGACAGCTAGCGGACCGTAAGCAGACATTCGCTGAATTTGACGGGGAGTGTATTGGATTAGAATAGCTGACTATACCAACAACCCCCCATCTACAGGGGCCCAGTAGCTGCATTCATGCATAAATGTTTGACAGAAAGAAATGCGCAAAGTGCAAAAGAAGAGGAAATTTTCCATTATTGACATTTCATGAACTTAAACTCCCTGAGCGTTTCTGACCTTGTTTAGTCCACATTTACCCTGTACATTTACTCTGAAAAGCTCTTGATACACAAATCTGCACAGATCTGTTTGCATGATTTTACATGGTCTTCTTGACCCACCTCTGTTAAACCCAGTTTTCCTGCTTGAAAGGCCCTCCGCGTGAACTCTCCAGCTTCAGCAGGCCTCATGCCAGGCACGCTTCCTGAGAAACACATACAGCATGCAAACATGAAAAAAAGTATGAGGCACGAGGAGGACATGCATCATGCTTACAAAGCACGCACACACACACACACAAACAGAGGAGGATCAAACACAAGGTCAATGTGTCACTCAAGGTTCACGTGGAATGAAAACAGGCACAACTATGCAGGTTAAAGAGGTTACGTTGTCATTGTTTTCTCAACCATTTTTCAAGCCTCATCAGGAAGAGACAATGGTGAGCACAAAACCATTTGACTAATGGAGGTCATGATCTGCTAACTACAGGAAAATATTCTATTTTACATTCTGATGGCTGGTTATCTCAGCAACACTGTCAAAAACTTTCTGTTCGTTTTAAAAAATAAGAATTATTTTAAAAATGCCTTGTACAGCACTGTAACGTTTTATTATTTAACTATTCCTGATTAGCAATAACCTTATGTTAAATTGGCAACAAGCTGTCATTAACATTTCTAAATTTATACAATACTGCCCTCTACAGGTGAGTGGGAGAACTGCAGTAAAATATTACTTGTCAATCACAAGGGGATTGCCACGCTTGCCAAGGCGCATTTTATAAGTACAGCAGAAACAGGAATGCATGTGTCAGTTTTCTCTTTTAAGTCACAGTCATGGACAGTTACATGACTCAACTAGATGAGTCTAGAAAAATTTTATGCAGACTTAGAGCTTGGGAAGTCAAAGCTGTGAAGACAAACATACCATGAACACCCTGCAAAGTCACGATACATCAAATGAGACTTTCTGTTTGTGTGTTTTACTACATATTGACTTGTATAACACTTTATCATACTCATATTGACATCTGGATGTTTACCTAGAGCCTGTAAGACAGCAGTGATGACAGCAGGACCACCATGGACATGGAACTCCACACTGTCCTCCCCTGTAAAACTGTGAGGAGCTGATGGCATGAGAAGCACACAAGAGAAACAACAACACAGTTTGAATACTGTTTAGTCATTTAAATATGATCAAGGAGCAAGATGTTTAGGAATACCTTAATTAAACTTAGACTACCACAAGTGGATGACACTAAAAGAGCTTCAGATATTCACAAGACTCAGTGATGAGATAAAATAGATCAGTTCTAGCTTGAAGATTAGTGATTTCTCATGGCAGTGACAGAAAACACAGAGAGATAGGACTTAACATTAATATTTGGCAATGAAGTTGGTTTGGTTTTACTCGACAAGGTGCTCACACAGTTTTTTAGATGAAGTAATTACCTCACTGGTGGACAGAGATTTTGCACATTTTACACCATTTACTACTAATCAAGCATTTTTTATGTAATTTTAGTTTAAACAGTATGCACTGTGTGTGTGTGTGTGTGTGTGTGTGTGTGTGTGTGTGTGTGTGTGTGTGTTTCTAAGGAAAAGACCTGGGAACCAGAGGACCAGTCCACGGTCCAGCACTTCTTTGATTTGTGGGTCTGTGATGCTGCGTAACAGGGCAGTGCGTGGAGGAGGCAGGCTGCGTGTGAACCCGGCCATGTGCCTCAGCGCTGTGGCTGATGCTGGACCACTGACTCGTATCACAGCCACCCCACACCTGCCATGACCTGATGACAACGCATAGATGGTCTCAGCATCAGCCAGTGGGCCTGTGACTTCATCACAGGTGGACAGGAGTCTGCACGATGGGGTTCCTCTGCTGGAGATGGTAAGTCACATTTTAATCTCTGATAATGTGTTTGACTAATTTTGTCTATATACACATCCTGCAGTACGGTGACTAGTAGTAGTAGTAAAAGGCTAGCAGACAAGCAGAAAAAAAATTTAACACACATGAATAAAACTGTTAATCAAAACTGAGTGTAAATAGAACTATAAAGCTTCATACTTGCATGGGAAAAACTGATAGATAAGATAAATGGAAGAGTAAAATTAATAAAGCCTCTATAAACTTTATCAGCTGGCTGATGGTAAAGAAAGAAAGTGATTGAAGGTTACAAGTAAAGTATTTCTTTTTACACTCCATCTCAAATATTCTGCTAACAGTGTTATTTATTGATGTTATCAGTTATATTTTTGACTGATTATCTTTTACTGCCCTTTGCTGGTTCTCACACCTGTGCATATAGAGTACATACTATATGGAAACGATGAAACAGAGAGCAGTAAACAGTGAAGTTATCAAACCTTATCCTAAGTGTGTGGACGGTGGCTCTCCATATCCCACGACAGGTAAATGGAAGCATAATCAAACACCAAACGTTTCTCCTGTGGCTGATTGTAGAGACTGACACAGCAAAGCATGCTCTGTCCTTGACAACATCATTATATCAACCTCTTCCCCAGTGAACCTATGACGGGGTAACCTCTGAAGTCGGCTGGTAAATGGACACAATTAGTTATCCGTGAATGTTTTCAGTCTCCAAATGGGTATCACTGACAAACTCGTGCGTCTCTGACTCTCTACTCTTCCACCGTTTACAAGTTCCCCACGATGAGTCTGTTACTCCCCCTGCTGATTGTGATTGGTTAATGTTTTCCACCACGCTACCAGTTTCTGGAATTCTATTTGTTTAGCGCCCGTCAGTGTGGTGTAAGACCCGCCCACTGTGCGCAGTGAAATTCAGTCCGTGTAGCTACTGCTGTCCTTCACATCCATCGCCGACAGCCCTACTTCTATCTATCTATCCATCTATCTGAATGTATCGTTAACTCTGTGTTTTACTGTAAACGTTATACTCTTAATGGGTAAACATCACCTGTTACCACCTATTATTTTTCTACAATCATTGCTAAATACAAGTTTAAATTTCTATTATTATTCCTATTTTATTGTCATTTCTTCATTCACTTAAAATAAATTTAAACTATTGGCTCAAAAATACACCAGTAACTGCTGAATGATGCCTGTTGATTTATCTGTCTGTCTGTCCTATTTGTTTGTGGTTATTCCACAAGAAGATGCAGATACATCGGGTTAAAGGACAGATCTTAAATCATTTCTTCCTCAACATAGTAGCAGATCTGTTCATTTTTATCATCTAATCATTAAAAAAAAAGATATTTGGGAAAACCGTGTAACAGCGCATGACAAAAGCTGTGCGTCTTCAAAGATTACATTTTCTACATGCAAATCAGTGTAAATATGCAAAGTGATTAGTTATAGTTTTATTTGTTTTTGCTATTTGAAATAAAATGTTATTATACATTAACAGGTGTTTCTAATATTTGTATCAATGAAGATAGACTAAATATTAGATAGATGAAGCGTCTACCAGAGGGTGGCAGGTAAAACAGCTGTCCCAGGGTGGGACAGCTGTTGACAGAGGCATCTCTCAGTATAATGTAACACAGTTCAATAGCATCACATACTACAGCCTCATAAAATTATCGTGCAACTGAATCAACACCTGTCTAAAACAGTTTCAACAAAAACTGAACATCATAACCTTCATGAAGGTCAGATTTATCACAAGGCTGACTAGGGCTGTTGTTAGACTGCAATGGTTTTAGTTAGGTGTACTTAAACATGCAACTGTGTGTGTCAAGTGATCTATTTTTTTTTTTTACGCTGCCACAACAGTAATCTTCAGTAAGTAAAACTACAACTCCATGTTTGGATGTTTGCTGCTTAGGTTGCGTCTTGTACTTAAATTAACAGTACTATTGTCTGTAGTTTTTCATGGCCTAAATATCACAGAACATAAACACAGGTTTTAGACTACATGTGTGCTGCTCTGTGTGTGCCCCACTGCAGCTTCTTGCAGCTGTCAGCCCAGAGGGTGGTGAGTAAGCACAATTTCTGCTCGCATATGAGGTGCTTCTGAGCTCTGAGCCATACGGAGGGGGAGGGCTGCCAGCCCGTCTGTGTGGATACACAGTGAAAAGCAGCATCCAGGAGGGCCGGCCGAGGAGATAGATTGTGTGCATGCTGAAGAAGCATGGCCTGAGGCCTGGGGAGCAATCTTTAACCTGGGATCTCAATAATTTATAGACCTCTCAGTGTGTGCACAAAGCTTGACAGCTGCCACCTCACAGCTGTTGAGCACCATCAATACACAAACATCTTTATCTCTCATGACCAAAAAGACTGTTAATCAGGCCATGGATCAGATTAAAGATGACGAAATTCTCTTCTGGTTCCACTGACCCACTAATGAAGATCATCCTTTTTATTGAAGACAATTTTTGTGTACTTTGTGTCTATATAAAGCCAGCACACTTGAAAGTCCTTCAGATCAAAAATGGCTAAAACAAGGAACACAAGAAACACACCTAAAGATAAAGATTCTCATCCAGGAAGGTACAGCTGCCGCCAGATAGCCAGAAAGTGCAGATGCAGTCCTTCAGCAGTTGGATACACACTGCAGAAATATAAACAAACAGCTTGGAAGACAAACCAAGATCTGGGCGTCCAAGAGCGTCTTCAGCCAGAAATGACTGCATCCTGATCCGCATGTGCAGGGAAAACCGCTGAATGACATCACGTGAGCTTCAGCAACAGTGATCAAACCAAACTGGTGTCCAGTGCTTCTCGTGCTAATGTGGGGGTACGCAGAAGGCCAGGTGAGGCATTATCTCCAGCATGTACCTACTGTCAAGCATGGTGGAGGCAGTATCATGGTTTGGGGATGTATCAGTGCTGCTGCCGTTGGTCACCTCACTGTCTGTGATAACACATTGAACTCTGCTAAGTATTGTGCCATTCTCCAAACCCACATGCACAATATCCAGGTCTTAGAGTGGCCAGCTCAATCCCCGGACATGAGCCCCATTGAAAATCTTTGGTGGATTATCA
>JBBMJY010000022.1:15438348-15480620 GCA_037833715.1 Toxotes lorentzi | reverse complement strand
TGCTATTTGTTAACTTTGATACCGACAATGTTGAGAACTGACATGTTGACACCATCAAGAATTTAGTTTTGCTATTTCTTTTCTTGATAACAATAAACAAAAGAAATCATTTGTTTGTGTCTGTCTGATGCAGCCACACTATAATGTGATTTTTGTGAAAGATTTTTCTGCAAATATTTCATGATAATATTTGAGATTGTGTAAAATTTTAAGGTGTCTGAAAACTTTTTTCCACCACTGTATATGCACACAACTCACACACAGTTTAACAACTCTTCCACTTGTTGATAAACTGTGGTACACAATGTGATAATTAATGGCAGACGTGCATATTTTACCAGTAGAGGATCATCATACTGAGTTTGCATGATCAGTGTTTATTTTGAGGGATGTGAGTTTGTGTAGGGTGTGGACTCACTTTGGCATTGGTCGACTTTTGTTTGCCCATTTTAAAAGACACATGACATCTGTGCATGAAGTTGTCCTTCGTGCTTGTAGTTTGTCAATGTGTATGATATAATGATGAAATGACAGAAGATGAAGCCACAGTTTATACAATAAAAATTTATATTATGCAGCTGCTGCATGCATAGTGTATGGTATCCAGTGGGCTGAGAGGAGACATTACTTGTCCCCAGACCTGAGTGTCACTAAAAATTTAATCTATGAAGATATTTTTTGCAATAATAAATAAGTCATGGTCTATTTAATCTTCGAGGACAAGTGTATAGTGCAATCATACTCACAGGAGAGTCTACCTGCTGGACTGCAGAAACCTGTCTAATATGCCAGCTGCTGAAAGGATTACTGTTTAAAATTAAAAGTAGGTGCATACTAAATCTCTTTAGATAAACAAAGAAGAGAACAGGAATTACTAGCTTTTGTGTGACCCCATGAATGGGCCTGTAACCAATTAAGTAATGTTATCAATGCAATTTTTTTGCCTTAATGTCGCCAAGCAGATTCTATTTCTGGCACCAATTGGAAGGTCACTGTAGGGCGATAAATATACATTTCTCCCGGAGGACGACGAGACTGCATGACATGCATGCATGAAAAATTACTGGTTTGTTTCCAGCAAACTCCTGTGGGTTTCTAAAGCCATGAAGTGGACTGACTGTGCAAGACGTAGGATTATAATGATGATTGATCTAACTTTATTATAAGATAGCCTATTGTATCTCTCATGAATACATTTCCTCAAAAGCCAAACAATTTTGCTGAGGCTACAATCCTGATAAAATTAGCAGACTACCATTATTGGAAGGTGTGTGTGTGTGTGTGTGTGTGTGTGTGTGTGTGTGTGTGTGTGTGTGCGCGCGCGTCTCTGTCTCTGTCTCAGCCCCCCTCCCCCGCCCTCCCTCTCTTTGTCCCTCCTCTATACTCGTCGGAGGAGCGCTCTCCATCTAGCCGCGCATCCTGCTCCAGAGTACCAACAGGATGATCCGCTGCTGCACCGTCACCGACAACCTTCACTTCACTTTCACACTCATTTAACCCTTCACTTGGACCCCTGCACTACCCCCATGCTTTGCCCTCCTCCTGAGATGCAATACCGCAGCACGATTTCCCGGAGAATATCTTTATCTTCCGTTGCTCCTCGCTGATAGAGAGCATGCCCGACACGGGGACGGCAACGGCAGGCGCTGCAGCCGCGGCGGCCGCCAGTGGTGCGACCAACGTCGGCGACGGCCCCGAGAGCTCCCGGCACCGACACCGAGCGCAGCAGGGAGACGCGGAGAGGCCGGAGCCGGGCGCTGCCGCACCACAAACCTCCTCCGGTGTACTGGGTGAGTCAGTAGTGCCTCTTTCCCTTCGGACGATGCGGTTTAGGAAGCGTATAAAGGAAGAGAGGACAGGTGAACGTGATCAGACACCTCGAGCTACCGTTCTTTTGTCTCCACGAGGGCGTCCTAAAATTACCTATCGATCCGACTATAGGCCTGTAAATAATGACATTGACGTGTGTTGCATGTATAGCAAGGCAGCAGCGTTTCAAAATAACTGATGATACATCCTTTCTTTAGGAAAATGGCTACGTTTTGGCACATCCTGGTGTCTGGTTTTGACCTTATTCTCGCTTCTTGTATATCAGCCTTCCTCCTGTCATCACAAGCCACAGTGTTCCTATGGGCAATTGTAGTCATTGCTGCTATAGTTTTCCACAGCATCCTTATAGGCTGCTAGTAGACAATGATTGGCTGTTAGTTTTATTAAAGGGGTTTCGGCCCAGCTCTGTAGCATGTGTGAGATCGGCCAGCCTTTCCTCATGGCAATCAAATGTTCAATAACTTAATAACTCTTCATCACTCGTCATCCAGAGATTTCCAAACTATTGAGAACTAAATAGAGTACTGCGGACTTCTGACTACTTCCACTTTATTTCCTCAGTATCAGTTGCCATGCTGTTGGATAACAGGGCAGGTGCATGTTTTGTCATTTTAATGAGGGTTAAACCCTAAAGGGCGCCCTTCTCATAATAATATGCCCATAATTTGTTCCTGTGTGTGTGGTGTGTGTTTTATACCTCCTTACTTTTAATCATATTTTTCTTTTCAGTGCTGTCCCTGTATCATCTCTTAGGGTGACCTAAAATTATGACATTATAAACCGCTTAGAAAGGGTAAGCAGGACAACCTTGCTTTCTGTTTACACTCCACGACACTGATAGTGGATTTGAACAGACCATGTCATAGTTGTCTCGTTGGAAGAATTGCGTGAGGCTATTTTTGGAAGAGACTCACAATATTAGCCCGGGTAGAGAGCCTCAGCTGCCGAGCCAGGGTTGTTTTCCTGTGTGTGGGGTGCACAGGCAGCCCCTGTGCTCCCTGTGAGTACTGCTGCAGAGTGATGCAGTGGGCTGTCAGTTCAGCGTTCCTTTCCGCACTTGGTCGAGGTAACCTGAGCAGGCTGCTGCTGACTGGAAGGGCAGCCTGATGTCATCCTGTTGAGAGGGTGGCACCCAGTTCAGGTCCTTGAATGGCTTACGGGATAGGAGAATTAGTTCAATTTTACAGTTACTTCATTAGGTAGTAACGGTATTGGGACAAAGAGAGGGACTGTGAATCTAAAAATTCAACGGTAGAGGAAGATAACAAACATGTACTCCCATAAGAGTCATCAGGCACCAGACTCTTAATAAATGGGGGTTAGTGGTTTAAAATGTATAGAGATGAGTATCAAACTGCATTGATTTTTTGTTGTTGACCGAAAAAATATCCATATCATCATGTATCCAAAGCTGTTAAGTGCTGAAAGCTGGTATTATATGCCTGGTCAGACTCTTCTGATCTAATCTTATACTTTAGTCTTTGATCAGATATTTCCTGACTTGAAGCCAGAGGTTTGGTATGGTCTTGTATGTCTAAATGTGTTTTAGACATTTAACATTTAACATGTTAATATATTTCTTAAAGCAGGGTATCAGTAAAGTATCGCTTGGGTATCAGTACCAAAAGCTCAGGTTTCAGGACCACGTACTTTGTACGTGGTCCCCCTTTCCTTCTCCCTTTCCTTTTGTTTTTTTGAAGAATATTATTATATTATCTCTGTCTGAATGTGTAAGTTACAACCTTAGGGACTGTAAAGGTCTGAACTGACAATGAGGACCACATGCATTCCAGACAATAAAAAACAACATTAATCAACGTCACAGTTGAACAATTGTGCCGTTGCGAAGTATCAAAAGTAGGTTGTGTATCAGACGTGTTAAGAGCAGTGGCTATCTAGCCTTCTTGAAACCTCTTGCTACCACTTGTCTCTTTCCTTGCATGGGTCATGAGAGAGAAGAATAGGGTTTGGGGACGTCAGTGGGATTACCAAGATATCACATTACCGCCCTCACACGTGTCAGTGTCAGTCAGCTCGCACAGCAGCAAGTCAGGGTGATTTCTCCATGCAGCTGAGATTTTGGTTGCAGCCTAGGATTTTCCTCGCTGGGGGCTTGGATGCTCAATTGTCTTCTTCATACCTCCACCATATTTTCCTAATCCCTCCACAGGCGACTGGCATGACTTTGATCCTTTCAGCCATCTTCCTTTATGGCTCCAACACTCACATTTCAAAGATTAATTAAGCGCCCATCATTAGTGAAAGCAGTGTAAAAGTCTCACCAATTAGTTTGTGTTCCCTTTGAGGCCAGTGTTGATAAGATTCTGTGTTACAGAAATCAGGTCATGTAATTTGTGGTTGCCCAATCAGCCAGCACGGAGGCTTAAGATTTAGGACATTTGTTAGGATATATGGCGAGATTCATTCTTACTTTGAAAAAGATACAGTGATAATTGGTTGTCATTTTTACTTTTATTCTATATTTTATGTTTAGGTTTAATTCACAGTAAGTGTTTTTCATCGTGGCATTGCAACTTGGGGCTTAATGAGATGTAGCGATGACAACAACTGTATAGTTTCTCGCATCAGGAAATGCTTCAAAATACACAGTAATTAATGTGTTGTAGCCTCATGTATGGCTGTTGTTCACAGCTTCCTTGACACCAGCCCTTAATTGCCTATTGCAAAACATTTCATGATTAAAATTTGTGTCACACTGTGATTCCAGGATAATCAGTGTCATTGACTAATTGTAGTTTTTTAGCTCGGTATCTGCAACAGAAATACAAATTAGCCTTCACTGTATGGAACATAGAAGAGTCAGCAGGCTTTGTGTTTCAAGTCAGTCTAAAACTATTGTTTGAAACCTTTTTTCACCCTTGTTCTGAAGATCTGAAGGGTCCATTTTTATCTATGTAAATTCATTTAACTTCATCCTTGATGCTTGGCATTAATAAATGCATTTTACAGTCTGCAAAATGCCTGAGAAAAATGTGTTAGGCAGGGATCTGCACTCATCCAAAGACTCCTGGCCAGAGCTCTGCTCTCTCGCTCTCACTGCCTCTTAAGCAAGTAGAATTCCTCAGCTTTGCTTCAGACAGATTTAGTCAGGTTCAGTGTCACACAGGTTGCTTTAAATACAGCAGTGTATGGCAGGGCAGTGATGAGAGGAAAAAGCATCACACAGAACTTCCTAAAAGAAGAGCTGTTTTCTTGCAGCAGCAGCAGCAGACAGACTGAACCACTGGTTTTGTGCCCTCCCACAGCTTCTTAAATGAAGGAGCTGATGAATGTAATGCAGTGCAATATAATGACAGCAGTATGTTGTGGCTAATGACTCCGAACTTAATGTCTCTTTCTCTGGATGTTGGATCTCACTCTTATTCATTGCATGCTCCACAGAGATATATTTCCTGTTCTCCTTCTCTTCTCTCCTTCTAGAGCGAGCCCTGAGCTGCACATTAGCTGCAGTAGCGATCGAGGAAAATCCCAGCTATGTGCGGTGACCTTGCTGTTAGTAATATTGGAGCTTTATTAACCTTACCTAATTGGTAAACCGTGACCAGACCACCAGGCTATAAAATGAAGTGGTCAGTTCTTTACTGTGATAACACTTCATATATATTATGAGCTAATTTGAGATCATTACAATGAAGTGGGTGCTGTTCAGAAGGTGGTAAACACTGCAGTTAGTGCGGCAATCATTTTCATTGACTTTCTGTTGTTGTTGTTTGTGTGGTTGGTACTTGTCTCCCCTATTTGTAGGCATAATAGCTTTATGAGCTCATGCTAACCACCCAAACTGTTTTACTGCAAGAAACAATAGATTTCTCATCTTATGTTGTTGCGAGGATTAGGGACTCATCGATCCAGTAGGCCAGATCGGTACTGATGCCAATCTGATTTTATAAAGTGGATTGAGTAATGAGTGATCCAAATAAATACAGTTTCTTCATCGTCAAAATTCTGTTTCCGCTATCAGTTACAGTCATTCAATCACGGTGGGCTGATGACTTAGTTTTTAGTTCCGCTGCAGTCCTTGATCTTATGTTATCTTTCATAAAAGTGATCAGCCGTGAGGTTTGGCTTGGAAACAGTAATCTGAGTCATGGTATCTGAAAGGTTGGATCGCTGAGTTGTTTAGTCACGAGATCCAGGGAAGTATTTCGTGCATAAAATAAGAGACTGAGAGCCGCACGGTCTGTTGACTTCATATTCGCTCAGTGGTGGATCGGGGCTGCGCACCCTGTCCAACAGCTGTGCCTTTCTTGTTACCTGATTCTTGCTGCATGTACCACCTGTACTATCAGACACCTTCAGGGGACGGCTTTCCCTGGTAACTATGCAGCTGTGTAGACACCTACTGTATATCAACAATAGTTCGATGTGGGATGTTTTAGGAAGTTACAAACACTCCCTGAGTTGTGATAAACCAGCTGTCTTGCAAGTGGTGATTCACTTGCCCTAGATTCTGAAGTTTTTAATGGTTTAATCATATCACCCATAATGCCTCTTTGCCTCTAGCCAACCATCTTCTAAATCCCCATTCATGCCCTCTGGACGTTTACACTTCTCCATTTATAGCCATGAAGATTATCAAACTGTAAGCAGAAAACGATAATGCACACTCCAGAGCTTAATGCATTCCAAGCACAGACAGAGACCGTGCTCCTGGTGTTGCCTGTCTCCTGCCTTGTGTGGAGGCAGTGACATGTTGCAAAGACCTTATCGGTGAGTTTATGCTCCATTCTCTGTGATCCAAGTGGAGCCCATAACCACCCTCCTGGAGGAAAAAGTAGAATTGAAGTGCATTCGGTCACCCTGTCCTTTATACTTTCTGACTGTACTTACTAGGCCTGGATTTAATTTCTTTCTGTTTTTTTTTTTTTTTTGGTAGTTGCTAAGCAAAGCCAGGAGAAATACAATGACCATGGTGAAGAATGCTGTTTTTAGCCTCAGTCGTAGGGCATTGCTCCACATTAGCCACTCTGCAGCCTCTAGAGAAAGCTAAAGGGCTATGAAAGTGTAACGTACAACACATGGGGGAGAAAGGCTCTTTCTCCTGCAGCCACTAACTAGACATATTATCCATGTCAGTGCTACCACAGAGCCAGTCAATGAAAAGCAAGGGAGTTTTAAATCACCATCTGTCTGTAATGTAGGTCTTGGTCCTCTCTGTTGTTGTTTTCCTCTTAATGCTCTCCTGTGAGTCATTTTGTTTAGCCACTATACTTCTAGATTTGTTTTGTAGGTAAAGCATTGCAATCAGTCCTCATCATCTTCTCCTCATTACCCTGTATAGCAGGCTGAATGTCAGAGTTAAACCTTAGTAGAATGCAGCGCAATCTGTGTATTCGCAGTAATACACACTCAAAAATACTGCAGTGTGCGCTGGCTTTCTCTGATGATGACTACATAGCTCCGGAGTCACTCCTCTATTGCTTTTCTCTTTTAATTCTAATCTTCAACCTCTTTTTCCGGCATTATTTTGTTTGGTAAGAGTGTAGGGCTAGAAGGGAGCTTATTTGGTGTATATAAAGAACAGAATCAGTGTTCATCAACCTCTACCCTTTATTGCTGATGGAAGTGTAAAGAGAGAGTAACTTATTTGTAGCTCTCCCACAGCTGTAGACAAAGAAGAGTTTGGCTTCAGGTTCTCTCCTGAAATGCCACCTCGATAAAAATGTTAAAATGTAAAGTATTTTCCCTTTTCATGCCCTCTTATTTAAATTTGTTTGCCTTGTTTATACAGATAATAGATTTAGGAGAGTCACCGCTCACACAATGTGAGAAGCACAACGGCCAGAAGCAGCACCTGTCACTAAGGCACTACATTTTTATAGGTCCTTGTTGGGCTTTCTATAATGTCAGTGCCATTAACTGTCAAAAACCATCTATGGAGCCAAGGACTAGCTATGTCATAGCTGGAAAGCATATAGTTTGGGGTACTACAACAAGAATCAATGATACATTAATCTCTGCAGTATATAAAATGTATAAAAAGTCGCAGTTGATTCAGTGTGCGCATAAGGGTTAGGGTTAGGATATACAGTGCTTCAAAAGCCTGTTTTATATGCAAAAAGATCATTAAAAAAAATCAAGACATTTTATGACTCCTGAGAACAATTGTGACACTACTTTATTAAATGACAAAAGTCACATTGCTAAAATATTAAAGGTGTCTGTTTCACCTCAGATTAGCCCTTTTTCAAATCCAGTTTTCCTCTTTTATTTTGCTGCATCATGTTTACACTGTGCGAAATGTTCAAAGACAAAACGTCATGTTTTAATGGCTTCACAGTTCTATCGAATGGAAATACTCTTATTGTCTTGTACATTATTTCATACACATTTCTCCCAAATTCAGCCTGACATAATTGGTGTCTTTGAAAACACTGGGATCTTCACTAGAATTTAAAATTTAAAGTTCTGTGGGATCAAGCAAAGCTTGGATGCTCAGCATGAGTTTGACTGATGGTTGAAGAGGCTGGAGTGTGTAATTAGCACTGAGGTAGTTTTCACTCTTCTGCTTTTGGTTTAGTTTTGGTTTGCATCTTTTGTTCCTTGTCTGAAAAGCCTCGTCAGATTCCTGCCATTAATAACAATCTGAATGTGGTGAAAGTCTGTCCACAGCTGAGGGGGAACCTTCTGTTCCAGCTCACATATTTGCACATCGCCAATGTTGACTGATGAAAACCTACAACAGTAAAGCACAGGCCTTTATTGTGGCTCCCTCTCACATATTTTCTCTGCCTTGAACCCCCTGTTTCTTTTCCCGTTGCCTTTTTATTTACTGTATAGTCTGCACCATCACACATAAAAGAACGTCTACTTTACGTGTCATCTACAGCATCATGTCTTTTTTGTTTGTAGTTACACATCTTTTTGTCAAATGGTCAGAAAAACATGACTTTGGTATTCTGTTATTCTTGCTGCAGCTTTTACTCCTGCTCAATTCCCTTGGCAAAGTTCTATGAGAAGGCTGTGATTATGCAGTGTTTCTGATGATGCCTGAAGAAATTGGCTGTCAAAGAAAATAAACCACATTGCCACTGCTGTAACACCAATATTTGCATTTGAGAGAGAAATATGTCCAGTTTTTCCACTTTCCTCTTGATCAGTGTTTATTGAAGCATAAGAGTCAACAGCCTGTTGTTTGTGTGAAGGACTTTGAGTGTGACTGTCTCCATTCAAATAGAGAAAAGTAATTAATTTACCTCTTTTCTTCCTACCCCTTTTTTTTAAGGAGGCTTCACCAACTTAAAGATGCAGTGACTTTGAAAAACTGTAAAATCAGTTGCTCCAGTTGAGGTCTTTGAGGAATTTGCTCAGTCTTGCAGACTAATCAGACATTGTGTATTTTAATAAAAAAGCTATGCCACACATCCTATGTGGCCTCTACCACGCCTGAAAATTTCCTTTTTATTATATGTGTTATAGTGTTACAGACCTTCCTAACACTCCCCTGTAGAAACACGAGTACTAAATAAACAAGCATGAAATGCTGCATAGATCTTCCTCAAGCTTCTTTTTGAAAGGCTTGAGAAATCAAAGCCGGATAAGTCATTAATAAATGTCTTCCTCTGCTTGTCATTGAGCAGGAGAGGAAATGGGAGGAATGGTGTAGTAATGTACAATAATCACTGGTTCCTCTGGGCATTGATCTGACTCAAAGCCTCCCTCCCATCTTTCCTGTCCAGGAATAGAATATCGTAGCGTCGCACAGATCGGTTAGTCCATAACCATCAGACTGACTGCCTCACTGCTACTGTATCTTCTCTCTAAGTTGACTCTTCTATTATCCTTTCTTCCTCAATTGCCATAGTGCCCATCCTCATTTCAGATGTGTGTAGAAATACCTTTGCCTGGTTTGCCTGATGTTTATTGGAACGTCTCACTACACCAGAGTTCCTGATTATAATGATTATAGGTATGAAAGACCTCCTGAGACACTGGCACAAACTGGATCTCATTCCTATATTTCTTGTCATAATTCACTCCAATAAATAGTTGTGAGCTCAACTTTCCTAGACAAAGGACTGACTCTGTCTGAAATGATGGCTAGGTTTGTGCCTGGTGCAGTCAGTCAGATGTACAGTAACAGGCCTACATCAGACACTAACACTCTCTGTTAAAGCTGCTTAAAAATGTATGAGTCTGTTTTCTCTGAGTTGGTAGGTCCTCCATATGACCCTTTGTGTTCTCTGGATAAGAAGAAATCACTTGTCATAGTGATTAAAGTAGCATTATAGTACAGCAGGCCCTGCACTATAATGCAGGCCTGCAGCCTTCAGGTAAAACTTTAAACTTATTAGAAATAGTAACATATTTTGGGCGATGTGTTGTGTATTTGTTTTCTTGTTGCAAGTTAAATGAGAAGAACGATTAAGAACTGTCGTGTCTGTGTGCTTAAAATGAAGCTATAGCCAGTAGCCACTTAGCTTAGCTTAGCTTAGCACAAACACTGGAAACATGGGGAAACAGCTAGCATGGCTCCACATACCAACATCTGTAAGGCTCAATCTACTTAACATGTGTTTAATGTGTGCTTAGAGTGGCGTGAATTTTCTCACCTAAAGAATAAGTGTGTTTCCCAAAATGTCAAACTGTTCCTTCAAGATGTTCGCTATTCCATCTTAAATTTGCTTTGTTTTTTTCATAGTATATGGCTATGTTGCATAAAAGTTATCAAAAATGTTACCTTTCAAAAAGGCTATGCAGCTACAGTGACCTTAAACTTGCTCCATACAACACAGAAGTGACCACTTGTGTGCTTTCATGCTGTTGCCGTGTGTAGTTCATGTCCCTGTGTTCTGTGTGTTCATCAGAAAGCCCTTTCTCCACTATGACAGTTGCCCACTGCTCAACAAGGAAGTCTGTTTGCTCCACAAAGGCTGCTATTCACTCCACTACATCATCATCACCACTCGCTTATTCATAATTTGTAATCCCCCACCCGACAATGCTCAATTGAGCCAGTTAGATAACCAGTCTGAAGGAGTAGTCAGCATCGACCGGGCATGAAAGGATTTAACACTGGCTTCCGTTCATGATTATTACCTGACTGAATAGCGCACAGCATCATTTCCCTCATTTAACCCCAGCTGATATGACAGCTCTTTGCTTCTTCACTGAGGTAGCTCACCCAAATTAACCAGCTACCCTAGAATGAACCACCAATTAGCCTACTTGGCAGAAAGAAAGAGAGAGTGGGAAATGAAGGAGGCAGATTTAGTGAGACTAAGTGGGGAGCGGAGGCAAAAAGTGATGTAAAGGAGAGAAAGGAGAGAATATGGGGGAAAGAGATGCTTCAACTATTCTGTTGTGTGAGCACTGTGGCTCTCTTCATCCTACATGGTCCTGCCTCGTCCTTCTCTTGGCTCTCAGCCACGGGTGGCTCCGGTGTCACATGTAATCTTTGTTATTTTGAAGCCAAGGACAAGTCCCTATTATCCTCCCTGCACCCGTTAATGAGGAAACCAGAGTTCTGACATCCACCAGCACTGACAACTTTATCCCATTTGTGACACAGGCAGAACAGACGTTTACAATCTGCCTCCTGTCATCATTTGCATCACGTACAGGTTCTCTTATCTCAGAACAGGTCTCCCTAGTGATGTTCTTAGCCATGCTGCGCTATCAGGGATGGCAATGTCATTCGGTCAGATTTAATTTCAATTTAAGATCTGGTAGGACTACAAGGCTAGCAGAGGGAGTAACCATATTGGCATAATATGTGAGACACCTGCATGTGGGAGTGTCAGGAGGTTTTTCTGTCCTTCCCATTGTGCTGATATTGCTTGAATGCATTGATAATTAGCAACTGTTAGAATGGCAACACACTTAACTAAGAGGATGAACATGGTTAACATTATACATGTTATACATCAGCATGCTAGCCTTGTCATTGAGAGTATGTTAGCATGCTGATGTACAAACTCAGAGTCACTAGTTTGGCTGTAGACTCTGAGTCACGTTTCTCTTTCTGTTACTGTTCTAAATTAAAATTTCATTTTATTTATGGAGGACTACACTGAAGCAGTCCTGTGTTTGTTATAATTGAGATAAATGTCATGCAAGGCCTGTCTCAGCAGTTTTTACTAATGGCTGAAGAAAGAAGTTTGTTAATTAGAAGCAGGCCTGATTACAGGCTGATTGCAAAACAGCTTTGAGACCTACAGGAAACCAGTTTTGATTATATGCTTTTCAAAAACGCATAACACAGCTAATAAAAGAACCTTGCTGTCTGCAGCTTGTCTTTGAAAGGAAACTTACACGATGATCTGTGTTTGCCTGCAGTTCTTTCAATGGCAGTATTTACTGAGTGATGAGAGATGGTTTTTGGGAATGCTGCTGCTAATGACTGAAATAAAGGTTTTGCAGGAAACACTGTTGTGTTAGTGCTTGGCTATTGAAGCCTCGCTGTGCTGACCCAGGTTTATTTGTATCACTATCAAGCATTTCCCCCTCTTCTTTCCCTCTGCCTAGTTTGAAGACATCATGCAAAGAAGCTCCATGTACAGAAAGATGACAAATACCTCTTGAGACAGTCTGAGTGAGAGGGAAGAGGAGAGCTGAGAGGGAGAAAGAGATAAAAAAGGAAAGCAAGGAGAGAAGGAGAGACTGAAAGATTCAGCCCAGGGGGGCTAAAAGAGAGGATCTGGATGAGAGAGAGAAGCAGGGATGGTAGTGGCAAATAGATATAAAGAGAGAGAAAGAGTCTTAGAGGTTCTATAGTGTGGAAGAGAGGAGCAGGCTGAGGTGAAAGAAAGCAAAGAGAGACAGGAGGAGTGCTCTGCTGCAGTGGGAAGAGGGGCTTTCATATCATCTCAAACACATCTGAATGTGCAGCTGCCAGTGGGAAAGAAAAATGCAATGTGGAATTGGACGTGTTTGTCAGGCTTGGTGCCTGAATGTATGCAGACTGTGTACAGTACCTTGCCTTGGGAGGGTGAAGTCAGGTGGCCATCGCGACAAGCAATAAAGTGAGTCAGTGTTAGGAAGTTGGAGAAAGCAGGAGAGAGGAAGAAGTGGTAGAAAGAGAAAGGAACAGATAAGAGGAGAGGTGGGTTACGGTTTGTATTTTTCCCTCAAGACATGTAGGCTGTGGTTGCAGAACCCACAGCTCAATTCACATAACCTTCACAGTTGGAGGGGTCTGATTTGGCATTTATTTCAGACATTTCAGCTGCATGATCTGATGACTCAGTATGCATACTGTTGTTGCCCCTCTGTATGCTGTAATCATATATGCAGAGATGTGATGTTTCTTGTTTCTGTTTGCTTGTCTGCGTGTGTCTTAGTGTGCGCCTGTATCGGAATCTGTTTGTGTAGACAGGTGTGGAGCTGGGAACAGGTTTTAAAGGGCAATGTCTGTCAGTAGTGTAACTGTGTGCGGACAGGATGGCGACAGAGATGATTCTAATTAAGGAAATTGTCGGGTGTTTGAACCTGATTAGTCTCTGTCCCACTTACTGATGTAATCGTTCTAATAGGGTCATTTGTTTTATTCACACACTCATACATACATGTGACAATGGAAATGTTGTCTGCCTGTTTTATTGTTTGCAATCCACCCTCTGTGTCTGCTGGAAGTTCTGTCAGTCTCTCGTCCTTTATTACGTTATGGCTGTGTGTTTGAGTCTGTCTGTGTTTCTCTTTTTGTTAGACTGGCTAAATAAGAGTCAAACTTCAAAATTACTTGGTGCTGCAAAGATATAAATCCTCCAAGGAAATACAGGCTGCTGCCAAGCATTTGAAGCAAAGGCATCTTTTTCTAGAGGTGCATTTGAAAGTACCAGTCCTCAGCATCATATCAGTGCAGTAAATCTGCACAGAAGGCCTCAGAAAGTCAGAAGGAGAAACAGTTTGGCTCCTAAATAATGCCAACTGTTTGTCAGCTTTAAGATGCCACTGTTAATAGCTGGTCCACGACAAGCAAAGGAAAAGTATTTTAGTATTTTGTTTATTTTTACCTGAAGTGAACCTAAGTTGAAGCAACAATCAGTTCCACATTTTTTTCACCACATTTGTTGTTCTGCCTACATACTGCTTTCATGATGTGAAGTGTGAATTATGATCTTTGTTTCACTTTAATGTTGTGTGTACAATGACAGAAAAAAGGCTTTCATCAGGTAAAGTGATCACCTGATTATACCTGTAACTGTGGACCAGTGGTGGTGACTCAGCAAACATGTTGCTACACTCCTGATAAGATATTTGGTTAAACAAACAGGGAAACTTCATACCCAGTTTAAGTCCAGGGTTTCGCCCATGGATACTAAAATCCAATGTCTTCCTGTTATTATGATATTACTGCTAATGTAATGTGTTGTTCAAGGTCTTCCCTGTGATGTGTTTTTTTTAACTACTGAGGCAAGAACAGCAGCTTATTTGGAATAAAACTGATTAAATTTACAGCCAGTGTCACTGATTGGCTTCTGTGTAAAACCCTGAAGCTAAAGGCATCATCTACTTTGTTTCTTTAGCAATTTCTGTGTTTTCAGTATTGTCAAGTCATGCTTTCCACTCTCCTCAACTAAAAGTGTGCTACATGCTTACGCAGTCAACATCACTTACCTGACATTCCCAACCATAGTATGTATTCTTTACAAACGTCTGCTTAAAGATTCAGCAGAAAACTTTTAATAACCTCTGCCTGACTGAGTAACATCTCCACCTGACCCAGAGCCGCTTCAGCCTAGCATAAAGAGCAGCCAGGTATCAAACAGACTCACACAGCCAGTGAGGACAGTGAGTGCATCATGAAGTCTTTCCTTAGGTGTCTGTGACCTTCATTTTAGTGCTTCGCTTGAGTTTCATAACTGACTTACACCCTATTAATCCCATAATTTATATCTCAGGCTCACACACATGCACATAGACAAATGCCTGCACGGTCACACACACAATAAACACCCCACAGAAATGCTTCAGAGAGCGACTCAGATCAGAGAAAGACACCCCGCTTGTTATGACTGCCTGGCTGCTGTCTGATAAGCATTAGCCCTGGAATAGTCATCTCACTGTGAAGGCCGTGAGTAATACAGTCTTTATCTGTATCACTGCTAGTCCTGGGCCAACCTGCTCTACAGCGACCTGGTTTCTGTTACAGGGCCAGAAGGGGTTTTCAAACTCAGAAATTCTCTTATTTTTGCCAGTATAAATGACATTTGGGATCATTTTCCTACGTAGTTGCTTGTACCTTATGTACAGAGATTTAACAGACTGTTATTTAAAAGGTACATAACTGGGTGGAATTTGTAAACTCCTTTAACCTGTAACTCTACTTTAAATCAGTCTTTTGAAGATAGTAAAGTGTCTTTGAAATACACCTTACGATACTTACACAAATTTTCTTTGGCACTCGCTCTTTTCATGATGAACTCATGAAACTGAATGAGGTAAAATTAGGGAAAAGCCATCAATGCAAATTGATTATCATTGTTAAATAGAAAATGGGTCAAAAACGGATTGTAAATAATGTCCTATCCCTTAAAATTAACTTCTGATATTTTGTTTTCACTGAACTGCACGTAGCTTATATGGAAAAAAAAAAATCAATATTTCTTACAATAACAATGGATCACATGGACTGCTTGTATGTGAAAGGGGTCACTCATGGTGATGAACATACACAGAATAATATACTGACTCTGCAGTTCCCCTCAGCTGTACAGAGCTTTATAGCTTTTTTCAGCTTCTCTTTTTTTTTTTTCCTCTTCTGAACTTTATTGTTCTGATTCACACTCACTGCTCATTTCTAGATGCAGCAGGCATCTAGAAACTACTTCACTGTAAGTGACAACAACCTTTACCATAGTAGTTCAGAGGTGGTTTGTTTGTGCAGTGCACAAACCACACTCTAAAATACACACATGCAGACGCAAACTTGACAGACTGGCTCAGTCTGTGCAGTGAAGCCTTGATGGGTGATATATGAATTGCTGTTCCTGTTCAAGAACGCAACAAACACACATATGCATGCAAACCGTCTGAGCACGGCACTCAGTATTGGGGCTTATAAATTGAAGCATTGTGGAAGTGTTGAAACCAATCTGCTGGCTGTTCCAAGAGTAGTGTGTGTGTGTTGCCCTCAGCAAAGAATACAGAACTCATTAGAATTGCTGTCATGTCGCAGCACTGCCTGCAGCATTTTATCCAAAGCACAGTGTAGCGGCCAGTCTAGAAGTATATAGAAGTGCCACTCAAAATTAAAAAGTACTTTGCTCTGTTTCCAATTTGACCTGTTGTGATGTTTGAAAATGTTCTTCAGAGGGGAAGAGCAGTGTGGAACCAGATAAAGCTGTCACAACCTGTTTGTAAGTACTGAAGAGTGATCCTTTAAATAGCAGTGCTGCGTCCAAGTCAAGTTCTTTTTGTAACTCCAGCATGTTGTGATTTATATTGATAGGAAATATCATCTTCAGCAAAATATGTTGATGGTTGAATTTAAAGAAAAGGTGGGCAAGTCTTTAGATGCTTTCCACAGAGGACGTAGGGAACAAAAAGAGGAAGATGAGGAAATAAAAAACTGCAATATTTAAAGATAATGTTTGAAAATGATTATTAAAAAGAATATTAAACTAACATAGATACAGAAGAAGATTATAAATCATATAATAAAACTGCAGAATTATTACAAAGCAGTAATACAAGGCTAATATTAGGATTTTACTACAGAAACAAGTCTTGCTTTTCTGTTTGAGTGAAACAGAAATTTGTGGAAACAAGTTTTTTCGACTGTTATTGGCTCTGGACATGTGTGTATGAATGCTTCTGCTCATTGTCTTCGTATGCTGGATATAGTGTGTACCATGATTTTCTGAGATTCATTACCAGCTGTGGTTCCCTTACTCACCATTGTGTACTCTATTATTCTAAAGTTAACTGGACGTCTTTATGTGCCTCAGTCACTGGTATGTGTTTATTTACAAAACAGTTCTGGGTATCATTCCTTTCTATTTGTCTTGTCTTTTAATAAGGAAACATGGAAGTCACAGTCTCCGATCTATAGATGCTCTGCAATTTGTCATCCCCAAAGTACGAACTGAACTGGGCAAGAAAGCATTTAGGTTTTCGGCACCTAATGGTTGGAATAAATTACAATCTGAACTTCAACTTCAAGCCCTTGTTACACTGAATGAGTTTAAAGCTCTGGTGAAATCACTGCAGTCCACCTTGTCTGTGTGCAAGTGTTTTGTGAGCATGTTTTAATGTTGTTAATTTAATCTGTTTATTGTTTATTTGTTTATTGTTTTTAATGCATCTATACCGCTGCCCTCTCGGCCAGGTGTCCCTTGTAAAAGAGATCTTGATCTCAATGGGACAAATCAGGTTAAATAAAGGCTAAATAAAAAAAAAGTGAATAAAAAAACAATTTAAAGGAAGATGCTAAAATACTTTTATTAAATCCAGAGGAATGTGACTTCTGTGTGATAAAAAAAAAAAAACTATTAGGCAAATCTTCTGTTTGGTGCTGGAAAGGCAGCTTAGATTGGGTTTATTACAGCTTTTTAGCTGAAGGATACTGAAGAGCTGCGTGTTAATTCTCTCTGGGTTCTTCTGACCCTCTTCAGTTTCACTTGGTAATTCTCACCATTGTTTTTATATAAAAAAAATATCTGTTAATGACACTTTAGAAACATGGACAGTGCCAACAGACCAAATTTTTAGGAAAATCAGTTCAAGTGCAAATTTGTTTGTGCTGTTTGTACAGCTTTATGTTACATGTTACATAACGTAAACATGGAAATCAATTAGGTTCTCTGAAAAAGTCCATCAGGCCTGTTTCAGGTTATTTCCCCTCTGTCCTTCACTGTCACCTCTTTGTTTCCAGGAAGTAGCGTGACACACTGAGCTGGACCTCAATGATGTTTTTATGTGACAGGTGTTTATTGGGTCCACAGAGCACGCAGAGATACACTATGATTTACAGCATTGTGCTAGTTGTTGTAGCGATATCATGGTTAAATTTACAGCCTGCCATGGCTTTGACCTTCATGAGTGTGCATTCACTTTGTAACCATGTAAGCAAAACCTAAACCAGTAACTGAATGTACATTAACATTGTGTAAAATCATATGTTTTATAATTTGGTTTTGTCTCTTTTGCTTGTAGAGAGCAAACATTTTTATGCCAAATACATAAAATTAAACAAATAGTACATTCTTTGATGCTGTGATACTAAACGTGCCTGTGTGTAATCTCTGGAAAGTGCCCCACTTTTTGCCTCCTCTGACAACCCACGCCTCAGTGATCACAGGGCTGTTGTGGGACAGGCATTCTCTCCAGGCTGCTGTCATTATTATTCAGGGCCCTGGAAGCAGTTTTTACACACTGACAGCTGAATAGGATCTGGGTTTACACTGGTTAGAGGATCACTTAGTCCTGTTTAAACTATCCGCACCGCTGCGTCTCTCATTACATATTGGTGGGAATATGACACTCTAGAGGGTCAGTGACAGATGAATGAGGTGTCAGAGTGAAAATGAAGTTCATTTGAGCCTGGAGACAAAAATTGCAGTTGCCATAAAAATATCATTTTTCCATGACGAAACAGTATCCACCCTAGAGGAAATATATACTGTGCATTGTTTACCTCCAGTCTGCTGCATTAAGGGCGACTGTGTTATAATGTGACATTACTGTGTGGCTACAGTAGAGTTATTTTTGGAGCGCTGTTGACTTCAGGAATAGAGACAAGGTAACTCTGCACAGGCGCTGAATGCACAGCTGTGTATGCAGTATAGCTGAAACTTTTACCTATTGTGCCATGAACCTTGAAGAGTGATCTTTTACTTCTGAAGGCATGTATGTGAGCCGCCCTGAGACTTAGGACGCATCACAACACAGTGAAATAGCTGCAGTAACGTGTTGAGAGGACTTGATTGAGTGTCTGTATGTGTATGTGACAGTTCGGAGTGTGGACAGTGTTTGGCTTCTGGCCTTGGCAGGGCAGGATTAGTTCTGTCAGTCTCATGTTGTGAGGCAAAGGGGTGTGACATTTAAATCTGTCCATCGAGAAGGACGACTTTGTATGTGTGTGTGTTGGGGCAGCAGGGGTAAGAGTTTTGGAGGAGGGGGTTTGTTGAAAATGTTAGAAATGCCATTGCTCCTTACACTGTTTCACTTTGAAAAGGTGACTCTCTTCTCCCCCCTTGACCCTCTCTCTCTCTCTCTCTCTCTGTCTATCTGTCTGTCTGTCTGTCTGTCTGTCTTTCAGATAAGTTGTTTGGAAAGCGGCTGCTGCAGGCTGGGAGACACATCATGTCTCATAAGTCTTGGATGAAAACGGTGCCCACAGAGAACTGTGATGTCCTCATGACATTTGCAGGTCAAGCACTTAACACACAAACACACACGTTTGTATTTCTGTACTTGTAAGGACATCACTGACATAGTCCTAGTCCTCAGCCAGAACCTTCACTATAATAACTACATGCCTAAGGTCAGCCCTTATTATAAACCTAAATCAAGGACCAAAACTGAGGATTATTTAGATTACTTATTAATGTGCTAATTGTTCTCGTGATAAGTTGTTTTGTCTTTCAAATGTTGGAAAATAGCAAAGCTGAAACTAGTTGATTGACCGAAATAAAATCAAGGTATTTGATAGCTGATTTATCATAATATTTAAAGCAAAAATACTGAAAATTCAAAGGTCTCAAATGTGAATATTTACAGATTTTAACAAAATATCTAGACTCTTGGTGGGACAAAACAAACAAATATCAGCTTGGGCTTTGAAAAACGGTAGGCACTGTTTTTTAGGGGGGTTTTTTGTTTTGTTTTTTTTTCTTTTCTGAAATTTCATGGACCAATAAATTAATTTATTAATTAAAAAAAAAAAGATGAACGTATAATGAAAATAATCATTAGTTGCATCCCTAGAAATTTGTAAAAAAAAAAAAATGCAGATCCCAATTTATCAGAGCCCAAGGAGCCACTTTCATCGGGTTGTTTCATCCAACTAACGTTCCAAAACTTGAAGATGCTGATCAGTGTATTACCTAATAAGAAAAAGAAAACAGCAAATTCTCACAACTGAGAAGCTGGAATCAGCAAACGTTGGTTTTGCTTAAAAAGTGACATAGCTGCAGAAGAACTTTCACTCCTAATGACTAACTGTTTCAGTGCTAGTAAATGCCAAGGGAGGACAGGCTGTAATGCTTGCAATTTCAGTAATGGGTCTGAATATCGTAGAGATGTTTAGGGCACACAAGCAGATACATTTAGATCATGCAAGTTAACACTAATTTGCCATATGAAACAACCTTTTACTTTGACGCTCCAACATTCATCACTACCCCACAAATGAAATGTGAAATTTGTATCCTTACAGTTACAGAGCTGTAAATGTACCTTTTATTCCTTTAATTTCTCCCATTTAAATTTATTTCAGGTGATTGTTTATCTCTCAAATAGCACAGAGATCCCAAAACACCACTGAGCAGCCCAGAGTGCTTTCAACTTTTATCTGCAGTAGAAAGTATCAGTAGCTACATTGTTGATAACAACAAAAGGATGATCATTCTCAAGTTTAAGTATGACACTTAACCTCCAGCTGCTTCTCAGGAATAAATGGTACAAGACTGTGGGAGTACTCAGCAGCTCCTGTGTACAGTGATGCATGGGTATGGATGAAAATGTATTTTTATTTTTCATTTCCTGCCACAGACACTACAGATGACCACACGTTGCTATGGCTACTGAACCATATCCGGCTGGGAATCCCAGAGCTCATCATCCAGATTCGACACCATAAGCACACACGAGTCTACGCATTCTTCGTCACTGCTACATATGAAAAGTAAGAGATCTGCAGCAGCTACTTATCAGTATAATCCACTGAAAGATGTTCATCACAGTTTCCAGATTTCTGGTTTTGTCCAATTACCAGTCCAGAACCCCAAAATACTCAGTTTTCAGTGACATACATCAGAGAACAGCAGCACATCCTAAAGTTAAAGAAGGTGGAACAAATAAATGATTAATTAATCAAACTATTAATTTTCTGGCAATCAATTAATCATCTAATCAACAAATCACTTTTGCTCTAATTGACAGTCAGATATTTCCCAAAATATCAATGTATTCCTCCATATTGATTTAAAAAAATGTTATAGCTCATGTTAATATTTCAGCTGAATAATATTTAACCTTGCTGAACACAACCTACTGCCTGATTTCTGCTGTGCTGTTTTTGCTGTTTTTACTGTATATGTGTGAATTAATCACTGTGTCGCTCGCCCTGGACAGAATACAGGAATGTAACTTTCCTCTAGAGAGACAGGAAATGAACAAACTGGATAATGAATAATACATGCAGATATAATACATATACAGTGGTTCATCACTGTATATGGTTCATCACAGACAGTGATGGCACAGTGAACATCCCTGTTGTTCTGTGCTGGAGTAAAATAGTATCTTTGTTTATATATATATATATAGCTGCAGCTATAGTAGGCACAGCAATGCTACACAGTGAATCATTAGTGAGGCTGCCATGATGCCTGGTGTATCTGCTTCAGGCACATTATTTAAGGTTTTGCCAAGGTTAGAGGTTAGAGTTAGGCTACACAGTATGGATTGTATATGCTCTGATTACACAGAGACAGTTTCTCATTTTGAAAAAATCCCAAGGGGCATTGGGGTTTTCAGAGATGACTTTAGGGTATAAATACTGAGAAATACAATACAGGAGATCAGGGTAGCACTCGTTGTTCCATACTGTATTTCACCACTTGACAAACATTGAGCCCTCTCTGCTGACTATGCATTGAACTCAAAAAAATGATAGTCTTGAGAAAGACAGAAGCAGAAAGAATAGAGAAAAAAAAGGGAAGGATGAGGTCAGAAAGAAAAAGAAAAGCATGAGGAAAGGTAATGTGGTGGGAGGATGGAGAGAGTGCTTACTGAGAGGGTGCCAGTGGGTTTTTAAAGAAATGCTCAAGGAAAAATGATTGCTGTGTGACACGAGGCGCACTCTCCTCTTCTCTCCCTCTTTCTCTATGCACACACACACCTGCTGTTAGATAGGCTGACCTACATTTTATGTGATAGGAAAGATAACCCAGGAAGTGTTCCATCCTCTCACCATGGATAGTCGTTCCCTTTGCATACTGAAGCAGAGAGAATTTTCCTTCCCTCTACTTGCGTGAGAATACTCTATTAGCTATTTGAGGTTGGGGTTTTATTTGAGTGGCTCCATATATTGTTTTAGCAGAAGGCACAATATTGGCAATCAACGTACTCAGTGTGGCATTCTCTTTTCTTACCTGACATGAAATCCATTACTCATTCCTCAGCTCTGACTGGGCAGTTTACACCATTCCATCCTGCTCTGCTGAGTTTCTGCATTACACCTGATAGATATTTGCCAAATTAGCATAAACCTTACATGCAGTGCTCCCCCTCAGCAGTATTCTGCTCTCTTACACGGTTAGCTTTGTCCACACATTTGACTGCGTCTCCAAATGAAGACTCCTTATGTTTGTGGAGCGAGTGTAAAGGGCGATAAAGTTTTTCATGAAATAAGAACGGGAGAATCTCATTAAAATTCCTGGCACCAGCAGGAGCTGCACACCTCTGAAAGGCCTTGCAGTTATTGGCAAAGATTACTAAACAGTTGGTTTAAATAGATACAGCCTTGGTTTTTTCTTGAACAAGGACCTTTGTTGTGATAGCGCTGCGCAATAAGCAGTATTCAGCAGTGATACAGAAGCTTATACCTCAACATTTCTGCTGTAATCCATCATAGCCCTGAATGCACTCCACTTTCCTGCTCCTCCAAGAGCCTGGAGCTGCATGATGGATGGATGTTACAAGCCCACCTAAGCCGAATTCCTGTATGTGTGTGTATAGACTATATATACATGTACATGTGAGAGAGAGAGGTGAGCCGTCAGCCCGTGGGGCGTGGTGCTGCATTATTACTGCGATTTCAGCACAAACCCGCTGGGAAGGACAGAAGGAGAGGAGAAAGGGATGATGGGATAAAGCAGAGGGGGTGAGGGTGGAAAGGAGGAGAAAGAGAAGGAGGGAGGAAGAGAGGAGACATGGAGGTGGGGTTGATGGGAAATGAGATGATGAGAGAGAGAGAGTGTGATGAGGTTAAGACATTAGAAGAGAGTTGAGCTCACTTTAAAATTATAAAGATTCCATCTCTGCTAGTTTTATTGTTTGCTGTTGGTTTTCTTCTTCCTGTGGAGAACTGACCAGAGACCCTGTAGTACTTTACAGTAAAATGTAAATCCTCACATTTGAGAGATTGAAGCAAGACAATGTTTGGCATTTTTGCTTTCTAAATTGTTTAAAGAGTAATCAATTATTAAACTAGTCATTATTTAAAGTCAACATTAAACAGGAAATGTTGGGTTTAAGTACAAGTCTTTCACAGTCAAAGAACAAGATTATTAAAAATGATCATTTTTTTCATTTCTGAAGAGTAGACCAGAATGCATTGCCTCAACAAGAGATGACCTGATTAATGGACATGACTTCTTCCTTTTGTCTGCTGGAAAAATAACACTATGCCATTACTATGCGATCAGTACCAATACTGCTGTCAGCTGAATGCAGCAGCTTAAGGCACATTATCTGTGGGTTAATGAAAAGAATTCTGAGATATATTGGCAAGTTGAGGTAAAGTGCCGGAAACTGAACATCACAGATTGAAGATGGTGGAGAGGTTGTTCTCGTTTTTTTTTTTTTAAAGGTTTTTCTTTGTCCTGCAGTTTGTTGCGAGGTGCTGAGGAGATGGGCCTGAGGAAAGCAGTGAAGCATGAGTTTGGAGGAGGAACACGCAGTTTCTCCTGTGAGGAGGACTACATCTATGAGAACATTGAGAGCGAGTTGTGCTTCTTCACCTCACAGGTCACACACACACACACACACACACACACACACACACACACGTAGGTAAACGTGCTCTCAAGGCCTTACCTCACTCGCTTCTCTTGTTCACTGCAGGAGAGGCAGAGCATCATTAAATACTGGCTGGACAATCTACGTGCCAAACATGGGGAGGTGCTTCATAATATCAACTTCCTGGAGGGTCAGCCAATAAGTAAGCTGCTTTGTTTATCGGCATAGTGTCGCTAGATGCTTAGTGATGTTTGTCTTTATTAAACAGAGGGCAGTTCCCTGGCAGGCTTTGGAAATAACCCCTCGGTTGGTTTCGATCTGAGACCATGAGGAGACATTTTAGTATTGTCTTTAAATATCTACTCTATTATCTGTTCCGCTCTAATCTATCTGTGTTTCTCTCTTTGAACAAATTAAATGTGCAGGAATTTCATCTTGCGCTATTCTGTGCTTTGTTATTCTCTGCAGTCCCAGAGCTGAGTGCGCGAGGTGTGATCCAGCAGGTGTTTCCTCTCCATGAGCAGAGGATCCTCAGTCAGCTGATGAAGTCCTGGGTCCAGGCTGTTTGTGAGAAACAGCCCTTAGGTCAGTATAGCAAAACACGAGTGGAGACGCACTAATATTAATATAATTCTTTTGTATAACCACAGGACATAGGAAAGTACTTTGGGTACAGTCTGAATTATATACTTGGTACCTGGTGTAGGTATAGTAGTTCCATATTTATTGCTTTTTGTTATAATGTTTGTTTCAAATAATCTTACTCATTCTAATTTCTATTTTTCAATTTTTGCTATTGACAGATGATATCTGTGATTACTTTGGGGTGAAGATTGCCATGTATTTTGCCTGGCTGGGTTTCTACACCACTTCCATGTTATATCCTGCTGTGATCGGCTTTGTGCTGTGGATGCTCACAGAGTCAGATCAGGTGAGGAGAGATCCTGTCATAGCCTAAAACAGATTTAATCACCAACTGCAAAATGATATTGTCTTTGCAGTCTTAAGCATCTGTGCGTTTGTGTTTGGGTTGTTTCAGACTAGCCGTGACATCTGCTGTGTGGTGTTTGCACTGTTCAACGTTGTGTGGGCCACCTTGTTTCTGGAGCGGTGGAAGAGGAGGGGGGCTGAGCTGGCGTACAAGTGGGGAACCCTGGACACGCCTGCTGAATCCCTGGAGGAACCACGGCCTCAGTTCCGGGTGAGAGACCCTAAAGCCTTCCATTCTCCTATCCTCTCCTCCTCTCTTTCAGGCCCTTTCATACTTTTTCTCCCTGTATCTCCCTCTCGACAGGGAGTCAAGCGCTGTAGCCCCATAACAGGATGTGAGGAGTTCTACTATCCTCCGTGGCGGAGGCGTGTATTCAGGTGGCTGGTCAGCCTGCCCATCTGTATCCTTTGTCTCTGTTTTGTCTTCCTGGTCATGCTCATCTGCTTCGAGCTACAGGTCAGTCAGCTGTCAGTGTCTGTCGTATATGTCTGCTGATTGTGTGAATGCAACAGTATTTTAGTGGTAAAAAACACAGCTGTTTACACACCCTTGATGTTTTTCTTGGAGGTGATGAACAAAAGGCTGCGATTGTGTCTCTGCAGGAATTTGTGATGGGGATCAAGGAAATGCCTCGGCTAGCTCGCTTCATCCCCAAAATTATGCTAGCTATCACTGTGACTGCATGTGACGAGGTGTACAGGAAAATTGCCTGCTGGCTCAATGACATGGGTAAGTTTCAAGCTTCTGGAGAGATCTAAATCTACATTCACATTCAGAGCAGAGCGCCTCTTAAAGAAGATAAAAAAAATTGCTGTCAAGATAATAAAATTGATTCTTTAATGGGTCTTTTGTAATCTCTTGTAAAGTCTAATTAGTCATTTAATTTTAATTTTACAGTATATTACACTGTTTATGAGAGGTTCAGGACGTACAAGAGATGATTTATATTGTGTTTCCACAGAAAACTATAGACTCCAGAGTGCCTATGAGAAAAATCTCATCATCAAAATGGTTCTTGTGAGTCTAAAATACCCATTCGCTTTATAATCTTACTATTGTTTAAAACATCTCTTTTCATATTATTTTCCTCTTAGTGACACCTGGAATTTCTCTCTCTTGCAGTTTCAGTTTGTAAATTCTTATCTCAGCCTTTTTTACATTGGATTCTACCTCAAAGACATGGAGCGTCTGAAAGAGGTAAGAAGCATCCCAGCTCTAATTTTTCTCTGTCATGCGTTTGCTTCAGTAATTCTCCTGGCTTCTAACATTTGTTGTTGTAGTCTCTCATCCTTAAATGCTTTGCTGTCTCTGCTTACATGCACTGATTTCCATAACCATCCATCCACACATCCATCCATTTGTCCATCTCTGGAAGATGCTGCTGGTGTTCTCTCTGTTAAGGAGTCTGCAGCGGCAGGTCCAGGTCAATGTGCTGCCTTCCCTCTTCCTCAAGATCCAGATGCTTGTGGTGTCTGTTCCCTCGGTCTCCAGGGCTTTACTCAGGTCCAAAGTATGACCCCAGTTTGGGCTGTGGGTGGGAGGCCATAGGCCCATTTCTCACCACCCCCGTCGTCCCTTTGCATGTCACATATCGACCACGCAATGAACTAGCAGCCTGCTTTGTAAAAAGCATTATGGTTTGTCTTTTGATTGTCTCTGTCTGGTGACAGCTTACAACTCCAAATTTGGTATTTTTCATGGTCTCAGTGGCATTAAAGGATTACGTCTCTCTGCAACATCAGAGTTTAAAAATCAAATTAAAATTGTCAAAATTTCAAAATGTCAAAGATAATGCTGTGTTTCTTTCTTCTTGAAAACTACATATCACAGAGAGATGTGGCTTTCACCAGACAGCAGTGACAGAAGGGCTGATTCATGCACTGATATTTTAAAATGTAGCTGGAAGATAATGTGTAATTGTTTAACTGATTGGTGTTTTCATTTCTGACCGACTGAAACCTCACACCACATCCTTCCATTTTCCATCCACTAGGCCACCGCACCTGCATAGAAGAACATTATTCCTTGTTAAAATCTTTAAGACGTTTTCTTTTTCTTTTCAAATTTTCCTTGACATGGGTATATGGGGCAATGTGGATAATGATGTGGATTTCTTTCTTGGTCTTTTCCTTCCATGCAGTTTGTTTGAATCCTTTTTCAGATACAACTCTCACCACTCATAGCTCAGTTTCTCACTCAGTCTGTCAGTTTCTGTTCCACTCTTAGCCGGAGTGCCACCTCATTGAGATTGTCATTTGTTAACATCACCTGACTTCATCGTTTTCCTATGTCTGAGTGCCAACTAATAGCTAAGCTTCTACAAATATTTATCAAAGTATATTTACTTTTGCTAAGTCAATCGATCCAGTTACTGTACCCCAATACCACACAATAGTAAAATGACCTTAAAACTATAAGCAGGCATGACTTCTCTTGGATCCAGTTAATTTTCATTCTTTGGTGAAATAAATAAAACCAAGAGCTGCTTCAAAAGTAAGAATAACCTGGTGTACAAGTGCAAAAACACTGAAAGGTCTGAAATGAAAACCATCTGGTGTTGTTAGCTTGATTCTGCCAGTGCCTGACTCTGACATATCTGTGCTGACTGCTCCAGTAGGTAGCAGTGGGAGAATGGTATCTCCTTTTCCGAGGTCTCTCCTCATTGACTGAAAATAACATTCTGTCCGTGTCCTCGTCAGAAATTCATTGCGGTTTTGTTTTCGCATGATGCGAATCAGCATTATTTGACTTGAGAATAATTTTTAATAGAAAGTAAATTTTGTGATTCAATTCTTGAAGATGTCTATCCTTTGGTTTATATTAAAGGCCTGAAGACATGCTCACTGCTTGGTCTGGAGTGTTAAAGGATAATTCTGGTGTATTGCAACGTGGGTTCCCGTTTTTCATAGTTTTTTCATAGTTTTAGCTAATAATATTTTACTTGTCAGAATAATTGCTGAGATCTGGAAACAACTTAACTACAACAAGGCTTTTTTGGGATAAGCAAAGATAAGAAAGATAAGCAGTCAGACTATCACGCAGGTTGTCGCCAGCAATCTAACCAGTTTAAGTAAAATGTTTTATTTAGTGGTCAAACTGAAAGTCAGCTTACCAAAAATATGTGGGAATAGTCTCTCATTGCACAGGAAAAGTAGTATGGTAGTACAATAGGTCAAAACTGACTTCACAATGGGTAATAATTTTATTCTTTTCTTTTTTCAGAAATACAGTTTTGCTATCCTAAAGATGGTTGTATAAAGCTGTGACTTGCCAAGTGCAATAAAATTATGACAATAGTAATGAATCCCAAAATTATGAAAGTAGACCCAAGTTCTAATAAACTGCAATGTCCTTTAAGTTGAGCGTACTGGTACTTACTATATTGTATGATATGCATTTGTTCTTCGAGGTATGAATGTTGCTGAAGGGACTTCAGTGCCCATGTTCATCACATTCCACTGAAATATGGTTTCATGTGGTTTTGAAGGGCATACCCCCAGTGAATTACATGGAGCACAAAACTGCAGCTGCACTGCTCCCTATTGGCTCTTTCAATCATATTACACTTCTGGACACATGCCAGTCATGGGATTTTTAATGCAGTGGGAACCGTTCAACAGCAATTTTCTGCCACATGTGATTTGCTTGTGGATAAAGTTTGCATATATAATTGTGTTTTCATTGATTTGTTGTATAAGGGTTTATCTCACTGCTCTCTCAGCCTGATTATATCCTCTCTCCGTCAACCTCTCTCTAACCTCTTTCATCACGAGCTGTTTGAATTTTTTGATGGGAAGTATTTCTTTTAAATCCTCTGATTAGCTGAAGCGTAAGCTGGCTGTTTCTGTCTGTCCTTGTCAGATGCTGGCCACTCTGCTCATCATACGCCAGTTCCTTCAAAATGTGAAGGAAGTGCTGCAGCCTTACCTGTATGAGCGCCACAAGCTGGGTGAGCTTACACTGCGAGCTGTGTGGGACCTGCTGCTCTCGGTGTTGCTAAAATACGCCCGGCTGGCAGCTGGAAAAGCCCAAGCCTTTCCCACTGACCAGAGCATGCCAGGACCTGGACTGAGGGGCACCAGGCCTGGGGTGGGGCAGCCAGAAAGAAGGTCAAACTCATTATTTAAACTCTCTTTAAGTTAATAAATCCAGTGAGCATACACTTTCGTAAAATGCACGCGTATAGTAGGGTTGCATGGATGAACAATTGGATGTCAAAAACAGGTGAAATGAATCCTTTCCTGATACAATTTGAAGCCTGCTTATAGAGAAACTGGCACGACCAGTATGATGAACAATGACATTTGTGTATTTACAGTTGTCATTTACACCAACACTCAACACTCATACAAACAAACCTGCTTGGGTTCAAATAGAAAGCCACTTTATCTGCCTCTGCCGTTTTTTGTGCACTTGTATGCAGTTATGATTCATGCTGGTCAAACACAGAGATTTTGTCTGATGTCTGTCGGTCTCTTCAACTCCTTTCAGGGAAAAGAAGTGTTTAAATGGAGGATGCGGGGTGCCTGATGAAGAAGAGGGAGGTGAGAGGGACGAGGCTGACAGTGGGAGGTTCAGTGAAGGAGAGACGGAGGAGGAGAGTCTGATCGACTGTGGCTTGAAGCTGAGGAAAGTCAGCTTCATAGAGAAGGTACAACACAGTGTGATAACATCAGTTTGTGTGTTAATCTTCTTATGCTGTAGCACATGTATCAGCGAATAAGAAAGGGGCTATGCAATATAGTAACAACATTTGTTTTTAGTTGCAATGGTAGTATGGATGCTCTTTGGTGTTGCTGATTGGTGATGTTGTTCAGGTGGACAAAAGGCCGGTCTGCAGTGGGCCCCCCATGGACAGCAGTTTCCTGGAGGAGGGGAGCCCCACTATGGTGGAAAAGGGAATGGACCCTGCCTCTTTGTTTGAAATGTGCGACGAGGACGATGATAATGGCATCCATGATGTGAAGGAGTCGGGTGGGGGAGGGACAGGTGGGGCTGAGGGAATTAATGCTGCTGCTAGTGCTGCTGCTGCTGCTGCCAGCTCTGCTCCGCTGCCTTCTGGGCCTGAGAGCAGCACGTCACTGCGACACAGAAGAAGAGGCAGGAGCGCAGAGAGACCCGTGCCTAAAACGAAAAGGGAGTCGTGGATGGACCCACCTGAGGAAAGAGAGAGCACCACACTCACTCAGGCTGAGATGGAGAGCTGCATGCAAACTTATGCTGTAAGAAGGACTGCATACTTACATTAATCTGTAAACTGTGCACAGGGTTAGGTTGGAACTGTGTATTCTTTTGAAGACAAATTTCAGTATTTGTCAACCTGGGTGTTATTCTCTTATTTTTTGCCTGTTATGAGTATTAGTCATGGTAACAGTTTACTCACCACCTCTGTTGTAGACATTTGGAAAGTGCAAACTCAGGAAAGAATGTTAATCTGTGGGAAAGCTGTGGGAGGGCTAAATTGAGAGGGGGGCCACAACCTTCCATTACTATAAACCAACTGCTGAGCGTGCATGAATACGGCAGCTGGCAAGTTGACCAGGAAGTAAATCCGCTTTTCTGTGATGTTCACAGCAACAACCAGAGGGATTTCAAGGGGGACTACTCTCTGTGTTTAATTATGGTCAGATGGTCAAAAATGGGTTTGAGACGATTTCTGTTAAAGTACATTTTTTGGAAAGCTGATTGACATAGTTCTTGCAAGAATCCTTTTATGCCAAATCTCTGTAATGGATGAAAATACCACCCAGACCGACAAATTCCTCTTAAAGGTTTTCCATGAAACTAAGATCAGAAAGAGTTTCTCTGTAGACTCTACCACATTCAGTCAGAATAGATAGGAAATAGCTGAAAAATATGGTATACTAGTAGGTAAACAACGCAGCCATTAATGTTGTCAGCTGGGGAACAGTTAGCTGTTGTTCTACTCAGTCTTATGCAGCACTGCAGCATGAATCCAACAGAGTCCTTCAGCCTTCACAGTTACACAGCACCCCACAAGTTCCCAGCGTGTGATCTGAACAAAACTGGGTTATTTTCCTACAATTCATAAATGCCTGTATGACAGTTTTACAAAGCTAACATCATTGTTTGTTGTTATTTGGTACCATTTCACACTGATTTGGTCTACAGAAACGCAGTCTTGTCTTCTGGCTGCCAAATAGTAGCATTCAGACCGTACGTACTTGGTAGAGCTGTGGTGTAATGATCCATTTTGTCCCTCTCAGGACACCTTCCAGGACTACCAAGAGATGTTTGTCCAGTTTGGCTATGTGGTGCTCTTCTCCTCAGCCTTCCCTCTGGCTGCCATGTGTGCTCTCATCAACAACATCATTGAGATCCGCAGTGATGCCTTTAAGCTCTGCACTGGTCTGCAGAGGCCCTTTGGAGTCAGAGTGGAGAGCATCGGCCAGTGGCAGGTAAGTAATACCCACTCTAAAAGTTAACATGAGCTCATGAGATACAGTATGTAACAATGGCATTACATTTATCCATTGTTTTTAACTTGCTGAAATAAATGAGAACAATTGAACTGAACTAAATTATTCCTCTGCTGCCATAAAAGCTGAAAACAGCAACGCTGAACCTGGTCTTTTTTTCTCTAACTCAGACTGCAATGGAAGCCATGGGCCTGATTGCCATCATAGTGAATTGTTACTTGATTGGTCAGTGTGGTCAGCTACAGCGTCTCTTCCCGTGGCTTAGCCCTGAGATGGCCATCATCTCTATCGTCATCCTCGAGGTACCACAGTTCATTCCTTCATTCCTGCTTGTCAGTCTGAAAGTGCTTAATTTTTCTAACTTTTTTTCTGGCCACTAGCATTTTCAACATCACCCTTTTCTTATGACCTGGCACAAAATATAGGCTAATCAGTGCCTAGTATATCAGCTGCAAACACGTTTACTACTTTGTGTTTGTTTTTTCTTTACTAGCAAAGACTTTGGATGGTTCATCAAATGCTACAGATATAGCCAAATGATACAGATGTAACCTTCACCTGTTTTACTGTGTAAAACAGGTGAAGGTAAAAACATTTTGGGCAACAGAAACGTGTCTTCCAACAACTATCTATTGTTATATCCAAGTGACTGAAGGAAGCACAACATAACTGCTGTTAAAAGTGTCTAAAAGTAATGTATATGAAATTGGTTTCCAACATACCAATCTCTATGAAAAGCAGGAGCAAATGAATTACAGCTCTCTCCATGTTTCTCCCGCTTCTTGTAACATATTTTGATACTGGTTCTGTAAGCTGTGCACTCTGTGGCTGTCTATATTTGGAAAAAGGTAAACAGCCTACAGCTCTGTCTTGGCCTGGTAAAGAAGTCAGGCTTATCAGAAGGAGAATTTCACGACCCAAATGTTGTTTCCTCAAGAATCAGTTCAAGCAACATACTCTAAAAGAGTATTCGGAAGGATTGTGTTCTCTTTCTGACTTGGATTGTGTTTTCATGTAGTCATTGTTTTGTTTTCATCTATCTGCAGCACTTTGCCATTCTCTTGAAGTACATCATCCATGTGGCCATACCTGACATTCCTACATGGGTTAGAGAAGAGATGGCTAAACTGGATTATCAGCGCAGGGAGGCCTTTAAGGTAAAGTTTGACACCTAAAAAAATTAAGGGATAAAATTCATGTTCATGAGCTCTTCAGTAAGTTTGAACGAGCCCTAAGATTTGCAGAGTACTGTAATATAATAAAAAAAATCTACAGCCACCCTAGGAGCCACACTTTCTGTTGAAAACATACTGGACTGCAGCATTGCAGCTTCCTTTTAGGAGATTAATTGCTTGTTTTACACTTCTGGTGATATTTTAGCGGCAGTGCTTTTGGGAAATACAATTTGTAGGACCCAGAGAAGAGATTAAGTTGTCGTGGACCCTGCAGTACTAATGCAAGGTAGTTACTGTAGTAAGGGATTTGTTAGATAGCACTGGAGTATTGTAATGGTTAGCTGGGTTAGTGCTGATCCCAGTAAATATATTGTGGGAATGTTTCCCTTCCTCTGCAGAAGCATGAGCGGCAGGCACAGCAGCATTACCAGCAGCTGCAGAGGAGGAAGAGAGAGGAGGAGGAGAGGCAGAGGCAGGCGGAGCATATGGCCCGCAGAGAAAGGGAGCGGGATGACGGCAAGGGTGACTCCTCTGGGGATCACCACCACGACAAAAGTCACAGCAGCAAATCACGCTCCGGGGGTGGAGGAGGAGGAGGGGCCAGTGGGTCAGACAAACCCAAGAGGCCCAGCTCTCTGCTGGCCAACAATAATGTGATGAAGCTGAAACAGATCATCCCACTGCAGAGTAAGTTCTCCTCAGGTGGTGCCCGCTCCCCACAGTCACCCACCGGCAGTGAGCCAAAGCTGCCCGGGTTCCTGAGCTTCAAATTCCTCAAGTCACCCGAGAACAAGAAGGAAGGTGCTGCGGCTTCTGCAGCTGCCGCCACAGCCACTAATGCCACAGCAGCAGCAGCAGCATCATCATCTTCATCATCATCTTCATCATCAGGTAGCAGCTCTCAGGAGCGTTCTCAGTCACCCAGCAAAGCCTTCAACCCTGGGAAACTGTTTAACTTTGGGAAATCTGAGGGAGGGACATATGTGAACGGGGCTCCACTGCCCAGATCCGGGGAAGGATCATCATCACAGACATCAGAGCGACAACCTTCCAGGTCTGACTTGAACGGCGTTCCAGATGAGATCCCCTCGCCTGGAGGGGAAGAGTCCGAGAACGGACATTCAACAGACTTGGACACGGCTGGCCCTAAAGCCTAGTAGCTCCAGGGAACAAGCTTGTCTTTGGTTACATCCCAGCCGAAGAGGTGACGTGTTTACTGTGAGGAAAGGCCTGACCTACCCTCTGTGCCCTCTCATAGGCCATGTGTAGAAGTACTTGAAGCAGAGAGAGGAAAAGATGAAACTGATGAGTGATGACTGTTTTGGTGTTCTTTTTTGCTGAGAGACAAAAAACAGGCTTTATATGAAAGACGCAAGCCTTCCTATTATGACCCAACAAAAACACACACACACACACACACACACACACACACACACACACACACACACACACACACACACACACACACACACCACAAACACACACACACACACACACACACACACACACACACACCACAAACACACACACACACACACACACACACAAACATACAAATCCTTCCTTGTCTGCAATACATAAAGAAATGCATGAGCTGCGTTTCTAATATTTTTAAGCCTTTAAAGCAGAGAGCTGTGTTTCTTGATTTCTTCTAGTCAGAAATTGTAAGCATCTCGGTGGCCTCCCACTAGGACACAACAGTTTGTTGTGGAGGAAAAAGATTTTAAAAACAAATACAGTGGTATGAAAGGATCACAGACTGTACATTGAATAACTACTGAGAGTGTTCTTTAGCTGTCACATCACAAGTGATCATTAGATATCTGTCTCATTTTTAACTGTGAGGAATTCTTGGGCCCCTCACTTTTATATTGATGTGGAAAAAATGGAAAAGCAATATCAATCAGTGTTTTAATTACTCTTATCAATCATCCCTTAATAAACACCCCTGACATATCACCAGCTTTATTTTCAAAGCAGAGGTGATGTCTGAGCTTTGTACACTTCCTCCCACCCTGTGGCAGAATCCGATTTGTTCGAAAAGAAAGTAATGAGCTTACTAAGTCGAGTGCATACCAGTATTTTTCCGAAAAGAGCAGGTGGAAGAGACACACGAAAAAAAAACCAAAAAAAAAAACCAAACAAATAAATAAATAAATAAAAGCAGAGGTAGGCAATGGTGATTTTGAAAAATAGAGCATGGAAGCCTATTGACTGCTGTCATCCATCCAAGACCGTAGAGCACCTTGTAAACACAGATGGTGCTCCATTCCACACACTCTAACCAGACTTGGCAAACGAGCGTAGAGTTAAACAAGTAACATTTGCACTAAATCCTGACGCCCTGCATAGAAACGCATCTCTCTCTGCGGGAGAGAGAGCCAACACCAGCCTGCCTCATCGCATTATGCAAAAGCTGGATTGTTTGTTTTCCTCCTTTCCCACAGTACACGCTATCGTCTTATTTGTCCCTGCTCTCAGCAACCGCAGGGTTTTTCCTAAATACTCAGATGAGGCTTTTTTTAAAACAGTAGCTGTTCTTATTTATGTTGAGCTCCATATCTTTTTTATACTCGCCATTTGCTGATGATAGAGAATTCCTTTTTTTAACCAAAGTCTTATTTTTTAGGATTACACTGTTATCCCAAGATAAGTGTTCTGTAGATTCTGTTATTCATATACATCAACACTGTTTATGAACAATATGTTCCTTAAGTAAGCAAGCCCATCATTATCTGCCATTAACCAGTATTTCACTTCTGCAGGGTCTCCAGAAGGTGGCGCCACAGTTTATCTGCATAGAAAAATGATGTTTTTCACCACTTATTTCAGTTCACTATTGACTATTTACACATAACATAAATAAATCAGTGTCTGGTCATCAGTATACAGCAGGGACAGCAAAATTAGAGTGTCTGGCTGCAGTAGAAGAGCGATTTGAAAGGGAAATGCATCATGAGTTCATAAGACAAGGTACACAGTGAAAAACATTGCAGAGGCCATTGCACTGTAGGTCGTGAGACACAGACATTAACTATGCATTTCCGCACCATCACCTCTGGCAAGGATTTTGGCAATAACTGAGTTGCAGGAGACTTAAATGTAATACTATAAATCAAGACTAACCTCTCCACCTGCAACACCAATTCCTACTGCATCATCCCCAGCGACACGCTATGCATCTTTTCTTTATGTCTCCTCACTTTTCAGTGTCAGGGACAGCTCTCTCGGCTCCATCTTGTCTCAGATTTAATGCAAAGAATCTCCCCCGACATCTAGTGAAAATAATAACAATAATCTCATCCATCTCCTGCTTTGCGTTTACAGAATCTGTCTGTTCTAGGGGTGATAAAAACACAGAGCTTCAAACAAGTTTTTTTAAATTCATTTTGATGCTCCTTTCATATGTCTGTAACAACTTTACAGTAAGTAAAGTCCACCTTTCAGCCACATGCCTAAAGAAAATACAAAAATGTACTTTCACAGAAAGGCAAAAAGATCTTACTGACATTAAATGCAATAAGGAAATGGGACATTTGTGTGATCACAGTATAATTTTACTCTACAATACCTTATTTTTTATATTTGAAAGTCATTGTTCATTATACATGTAAGATGAGAGGTGCAAGGCTGAGAGACATTTAATATCACCAGTGTATCACTCTCACAGGCTGTTCATTACTATTGGGAAACTTTACAGCAGAAAAACAAACAGCATAACAGAGCTCAAGATAGTACAGAGTAGTTGAACACAGTCTCATCGAAACCTTTATTCCTGCACCATTTGGATTTCAGGGATGAATGACACCATGATGCAATAGAGTCTGTTCATCATCTTTTGAAAGAACTGTAGAAAGGACAAGCCAGTGTCCTAGCAGAGGTAACAGAGTGAGAAGGCAGAGATAAGGGCATTTGGTGGCATATCACAGTGGAGTTTAGGTCAAACTTAAAACCTTGTAGGATAGAAATGGATACCATTAACCAACTTGTCACTTCTTTCATCCTTGCACTCTTGGCAGCAGCAACAAATTTTGCATATTGTTATAATGAAAGTCTTTAAATAGGCATTAATTAAAGTAACAGATGTTTCGCTGAAAACTTGATCCCACGCCAGTGACTGCACCGTCACTAATTTCTCGGGCCAAGCACAGGTGTCCCTCGCATAGGGATAGCAGCTCAGACAGCTGAGACTCATCACCCACCTTTAATTCACTATCAAAGCAGCAACAGTTTGTTTAGGAGTTTAGGCTTACTGTATCTACTCTTTACAAGTCAGTCTGGTGTGAAATCAGTGGGAAAGGACTGAGTGAATTTAGTAAATGTTGTCTTCTGGACTTTGATGTGAACAGGTGAGACCCTCACCACAGCTACATTAAAACCTGACCCTAACCTCAAAGTTTAAGATAAGTCATCTTCATAGAAGCCTCACTTACTGAACATCATACGCTCTTCCAATGTACCACTGTACAAAAAAAATCTTTTAAAGAAAAATACTGGGAAATGGGACTATTTATTTCTTTTAATTTATTTTGTCATATTTTTGTAAGACCTGAAAAATAATTAATAAAACTATTTCAAATGCATTTAATGTGTTGTGGCCAACTTGTTCCTGCAAAAAGAACACTGCACACGTTTCTCTTTTTCTCCCTCACAATTTGTTAACCTCAAGGTTAACAAGGCTTTACAGAATGTCCTTTAAGTCAAAGATTTCATAAATATAATCATGTATTTAAAGCACCACAAGACAGAAACCCAGTTTCAATCCAGTTTTATTTCAGCAAAGCTAAAAAGAACATGTCTTGTCTAACACACGAGATGGGGCAAGGCTTTGGGTGTGTAGTAGAACAGTCTATCTGAGCAGAAGCATAACATGGTTTTTACGCTTCAAAAACAGACAGGGTATTTACACCGTAGGTAAGAAGATGTCTGACCACACTCTCAACCCACACTGCAGCATCAACTGATAAAAGGACAGGAAGGACGGGAGGCTTTGATGTGACTCTTGATGGGCAGTGGTAAGAACATTTAATAAAAAGCTTTATTCAGTGTTGCACAGTATATGACACCAATACAAACTGAATCTCTGGAACAAGGCAGGATGGCGACTGCACTTTGCTGTGCATGCTTATTGTGCATTCTATGGCTGAAAATATAACATCCCTTTAAACCCCCTTGTGTTCACCTAAGCCAGCTCTCAGACAAAAACCAGACGGGCCTGTTGCAAAGACACGGTGAACAGTTAACTTATCCCAGGCCCAGAGCTGGGGGAGCAAAAGGGTCCAAACCACGACAACAGGTTGTAAGGCCTCTAGGCTAATACCTTCCACAGAGCCCCGAGATAACACCACAACCCCAACACCCCTTACGTTTTATTACTGGCCCAGGAATATAAGACCCAGCCGTGAAAACATCAACATGCAAGGCAAGATAACATCCACTGGGTACACGGCTCATGTCTTTCCTTTCACAAGGGTGATTTTCTACTGTATCCACGGGCATGTATTATTTTACAAAAAGTCAGACACAAAGATGTTCCATTGGATAAACTAATTCTGGTATTGGTAATTATTTACACACAACATAATGTATTCTTTTTTCCCCTTTTCCATACATTACAATACATACTTTTCTTCACTATCTGTGCTGTTACCAAGTTGTGCAACTGAAAATCCGACAATATGATTAACATTTTCATATTTGGTCGTAACTTCTTCCTTCTTTTTCTTTTAGATCCTTTGATGAAAGAAAAGGTAGAACTCAAGGCCAAAACCTTTCTTGAGGGCTTTGATTGGCCAGAAGGTGGTGCTAGATGTAAAAATATTTCTCAGTAACACCAACACAATATTTATCCTACAAGCACAAGTCCCAGAATAGAACGAAGATATGTATATTCACCATAAACACACGTCTAAGGGGAAGAGTTGCTTCTACTTTGTGCTGTTCTTCACAGTGCATTCTTGGTTCTGTTGATTCAAACAGTGTGGAGAAATGTTGCAATGCCCCCATGTGGTTGCAGAGTGGGCAGTGAAACTGAGAGGGCGGGCACTGTGGCTGGCAGGAAGCTCTTTGCCATACATAAACAATAATAGTTATAATAAAAGTAAAACAGTAACAAAATGTTATCTTTGCACATATCAGGACAGACTTTCCAGGAGACAGAAGGCTACACAAGTCATGTACCAGTTATGAGACTGATTTTAGGGGTAGTGTCTGGCTTATATCTGTCAAGTCCATCTCTGATCTTAAATCTACTCTGACACTTTTTCAACTATTCACTCATCTCACACATACGGTACATTACACAATAAACACGCACTCACAGCTCAGCATGCATACAAACATATACACATACACTAACCCACACAGGGAATTGCCAACATTAATTACAGAAACACCAGTATAAAGTTCCCTCCCTGGTGATGGCTCTGCTCTGTCAATGTTGCAACTATCAGTGATCTTTTGATGCGCTCTATCTTCACAACATTAATGGCTGCCTTGTTGATAGGAATTTCCAGAATTCTTTATTGGTGATTTCTTAATTTCATGACAGGAAAGGCTTCCTGCCACGCTACAGTAATGGTCAGAAGTCTGTATTCAGGTGGGATTATCCTTTGTTTTTGTTAGTTTACACTGGCTACACCCTGTACACACAAACACTCACACATCCACGCACACATACATTTATGAGTCCTCATTCATCTCTTGGCTATCTGTCCTGGCGATCTTTCTTGGGGGTGCTGGGCTGCCACCCTCACCTTGTTCCTGTTCCCTTTTCTTTGCTGCATTCTGTTTGACACAAAGCATTGTACAGCAGTCAGTAAAACCACACAGTTGCTTTTTAATAACATTCAAGCTACCAAAGATTATTCATTCTTTTATGAAGCTCATAAGTAACTGAGTCCTTTATAAATACTCAGAAAATTACCACCAATAAATGAAGCCAGACTTAGGAAAGTAACTCCAAAGAACTGAACATGCTCACCTTTTTGTCCCACTGCTGATGGAGATAACGCAGAAGGATGTTGGTTTTCTCTGTTACAATAACTGTAAAGCAAACACAATCAATATATTACAGATATATTATATATATATATATTATAATATATAATAGAGTTTAAAACGGATAAAACGGATGCTCAACCACAACAAAGGTTTCTGTTAGTAACAGTTTACTGTCCATTTATGGTTTAATATTAAAGACTATTTGTTGAGACTATTCACTGTAAATTTGGTACTTACTCTGTTCAGATGGGTATTCACGTGTTGGAAGGTACACAGAGGGCCTCCGATTCTGTAAAACAGGACAGAAAGAGGTAACTGCAGCTGTACATTGTCATCATACATTATTTATGTGTATTTATTTATTTTGATCTTGATATATGAGCAACTATTTGTACAGTTGTTAAACATCTAATCCATAGCAAATATTCATTGGGATTAGTGACAGTGTCAGGAAAAGAAGATCATTATAGGCTACTTACAGATGCTTTACAAACAGAGTCTGCATGAAACCTGCTGAAGTTGCTCTTATTGTAGACAGGAAGTCCTTTCAAGAAATCTGCCTGTGGGAAGAAAGGGACATTTGCCAAATGTCTTTTCTTTCATCTTGCATTTAATGCGACCTCAAATACCGTAAGTCTTAGGTCATCTGTCAATCTACCCTACAGAAAGATTCTAGTGTTAACAGACTTCATATTCACCTGTGGCATTTCATAACAACAGTGTAAAGAGTAAGTATCAAAAGCTTTCTAATACAGATGAGCGGAGATGTCCTTGCAAGTAACTGTAGTTGCAAGATAAGAGGTCGGTGCTGGGCGTTCCCTCATCACCATTAAGAAACCCCTGCACGCCAATGGGCCTGCTTCTCTCTCTGTAACGTCCCCGGCCACCTCCAGTGATTGGAGGTGGTGATATCAGATCTTCTGTACGGCAAGTGGTTTCAAATTAGCAAGTCAGAGCTGAGCACAAAACGATGCCGGCTTGGCCTTGGTAAATGAATGCCAACAGGAGGAGCAGGTGTGGCTAGCAGCTAACTGTTTCTTAGCAAGCTCGCTGTCATCATGTGTCCTCCGAGAACTGTAGTGCAGCGTATTAAGACAACATCACAAACGTGGCGTGTGTGGAATAAGTACCTTCTCCATGCTGATGGTAGAAACGTCGACACGCCGACTCGTGGACTTGGCTTGATGTCTGTTGTGCTGGTCGTGATGGCAGACAGTGTGAGTATGTTACGGTTAGCCGCGCTAGCTTACTGGCTAGTTCACCAAGGCAACTGTCCTCTCGGGTCCTCTTGGCAAACAAAACCACGACCTTCACGCACAAGTTGCTGTTTCCATTCTAGGTCCCAGTGTCCATGAAAAGGGGATACCACAATCAGAGAAAAACAACCCCAGTTGTCGTGGCATGAGCTAGCAAAGCTAGTTACAGGACTTCTTCAGCTAGCATGATGGTAGCGATGCTTACTTGGCCACGCCCCGAGAGCGCCCATTGGCCTACCCTTGCAACCACGTGGTAGGAGCTTGACCAGACAGCCAATCATTAAACAGAACAAAGGCTAGGCAATGGACAAGGTAATCTGCTCTGCACATGATGAGCATCATTAAAAAAAGAAGAAAAAAAAGCATCAGCAGCTACTGATTCGTCAGTTTAAGTGTTTTAACTACATGCGTTTCCTACGCGTGCTAATCGTTATCTGCACATAATGAAGCCCATGGTAAAGTTAACCAGGCTAATAAAAATCAAGAGCATAAAAATAATGCACATATAAAACCATCAAGGCATTATGTTCTGTCCTGTCAAAACGAGTTGGATACAATTCGTTTTTTGTTTGTTTTGTTTTGTTTTGTTATCAGAGTTAGGTAATGAAACATCCTTAATTTAAACTTAGCTAGTAGGTCATCTGGTGATCTTACTACATTATGAGAAGTTGGACATACTAGGTCAGCTTGTGAAAGAGCATGGCAGTCACTGAAATTCCATATGACTGAAGGCAAACTGTTTGCTTCATATTGCTTAAACCTGGAGATCCACTGATGTCCGAAACATAAAACACTATAGTAATTAGATTACTATCTTAGAATAATAATTTGTGTTTGATCTGGAATTTCAACAAAAAAGTTTTTCAATTACCAAGTTAAATATAGTTAAAACTTGGCAAATATTGTTGATTTCAAAAGTTTAACCACAAAATGCAAAATGCCTCCTACATCACTGAAAGACCATTCTCAGGTCAGGCTTGTGTTAGTTGCATGTTGGACTGACTTCCAAACTAGTTGTAAGGTCATAAATTCTGCTCACAAGTACACAGAGAAACATCAAAATTTTCATCAGATGAATGTGAAAACATTCTTCTAGTGTCAAACTCTGCACATACATCAAATGTCTAAGTGAAGCAACAACAAACAAAACACGTTTGAATGGAGTAGGGGCTTTAAAATAAGGGTTCAAAGCTGCAACAATGCTTCTGTCCTTTTTCTGTGACTCTGTTATTATTTGTTCTTAGATACAAAGTTATATGCTCTTTTCAACTATCTCATGCTACAACATATAGTATAGTATTATTGATATCAGTACATAATAGGCCTTCACAGTATCTAAAGATAAACAGATACAGTAACTGGCTCTGAGGGTTTACTGGGTCTTGATTTCTGTGGTCTGCTCGCACCTCAATCTGGCACCTGCATCCTTGGACTCCCAACAAGTAGTTACCTAGCAACAACAGCCATGGCAACAGCCACAGGACCAGCTCCTTGTGATGCTGGCAAATGGAATGCTGATAAGATGGAGAGAGTTTATTCTTGCTTACTGGAGAGGATTTGGGTAAAACAGATTGTAGACCATATTTAAAATATCAAAATTCAAAATAATCACAAGTTCTGGGGAGGAGATGCATTTCTTTCTTTCTTTCTTTCTTTCTTTCTTTCTTTCTTTCTTTCTTTCTTTCTTTCTTTCTTTCTTTCTTTCTTT
>JBBMJY010000022.1:15418843-15430153 GCA_037833715.1 Toxotes lorentzi | reverse complement strand
ATACACAATATATATATATATATATTGTGTATATATTGTGTATATATATATATATATATACACAATAAGGAGTAGCCTTACCTCCTACTCATCGTAGTTATGAGATTTAAGTAACTGCTTCTGCTAACAAAAACACAGAAAAGGATGTTTTGTGGGAGACAGTGTTGTGACCTGTCAAGCTGAAAAAGTGAAGAATGATCAAGTGCTGATAAGGACAGAAGTGAAAGTAAATTTGCTGCTTCCTAGAATTCAGGGAAATGTGCGTTCCGGCAAGTATGCCCTGATAAATTTAACAATAGTTGAGACTCAGCAATGAATCATTTGTCACCTTATATGGACAGAACGGGCCAAAGATTTTGCATAAATCAAAAGTACATAGTGATGTTAAAGTCATCATAAGAAGGCTTGTAATGGGATGCATCAGGGAAATGCAAAAGCGGGATTTAATAGTAAACACAAACATAAACTGCACCCAAGCTGACACCACATTTGAAAAAATTCACAATTTTTCTAATGTAGCCGTGTGCTGTAGCATTTTTGATAGTTAAAATCCCGCCTACAACAAAAAGTCATTCACAATGATTAACGTTGATGCAGAGTTAGACAGCACTTTTTTTTAATGGTTCCTGTACTTCCTCCAGGGCACTTTATGCATGCAGCTTTTAAATATACCATAATTATTTCATAAACCCTTATTTGATTTTGGGTAACAGCCAGAAATTTGCTCTCATAAAGACTGTGATTATTGTGTAAATGATAATCAGTCATCTCTCATCAAAAATATTCTAAACTGCAATAATTCTTCTTTACCTTGAGAAGTAAAGTAGTAAATATAGGGGGCCAAGAGTTAGGCTGAGGATAAGTGTCCTCATGCAGTACATTGACTGCATCCATGTAACATAACACTCCACAGGGCAGTCAGCTAGCTTTAGGAAGTGATTAAACCCTCTGTGACTGTTTTTTGACTACTAGATTAGTATGTGTACGTCTTTACATCTGCTGACACCTTCTTTGTATTTCATATAGTTCAGGTATTTATAGCTTTCACAAAACATCTCTGAGCCTCTAACATAGAAAACTCAGAGGCTTGATTTGTAGAAAGTGTCTATGAAGCACAGCTTTCACTGTTTTCTCTCATTTCATTGTATTTGATGTTTTTTTATACATAGAATATACTTTTTATACATTGCACCTCTATTTGTGATGGATATTTAGAGATTTACAAGCAATTGTAGTAGGGAGTTCACAATTGAAGACGCAGTTCCGATCAGAGAAATGCAACAGGCTGTTTGCTTATGATGGCCCTGAACTGAAGAGAACTTTTATATCTTGTGTCTTAAATTTTGTGACTGTTTGCCTTTGACAATGATTATATAAACCAACTGCTGACTGAGAAATGTTAATAAAAGTAAATTATTATATGTTGTGAATTTTCAGTAGTTGTTTTCAGCGACAGTTTTTAATTGTAACTTTTATTCAACCAGTGTGGTTTTGCTGAACGTGAACCCTCTTTGTCAGAAACAGCCTCACCATTCACACAAGGTCTGGCTGATGATTAAGACCCAGTTTTGTCTTAAAAGTAATATAAAGAACACATACGGCAGCTTTACAGCTTTTCAGATCTCTCAAATCTCATATTTTTCTATGACAATAAATATATAAGTAAATAAGCGACAATTAAAGTTAAAGTCGAGAAAGGTTATTCAGTTATTCATTAGGAGTTTCATAACAGCTTTTTGAAGCTTTAAAAGATGTTATGGACTAAAATAAATTAAATCCAGCCTAATAAAACCTGGATTCAATTTATTAAAAATGACAGTGGTTAATAAGTAAGTACTCTGTATAAATAACACTCTTATTGTAAGTCTCCTTTAATAAAATGACAGTTTAACAGGACAAGTTTTGAACTTAATGGCTAACAACTTAATGACTTAAAAACTTATTCAGATATACCAAATATATAAGAAAAAAAAATACATAAACTCAAACTCAACATGCAGCTTTAGTGAGATATAAAACAACAGCTCATCCATCATACTGTATATTTAAAATTTGGATCTTAAGTGTCTATCAATATACAGCATTCCAAGGTTCCTAGTTTGAAGACAGCATTTCCAGTAAACTTTGCTGACAGAGATTATTATTTGCATCGTTACACGTTACTGACTAAAATATGTATAACTTAGTTTAAATCATACTTTTGGAAATTGACATTAAAACATTTGATCAAATTCTTTAAACATGTATGAACCAGAGCCACACTTTACAATGTTTATTTATACATTCATTAAGAAATTAAAAGAAAATATTTAACTTTCCCAAAAGTAAAAGACACAGCCATGCACCTGCCTCCGGTCTCAGACCTCCACAGTGACAGTGGGACCATTGCTGGTGTCCTCCTGAGGTGCTGTCTCTGTGGGAGCGCTGGACTCTTTTTCAGGCTCTTTTTTGTCTTCCTTCCCTCCATCAGCCTCTACAGGTGTGCTCTCTGCTGTCCCCTGCTGGTCGCTCTTAGTGCTGGCTGGCTGCTCAGCAGGCTGCTCGGCTGCTTTGGTTTCATTGATAATCTGGACTGAATCAGCTGCGGAGGCCTGTACTGCTTTCACTTCCCCATTCTGGACAGGGAAGGCACCCTCCAGAGCGCTGTACAAGAACTGGTACTGCTCCTGTGAGAGCGACAGACACATTTGAACACAAACATTAAGCTATCATGCATTGTTGTAGGTTTCAATGACAGTGGACCTTTCTTTGTAGACTTAAAGCGTACGCTCTTACGTAACTTCCTAAACTAACATAAGTAATAGCACAGGAAAGCAGTTTTAAATGATGTGATAAGTCAAATTAAACACTGAACCAGTCATGCATCAATCAAACTGCAGTTGTATTATCTTGATTAAGTAAAAATAACTCAGCAAAATATCAATATACAAAATAAAACTTTAAAAATTAATTTGAAGAATGTCAAGCAAAAGCCACATTTCATCTTTCAGAGAGCATGTAAAGCTTTTGTGTAAGTGCAATATTTGATATTCTGACCTATATTGTTTTACTTGATCCTTTGTGGAATAAGGCACTCAGTTTATCTTGGTTAACTCCTCACTAGACAGTGCAGTCGGCTTTTTTTCTGAGTTGTGTTTACAAGCAATGGAGGGAATTCTCCCTGACCACTATAGCACGCTTTTTTCACTACATTATGTGAATACGTTTCAGCTTTCCTCTATTTTTTATGTCCTGAAGGAGATAACATCATGGACTCCTCGGTTTCGTCAGAAAGATGACTTTGAGCCAAAGTTACAAAGCTCCCTTTCAAATCTCCCACTGAACAAAATGCCGACCATGTTGCGTCACCTCCAACCTGACCTGAACACTGAACGAATTTATTGGGCTCTGGCGGTTGATGCTTGTTGTTGTCAAACTGAACTTTAAATGGTAGCAGTTGCTAAACACTAAATTGCCCAGCTGATTCAGGACATTATTTAGCTGCTTTTAAAAATAGAAGTATATGTTAATGACCCGTTTTTTTTTTAAAGATTTACATCTTGAGTAGGAACTTAAGGGCTTGGGTCTGAGTGCCAAACACAGGGTAGGGAAGTCAGAACGTACTGGCAGAGGAACTAGGCCACAGCTTTGTTGGTTTTTGTCCTTTCATGGGATTTGTTGACATTAACAGAATTGTAGAATACCTTTTCCTTTAATTCTTTCAAAACAGTATTATAAGCAAAGAAGCTGAACTGAAGTGGAGAGCTGATTTTTATAGCATTCAAATTCGAGCTAGAATAAGTGTATTGCTAGTGATGCAAAATTACACTAACACATTAAATAAATTTCAACCTTTTCTCTTGCTCCAAACTACCACAATGGGCCTATAGACTGTTTACAGAAAACCAGTATCTATTATTGACAGCCATGGGCTATAATACCTTTTCACTTTGAGAGGTGTTGGAGTAGTGAAACTATGTGTACTGACAGATATTGAGTTCCTGCTTCTTACCAGACTGGAGACCATGCCCTGTCTCTCCTTGCGTAAAGATTTGGCCACCTGGAAAACATCCACCAGCTTCTCAGTCTTAGCGCTGTCCAGCAGGTTCCACAGAGCGGAGAAAATCCCTGTACGGGACGAGCCGTCACTGCAAAGAGGGAGCACGCAAACACAAAAAGGTTAAATTCTTGAATCCCTCTAACGACACCTTTTGCTGGCCTGCGGCATAACAATCGTCTGTGATTTGCTGCTGCCACAAATTAGCAGACCTCTAATTTGGTTGTCTTTTGTTTCCATTATTATTATTATTATTATTATTATTATTATTATTAATCCCTAGTCCAGTCCACCTGGAGAAAAGACCATACTAACTCCACCCAGAAGGGTATCGAATACACATCTTCCTTGTAATAAAGATACACTGCAACCCACTGAGTGGTTACTCTGATCTGTGACACTTATCAAGCTCTAAGATCTGAGATAGACAGGTCATTCCTATGAAAAAAAAATATAATAAATATGTTGTGGTCATGTAGATAGTGTCCCTTTAAGATTCCCTGAGGGTATTTTCTGTGAGGTTGTCTTACTTGCAGTGAACCACAATCATCTGTGATTTGCTGCTGGCACAGCTGTTCTTGATTTCCTTGACCATGTCTATGAGATCCTGAGGGTTCTCTGGCAGCTCTCTGTTCCCCCACTTCAGGAACTGGAACTGTTTCACCGGCCGACTGTCTTTCCTCTGTTGAGAGAAGTGGTGTTGGGTTAGAACAGCTTGCGGTGTTGAAATGACCGGTCACATCACGGGCAGATACTGATAAATATAGAAACAGAGCAGAATTTGTTACAACTACAGAGTAGGTGGCTCTTGTGTTACCTTGACATGACGGATCAGCATGTTGCGGCTGATGAAAGTTGGGGTGGTGTCTGTGCTTGCAACCTCCACTTCAAAGTCCCCAAATACCTTCTTGTCTTTATCCCAGTAGACAGAGTCAGACTCCTGTGAACGCAAGGAAACCATGTACTCTATGAACCAAGAGAATATATAGTGTATTCTATATGTAAGATGTAGGTTCATACAACATTATATATCATTTTATATATATATGTATGGTACTTGTCTGTGTGAAGAAAGCATGCAAGGTACTTTAGGTACCTTATCTTCCTCACTGCTGTCCGAGAGCATGACAATGGCGGATACTTTCTTCTGGAACACCATCACCCAGAAGTCAGCCACGGTGTCTGGCAGTGGAGTCTGTGCTGCGATGAAGGCACGGGGGCTCCAGTAGCCCTGTATGGGCAAGAAAACACATCCATCTACTGCTGCACATTTAACAAACAATTAAGATGTGATAAATGTAATTACACTGGAAAGAGGTTAGTAAACAAGCTGAAAGTGTCAGTAAAATAGCATACATCAATGTGGGAGGCATTGATATATTTAGTGGATTCTTCATCCTCTTCATCTGATGACTCCTCCTCCTCCTCATCTTCATCAGGTTCGCTTTCATGACTGCGCCCTTCGTCTAGCTTCAGCAACACTCGGTTGTAGTCATCTGAGAGTGACAGGTTTGATATGTTACGACTACATAGTGCACATACACCGGTATAATGGAGTTGTTATTATGTAGTGTGAGATGTAATTCGTCCCTGTGTTGAGCTGGTACTTACATGGGATGACAGATGAAGAGCGATTCTTCTTCTTGTTTTCCTCTGTGATCCCTGTGTTGAATGTCCTCCAGTTTTTATAGACGGGGAGTCGCTAAATTGCAAGACAAAGATTTTTCATTTAATTTCTCAATCATTATCAAGTAATTTATAGATATAGTAAGGAACATTTTTGATGGTGATAAAAGAGGTTTACTGCTATTTAGGTGAGAAGTTTTTAGGTGATTTACATTATTGTCTCAGAAACCAATAATCTTCCTCAAACAGTATTGTGTTACCAGGCATGGCAATATGTCGTTATAGGAGCAAATAAAAAGTTCACTTATATAAAAATCTGTGATTTACTTTGGTTACATCAAACAAAATAAACTTTATTTAAATTGGCTCATCAGTCCCCTACAATTCATTTATTTTTAGATAAAGAAACAGGTTTTATATAATAAGATGAATAACACATTGCAATACCTCAAACTCCTCCTCCATTAGGCTGGGCTCACTGCCTGAGTTCTTCTGTCTGAGAGTACTCAGTGTGCTGTGGAACTCAGACAGAGTGATCTCAGTCTCTCCAAACTGGTTGTGTTCCAGCAGGGCCTGGTGAATCAGGATGTACTGCGCCTATGTGAGGACAGATGTACTTAATTCTCAATCAGTTAATTAATTAATGTAATTCACAGCAGATTTACTATTTGGGGATAGAACAATCTCATACCAACATTACAAATCCCTTTCCCAAATCCCAACAACTTGTTGTTGGGATTTGGGAAATCCCAACAACAAGTTGTTGGGATCCTTTGTGATTGGCCTTGATTTAATGCTGTATTAACCCCAGTTATCAGTGTTCAGTGTGTGCATACACATACACCTTCTCATACACATACACATATTTTTCCTCTGGCAGGTACCAGAGAGCACTGTGTCCCACTCAACCAGTCACAAGATTAATTCCATACATCATGAGACTCATGAACACACAGGGGTTAAATTTGTCCTGAAATGCATTCTCATTATAGTTTCTGTTAAATAACCCTGCAATAGTCACATATGACATACTGTACGTTTGTAAATTCTCTTTCTGTTACTATATCTCTTTATATTTCTTTTTGTTACTATATTTATTGTGTCTTTGCCTATCATGTTGTACCTCCAATATATTTTTTCCTGCTTGACCATTTATACATTTTCATCAGATTTTTTATCTTTGTTTACCTGTACACACACACACAAACACACAGTCTAAAATATGATATAAAATGATATTTTACCTCTACTTGAACCATGAGACATCTCTGTCTGCGGAGTCTGACTACGTAACCGTAGATGTCCACTCTGCCTTCTGCCTCCAGACCCTCCATCATAGCATCAATGCCAATATAGGTGCCTGTCCTACCCACTCCAGCACTGCGAGTGAGAGAATGGCATTGTGTTAATATACTTCTGTCAGTACATCAGTGGAAAGGTCAAGCATTAGTTTAGAAGCAAAACAGAGAGGGAAAATAGCCATGTGAATGCCTTAATTCCCAGTGACACATTTTCAGTATCATTTTTTTTTTTCTCAGTTAAGCAGATCTGGTAGCCATGAGGAGCAAATTCAGAGAAGCAAGTTCAGAGGGGCAAATGAAAGGATTTAAGGACAAAGGGAAATGTATTTTTAGGTTGGCGTGCCTAGAAGAAGAATGGAAATGGAATAGAAACAATGGGAAATGTTAGGACACTAGTGAATTCTGTGTGAACTAAAAGAAAAAGAAATCACATCCAGTGTAGCAAATCAGAATGTTGTTCTGCTACTAGAAAATTAAATGTATTACAACAGATAGTTATTACTGAGTCACTGTGTCGATGCATTTATAAGCTGTATTCACAGTTAGGTAGTTTCAATTTTTCATCTTTCCTCTAATCTTTGCCTTTATTGTGAAAATTTTCATATTTTTATCCCTTTAGTCCTCGACCAATTATTCAAATTAACTTTTTTGAATTTTTAAAGAAACATAGAAATTTGTGACCAACTAGCCTGTTTCAACTACTGAAATAGTATGAAAAATGTTAGCTATCTGTTAGGTAAATGTAGTGGCGTAAAGTACAATATTTCCCTCTGAAATGTAGATGAGCATTAAGAAGAACAAGAGTAAAGTAGAAGTACCACACAAAAGGGAACAGTAGCTGACCCTAGAATGGAACCTTGTATGTACCTGCAGTGAACAACGATGGGGCCACTGAAGAAATTCTTGAAAGTATTGACACGCCGCCTCAGTTTCAGGAGGAGGTGTGGGTCCCCTGGGACGCCGTGGTCTGGCCAGCTCATGAACTGAATGTGGGTCACCTCCCTCTCTGAGTTCTTTTCCCTCTTCTGCCAACATACACACACACACACACACACACGCACACAGATGTTAATCCAAACATGCACAAAGACAAATGTAAAAACATACACAGATCTAATAAAATTTACTTAAAAATATTTGTTGAGATAAAGATGGATTGACATGCTGACTTTTACACAGACACATGCATACACACACAAATTAACACCAAAATAGTAAAAACACACGTTTACATTATTTTACTATTACATTTTTGAAGGAGACTCACATTAGTTAGGCTGAGATGGCGGATGATGTAATCTGGACAGTAGTCCTCGGAGTTCAGCTTCACTATGAACTCTTCAAAGATCTCCGTCTCTCTCTTCGGAGATGGCCAGTACTGCGCACACTTGACCTGTGACACATGGGAGAGGAGAGACAGTGAATGAACACCCAGCTTTACAAATCAATAAAAAATGAATTTCACTGATCAAGTACTTTAACCCAAAAGTCAAATATGCAGCCAATGTATGTTAAAACCACACTGAGACAAGTACATATCATCCTCCAAGAAATGAGGCCACAGTGTGAGCATGCATGTGAATGTTTGCCTTGTTAATATCTGATACAAGTTATGTGGCTATGATATAGCTATGATATGAGTGTGTTCAAGTGAAAAGCCAGTCAGTTATGGGTTTTTAACTGGTAATTTTAAAAACAAATACCTCTGTAACAATATAACCAGTGTTGACAAAAAGTTTAAACTACTGTTCTTACCCTGTTGCCCTCTTCACAGCGTGTTACCATGACAATAATAGAGGACTGCTGCTCCCAGACCATCCTCCAGAAGTCACCCACTGTCTCATCCTTTGGCCCTACAACGCACACAGAATAAATACACATATATCTCTGTGCGTAGAGGTTTTATATATATATATATATATAAGTGTACTGACTGAGTGCATGAAAGAATAGGACCTTTACCTTGAGCTGCAATGTACTTTTTGGCTTCCTTGTACCCCTGCAGTAAGAAACAAAGTAAGTTTGTGTATTGTGAGAGAGAGGTCATAAAATTTAGGTCTTAGCCCGAAAAATCAAAGAAGCCTATGACTGCTTTTACTGTTCATATTATATTATCTTATATTTATATCATAGATTGAAGTCTAATTTTGTCCTTATTCTTAATTACAGCAGCAATGGCATTAATAGGAAAAGTAGTAGTCGAGAGATCTGGGTGATTTCCCTACATCGATGAAGCTGGCGTTGATATAGTCACATCCTGCCTCGTCATTTCCTGTGGTGAGCTGGACACGGTTATAATCATCTGGTTCAAGACAGAAAAAAAAACCCCATCACAGGGGACATTTCTATTACCTTTAAACACCCTTAATTAATGAGTGTGAGTTTGGAGATGTCACAAAAGACGTGGGTGATACTGATAAAAACCTCTATCACAATGTACATAATTTTATATCACAGTATCAATGTATAGTGTGATGAATTTTCTAGAAATTCAATTAAGAAGCTGTTACTGAATATAAAACAGGAAATTTAATACCCATGATTTAAAGATTCCTATGAAGTGTGCTGATTTGCAGCATTTCTCACAATGGTTTAAAATATCCAGAGATATTTTAAAAAATCGCTAGCACACTATATATGGTCTGGAAAATCTAGGACGTAGTCATATTTACAGTGTATCATCACACAGTGCATACTGTCATATTGCCGTACCTTAGGTATGACACTAACTGATGATGTAATTTACTGTTTATAGGTGGATCTTATCATAAAAACAAATAGTGCATAGAATTACACAGGTCTGCTTTATGCATTTATTTCTTTTATCTAAAAAGCGTCATGAGTTGCTGGACACCCCCACTCACATGGCAAGATGTCCACATAGCGGTTCTTGGGGACGTTGCAGGGCTTTTTGGCCTCTTTAACTGTGTACCTTGAGAAAATTCTGGGGATGCTCTAAAGACAGAAACAAATGATGTAATTTACCAGTGAGAAAAACAACAACAACAACAACACATAGCCATTCCAGAGTACCAGTCACACGCTTTCTACTCAAACTGATCAAAGCCCATCCCATGCACATCCAACCTCCTGTGTTTAAACTGCCTTTTGGACTTTTGTTACACATCATCTCCCTCTCTGCAATCTCATTGTAAACCATCCAATAAAGAAAACCATGCCAAACATAAGCCTCCACAAAAAAGAGCCCAGATAGTGAGTTTACCTGAAACTCAGCCAGGAAAAGTCTTCCCTCATCAGCGAGCTTCCTCTTGTAGGTTTCCAGCAAGACCTCTGACACGATAGGCTCAACAGGCAGCAGGTTCTCCTCATCATCTACAGCAACAAATAGGAAAGACTTTAAACACAAACAGGAAATACTGCAACTTCTAGCTTGATTTTATCAGTCTTATTAGCCATTACTCCAGTTATTGTAAAATGTGTGTCCTGAAACATTCTTCTGCAACACAGAATGCATCTTTGTTCTGATTGTTAGAAAAACCACAGACTGAAAACAGTCGCTGACTGCTAAAATTGGTTCAAGACAAAAACAAAGAAAAAGAGACACGAAATCTATAGTCTATGACTAAAATCTACCCACTTCCGGTTGGAAGAAGACTCAGGTTTTCACTCATGTCACTGCAAAGAAAAAAGAGAAGGTTTCAAATAATTATATGGAATACACACACCACACAACGAGTTTGATAACATTAATGATGTTTCTGTCTAAATAATTTCAAATGTAATAATAATACCATTCTTGTTCTGCAAATGACAAGATATTGCCTTTTCAGTAGAACAAAACATGCATGTTTATCTGTGTAAAACACACATAAACAAAAAACAGAAGTAAATTAACAGTCAAACAGATGCAGGAGATATATGCAGAATGACTCTTACTGGGACTTTCTCCGCTTTAAAATGAAGATTTTGTAGATGACCAAAAGCAGAGCCACAGATGTGAGGATGATGAGGAAGATGAGAAAACCAATGACAGCTTTGTCATTATCTGTAAAATGATGATTATGAGAAAAGATTTTTAAAGGGGTGGTATTTATGTTAAAGGCACAATGTAAGGAAATAGATTTTTTAAAATTCCAAGTTGGAAGTTGTTGGGGTGTTGTTTTAAATCATTACTTAAAGCAGTGGTTCCCAAACCTTTTCTGCAGGGCCCCACTTTTGTATGTCAGGGCAACATGTGTCAAATGATTTCACCAAATAATGTGAGATAATTTGTGACATTAATAAAAACAGTACATACACTGAGTGTGAGCATCTATTGTCTCGGGTTGGCTCTCATGTTTTCCGTTAAAAGCAGTCACCTGGAAAGACAGAGAATCCCTTTATTAA
>JBBMJY010000022.1:15382909-15401342 GCA_037833715.1 Toxotes lorentzi | reverse complement strand
ACACACACACACACACACACACACACACACACACACACACACACACACACACACACACACACACACACACATCCGCTCTCTTTCTCTGCAGACTTTCTCTGTCCCATTTCCCAGGCTCAATCAGTATGTCCATTGCTGAGGGAGTGTTTGACAGTCACTGGGAGACGGTTTGGTTTTAGCAGTATTATTATGTTTCTATGAAGCAGCCTTATTCAACACAGAAGGAATGTCAGCTGCACCATTGTTCAATAAGGTTCAACACAAACACACTACAACACCACACAGTATTACTAAGGGCTAGCTGGAGTTCACGTACATAGATGTGAGTGTTGGTGTGTAGTTTTTGTGAAGGCCACAATGATAAGGCGGGCATAGCTGGGGAAGTGAAGATGGAAACCCAGAGCAGCATGTTTTTTCCCCCCACCACCCCTTCATGATTCATCCCTCCTCTCACCTCTGTTCACTCTCTTTTTTCCGCGGAGGAGAGAAAACCCAATTAAAATACTATGTGGATGGATACGATGAAGAAAGACATACCTCCTCCATGACATTCTCTCTACCCCCCGTGTAGTGACAGATCTGGTGCATTCAAACCGAGGTGAAAAAAATGTGCTGGCTCCCGCCCTCCTGCTGCCATTAAATGCTGATGTATAATATCAAAAATATATATATACACCACACGAAGATGAATATATAAATCAAAATCTATCACAGATTCACCCCACGTACATGCATATGCTATATGTTTGTATGTGGATGTGAGAAAGAGAGAATCCCATATGCCAAACAAATACCTGATACAGCAGGGGGTGTAGGACACATCCATTTTTTACATTTCTCACACACACACACATGCACACACACGTGTGTGCACACATACAGATAGACACAGAGATGGATTCATGTCTTCCATGTGTATCTCTCTCTCCTGCCCCTCTTCTCTTTCTCCGCTCTTGTTTTCCTCTTTTCCTGACCCAACATCCGGCCCTCCCAGGAGATCCTGCTTTCTGCTGCCAGGCTGGGCCTGTATAGCGTATATGCACACACACGCATGCACACACACATGCACACACACACACACTCCATCTCTCTGTGGACACATGAACTGCCAGTCAATCCAGCAGCAGCTTTATACTGACCTCACTGCCTCTCTGTTGTGGGGGTCAGGGGCGTGTGTGTGTGTGTGTGTGTGTGTGTGTGTGTGTGTGTGTGTGTGTGTGTGTGTGTGTGTGTGGACAGAGAGAGAGAGAGAGAGAGAGAGAGAGAGAGAGAGAGAGAGAGAGAGACAGGGTCAAGGGGCTGGGAGAGTGTGAGGACTCCTCTATTTAGGCCTACTAAATACTGTATGCTGCTGATATTTACCTGCTTCAATATTACAACAAAGCCCCTCAGGACTGTGTGTGTGTGTGTGTGTGTGTGTGTGTGTGTGTGTGTGTGTATCCCTTGCTGAAGGTGAAAAAAACTCCTCAGCTCAGCTCTAATCTCAGTCACCAGCAGCACAGGTATACAAACGTCCCTATTAAACATTTCCCCCCCGTGCAGACACACTGAAGGGACTCAGTTAACTGCAGTATCAGTGAGCCCCCCCGTGAGAAAGTCCAGAGAGACAGCAGTAACAACGGTCTCACGCCCACACATACACTCACACAAATTCAGTTCTGGGGTTTGAGTGGCCATTTAGAAATCTGGACGGCAGTTCACTGACCCAGCACTAACGAGGCATCTAGCCCGGCCTTCGAGGAGCAGCGCCTCTTATCTAGTGACCACACAGCACCGGCTATCTCCTGACCGTGTTTGACCACTGGTTAAACTGATTAGCCCGTCGTCCAGTCAAGTCAATGTTATAGTTACAGTAAGCAGAGATACACTAATGTACATGCAAAACAATTTCTGGCTGCAACTGTGGAATGTGAGGTATCTTTTTGTGTATGCTTGCAGCAGCTTAAAAGTGTGTGCCTGCCAGTATGATATGATAGCAGTGCTGAAATGCCACACTAGAACTCTGAGAGGCAAACAATAGCACAGTCACTCCACTACTATCTGTCCAGTTGGATCGGACAAATGGTCAGTGGTGGAGAGATGGCAGAGTGGACATGTGATGGCCAAAGTGTCAGGGACTGGGGATTCACCCGTTTAATGAGAATCTATGGCCTGAACTGATGAAGGGCCTGACTGAGAGGTTGTGACAAGTCCTAATGCTCACATGTATAAATGATGTGGGGGTGGGGGTGGGGGGGTGTCCTGGCCTGGTAGGATGTGGCTGTGTGAAATCAATCCTCAGAGAGCATGGGTGGTGTTTAAGAACAGGCCAGAGACTGAAAAAAGGCCAAGGACAGAAAACCACAGAATCCGCTCGGAGGAGTGAGAGAAAAAAAAAAAAAAAAATGGCAGAGCAAAATGAGTCAAACATTAAAGGAACACAACAGTTCAACATTTTGGGAAATCTGCTTTCTGGTTTAGCAAGGTTTAGCAAGAGGAGATACCACTCTCATATCTGTCCATTTAATGTGAGGCTACAGCTGGTTAGCTTAGCACAGAGTGGAAACAAGGGGAGGCAGCTAGCCCAGGTCTGAGAAACAACCAGCATCTCTATGGTTCACTATTTAACATATTAGATCTCATTCCTCTCAAATCCTGGGGTTATGTGCCAGACTTGTTCTTGGCCAGGACCATTGGAGACTTGAAGAAGCTACTGTTCAAGCCCTTAGTCCAGCAAATAACCCCCTACAAAATGGAAAAATAACATTTTTACACTGAAGTTTTTATTAAGGATTAAACAAACAAAGTTTGATGTGTTAAGCAGTGAACTTTTAAAGTGCTGGTAGGCTGATTTTGTTACTGTTGGAGGGAGCCAGGATAGCTGTTTCCCTCTGTGCCCACTGTTTTTTTGCTAAACTAAGCTAACCAGCTGCTGGCTCTAGCTTCATACTTATCGTGGCAACGTGAGAGTTGTATCAATCTTCACATCTAACTCTCGGCAAGAAAGTGAAGCATATTTCCCGAAATGTCAAACTAATCCTTAAAGGACAAAGTAAATTTCAAGGTGTAGAAATTAAGGGAGAAGTGCACAAAAATGTAAATTACAGTTTTTATTTTGATTTGTGTCGATTGCAGTGGCACATTTGTACTCCCCTGTGTGGCAGCTATTCAAAGGGTTGCACATCTGAAACAATCCAAAAAGCACACACATACAGGCACGCACACACACACACACACACACACACACACACACACACACACAGCCTTTGTTATGTTGAGAGCGTTTGTCTCTGTATGGCTCCAGCAGAGAGGGGTTAAAATCCGATTGAGTCGATATCACTGGAGAATAACACATTCAACACGCAGTCTGCGTGTGTGTGTGTGCGGCTGAGTGCTTGTGTATGTGACTGCGTGTGTGTTTGTGTGTGAGCAACATGGAGCCTTGGGACTTCCTCCCTCTCCGTTTGCAGCCCTCAGTTGAAATAGAATTGAATAGTCTGAATCCTCAATGGTAAATGTTCACAAAGTCAATACCAACTGTTAAGTCTCCCCTGCATTGGGGTTAAGGGCATTACCATTTCTGAGACTTCAGGAAAACACACACACAGACACACACAGACAGTGAAGGCATACTCACCAGATGCCCCATGAGATGATGAAATATTTTTGAGTCTTTTACAAAATGCTTACTATACATTCTGCTTAAAAATTCCCTTTTACTGTAACATATTCATCGAAGGCTTGTTTTCATTTTTGTTCACTAATCTCTGAACAATGATCCTGGTAGGCATTTTTAAAGTGACATCAGTGCCTGAGGGACAGTGGTTTCACTGATTTGACTAAGCACCAAATTTAGTTCAATTCAAGAATGTTAAAGCACACAGAGGCAAAAAGGGATTGTTTGAATATGAATGAATGCATTAAATACATATTCACAAATAATTGTTATGGTTTAATACAGAATATTGAAGTATAGCTGAGTGTTTCATTTGGCAGTACATTTTGATTAATTTACAGGTTGTGTTAACTTTGCAGATTATTACAGTTTGGGGATTTAGAGAACAATCTGAATGTTGTGTAACTGTGTGGGATGACACAGTGGTTTGTACCGACGTACAACTTGGAGTTTAAAGGAGAGGCCTGTGATATTCTCTATTTTTGGCATTGCCAACAAATCCCAAGAAAAGACCAAAATCAACAATGTGTTAGTGTCTCAGTACTTTTAAGACTTTTCCACCCTGTTTGCTGCTCTCAACCCCAAAGCCCATTTGTTAACACTGAAGCAACCCTGTCTCCTAAAAATTAAGCTTCTATACAAGGAAACTGCACCAGCAAATACATTTTGTAGGAAACGTAACCGCGACCAGGTTATGTTTTCTATAGACGTAATGAGGATTTGTTGTTAACTTACATATCTGGCAAGTCACAAATACACCGACACTAAATATATCAGTAAAATGTTTCCAGACAATGTGTTTGTTTTCCACCAAAATATCACAATCTTTCCCAAACCAAAGTACGTTTGCTGCCTAAACCTAAACACAGACGGGACTCTGGATGCGAACCCTGGTCTCTGGTGTGAGAGTCATGCACTCCTCCATCCAACCCAGCCACCTCCTGGTGGCGCCGCTGGTTTTAATAAATGAAGCATGTTAAAGATAAGTTGCCTCTGAACATAATCCAGCCAGCGATTACATTTCCTACAAACATATGCAGTTTATTTACTTTTTAGTAGGATCAATTTATTGTTGGTTTTGGCCTTTTTACAGAATGAACTTATCCTTTGTAGCCCTGTGATATAATCACTGTAACGTGTACTGCTGGGCAGAGTTGGCAAATGTAGGCAATCATATTTTTTGCCAAGTCTGGAGGTCCTATTAGTAAAGAATTTAAAATGAAGGCTCTATGCATTTTTGCAAGCCTTCAAAAAGTATCCAGTTTCTCTTTAGTTCAGGTCAGGTGCAGGTTAGTTCAGTATGTGGTAGTGTTCACACAGTGCTTCTGTGTAGAACCATGATAAGTTAGTTTGGGCAAATTTGCTACCCAGTGTGGTAGCTAGCTTTACGAGTGGCGCAGGCTCTAATTCGTCCTGCTGGTCATTAACGGAGGGCCAACATGGACCTTTTACCACAGCACAGTGTTTCATTTGAACAGTGAGCCGTAAAACCCCAGGCTGTGTCACTCAGTGTCATTTAAACCAGGACTGATTGGAACTATCTCTGGCCTTTGCTTTCCCACCTTCCTCCCTGCTTGCGTTCTTTCCTGGTTGGTTCATGAATAATGAATGAGGATATATGCAGGCTAGAGCTCAGATATTAATGGAGCTGAAAAACAGAGGGAGAACCATCCTTTGTGCTGCCAGCCATTGCTTCCCTACCCTGCTGAAGCTGCCCCTGCCCGGTCGCCCTCCTTTTTTTTTTTTTTTACCCTCCCTTTTACTTCCTTATTCTTCCTTTCCTACCTTCTGCTGCCAGTGCCAGTGGGCCCAGATGAGAAAAAGCTCAGTTTCTCTTGCCTAGAGATATTCGCTTCTCTCCTGGCTGTCACAGCGAGGGCAGGGGTGGACACTGACTTTGAAATGAGAAGGGCTAACTTTCAAATTATTTAAAAAAAAAAAAAAAAAGAAAAAAAGACAAAACTGGGAAAGATAAATGAAAAGCTGACTTGACTGCAAGGTAGCTATTGTCTGTTTGTTAGACCAGCTGCCATTCAAGGACATCGCAGTGAGCATCCTCCTTTGTTTACCTCCATCCTGTCTTTCTTCCAGCCCTTCCATGATCTGTCAGTTCTGGCCAGAGAAGCCCCGGCCAAACTGTGGCAGTCAAGGGCGAGAGGTACAGTACAGTAGGGTGAAGGGCAGCTGACTGAATGCCTGCCTCACCACACATTTCTACTATCTACTACTAGATAGTAGATACTACTAATCCCAATATTTCATACTTTTTAAACTTCAAACGAGTTGATGATGATGATTTAATTTGATGCTATATTGCAAAAAAGCTTATCACTCAGCTTTGTTGAGACCAACCAACAAAGGCTTGCTGTACATGTGGCATGAGGGGGCTGGCAGTCGGTGAAGTCTGGCCCCGGGCTGGCAGAGTTACTCCCCATCCTTGGATGACTCGCCCAACTAGGCCAGAGGGCACAGATAATGGGCAGAGTCTTCTAACCCTTTATTTGTGCCAGAATATCTCCACATTCAACAATGCTACGTCCACACCTTATATGGCCACACAGACGGAGAATCATTATTCAGTGGTCCAGAGAACTGTGAATTGGCTACTGATGGAGAGGTGCAGTAGGCAGGCCAGATCAGGCCGCCCTCAACCTCTGACCCAGCACGGTATCATCTTCCATCCCTCACATATCTAATGACCCATTTATCTCACCTTTTATTTATTTTTTTATTTATTTATTTTTTTACTATAAACTGGTTTATTTTACTGATCAGCTTCTGGAACTTCACTTGATTGTAATATCAGGTGTTTTTATTTTTGTTTTTTTCAGAAAGTATTGCTTTGCAAATTTACTTTTGAAACCAAGTGAAACAGTGTGCCTAAAGCCTTCATGTGGCCCAGACTCTTCACAAATACAGCACATCTGAACATTTTGTTTCAGTGGAGTCACTGAGTCTGTATTCAACAGTCAAAATAGATTCAATCGCAACACCCAATGGAAAGGGTGGGATTACACTATTTTAAACAGCGGTCAGTGGATCCAATTACTCAGTCTGTCACTCTGTTAACATTTCATATATTCTCACAGTCATGGCTTTTTTTTTTTCATGGACACACTTTGCACAATTTTAAGTTTGCACAACTTGTTAATGGGACTTGCAAGTTGGCAGCACTGTTTTGCTGTCCACGTATTCCAAAGACTCAAATAAAATATATTTCTACCATGAAGCAAGGTTTTGATCTTGGAAGTGAAGCACAGTGTCAGTGAAATACCGTTAAAAGGAGTATAGTTCAAAAAGTTTAAAATGTAACTTTTTGTGCTTGCTTGGTTGAGCGTTTCAGCTAATTACGCACAAATCCCTCACGCTCACAGCTCCAATCCACCGGCACCGCTGTCTCGGCAGAGGACAAAGAAAACAAAGGAGACTGACAAACAAACAGTGAGTGAAAAAAAATATAAAAGAGAGAAAGCTTTCTTTCCATATAGCAGCTGAGCTGAGGCGACAGTGGCGTTTAATCAGTTGGTTTTTCCAGCGCCGTCAGCGTGAGCAGCCTCGGCGGTGCAGCCCTCTGATCAGCGCTGGGAGAGGAGCTCCCCGCCGAGCTGCTGCCGCCCCTGAACCACAGGTCAGTCCTTGGTGAGTAGGTTTCATTCTGCTGTCGCCTTCATAGTACCATCTCCTTCTCTCATTAAGATCCAGTGTGTGTGTGTGTGTGTGCACATGGATGTATTTATGGGCTTGTGTTTGTTTCTGTGTGTGCATGTGTGTGTGGAGTAAATGCACCCCAGGACTAGCCTAAAGGGGATGTGGATTCCCTTCCTCCGCTGAGATCCGGCAGCACAACTAGGATTTCTACCAGTGGGGGGGTTGTGTGGGTGTGTGTGTATGTGTGTGCGTGTAAATGTGTGTTTGAGAGAGATGCAAGACGCATCAAGTGACTCGGTGCCTCGGGGTCAGACACACACACATGCAGAGAAGGAGCTGGTGCTGCGGCGGGGTAAACAAGAGCAGACTGTTAGATCTCATCAGCCTCATCACACGCTTTAATATGCTGATTTGGGAGTATACTGTAAACTAATCAGAAATCCAGGAGTCGGGGGGGGGGGGGGGGGTTGGGCACTCGGCTTAAAGGGTAGGTGTACAGAGAGAGCAAAAACTTGCTCTGGTTCTAAATTCTTAACTTCTGTATCTTCATATTTCTCTCTTAATTCTCACCAAGTCCCCTCCACTACCACAATACAGATGGTATTGGAGAACCTCCTGTATTGGAGAACTTGTGGCAGGCAGGTAACCTTTCACCCAGGTTTGAAAGGTCCACCTCATGTCTGCCTTGGTTCATTTCAGGGGTGTGGGGTGATTGACTGGCAATGGAAAACTCAACGTGGACCGGAGGTATTGAATGGAAGTCAGGACTCTGTCTGTCTGTCGCTATATGCAAATACTGGCCTTTACACAAAATCGCAAAACACACTTCCAGCCTCATGTTTGTTCACTTGCATAAATGCATGATTCTTATTCTGCGCCGAACATCTCTGCTCTGACTTCCATAACAACGCGACAGAGGAATGTTATAAAGTTCACGACGTCTATTAATTTTGAGGCATTTGAATAACATCTCTAGTGTTTATTAGACCCGGCAGCATGCTTCATAAATAATGAATAAAACGGTCCCCTCTCGCTTTTGTGGACATGACTTTCTAAAGACTCCTGTTTATGACTTTCTTTGATAGAACGTCTCTCAATTCCACCTTTTCTAAACCAGATTATGAACGGAAATGTACGCAGTTTTAATTTGGCTTTCTGTCCATTCGTGTTCTCGACGCCTCTGTGGCAGCACGTTTAACAAGCACATGGCAAGAACACACACTCACACAGAAATGTGGCAGATGAGCAAGTTAGAGAACAAGTAGCAAACAAGAAGGAAGGCTGGTGAGAAAAGGCTGGTGAGAGGTGGAAGAGTCACCTTTTATGGTCATGGTGACAGAGCAGAGAGAAGAGTGTTAATTAAGAGTTTTGGGTAAATGCATGCCATGTGGTTTGCAGTGCAATAGTACACAAGCAGTAAACACACATACAGATACACAAAAAGCAATGGTGGAAAGTGACAAAGTACATTGGGTCAAGTAATGTGCAATTTTGTGGTACTTACTTGAGTAGATCAATTTTTATTTTATTAATAATTTTACTTTTATACTGCTCATACTCACAGGAGAAGACAGGCTGCCCTTTTTATTTTCATTTATCTGACTGCTGTAGTTACCAGTTACTTTCAAGAGTAAGAGTAAGTATAAACACACACACACGCATATAATCAGCTTATAAAATAAACACAGCATTCAAAATTAAACCAGTGTATCCTCACAATGTTTTTGCTGTGCAACCTCTTCCAAAAACCTCTGATGTTCTACCAAATATTTGACCTCTTGACCTCTCAGATTCATTTAATTTATTTTAATAATCCAATATTTCACAAAAGGGCAAAGATTAGAAAAAAGTCCCCCCAAAAAATGAATAAGTTTGTAGTTTGTGTAGCAGAAATGTGTTTTTCTTGTTTCCCTCTCTCATTAATCATCTCAAAACCCCAACCACTTAGACTTAGAACCACTGGACACAAATACCAAACTGTTTATGAATTACCTCCATATCGAGCAGCTACAACATTAACAGGCTGCTTGTGCATTGGTCCATCAGTATTAATTATCTAATAATGTTACATATGATAAAATATCGGTCACAGGGGCCATTGTTCTGCAGAGTACTTTCACTTTTTACACTTTAAGTACACATAGCTCATAATACTTCTGCACTTTTGCTTTGCTTGTAATAGAGCCTTTTTTTTTACCTTCTTGTATTAGGTCTTATACTGATGTATACTTCTTAAAAGATGCATACTTCTTCCATCAAGGACAAAAACACAGACAGACATGCATTAACTTTCTCCTGCACCTCACTTCTAAATGAACACAGTCGGTGGGCTTTCAGTCACCCACAGAGCATTTGTGTCAACACGTACATAATGCTTTCCCTCTGTGGTGATGCACACGTGGCCAAATGGAGAGAGCATCAGTTTTAATCTGCACCCGTGTGCACTTGAGCTCCCTGATATAATCAGCTCATCTCGAGTGTCTTCATGTGGGCTGTCATCATAAGACTGTGTTTGTGTGTTTGTGTTCAACCCCAGCAGATCCTCCGCTCCCCTCCTCTGACACAGGAGGCTCCAGCGGGGCTGTCTGTCGTTTAGGACTCGTAAACAAGGTGCATGTTGAGAGTCGAAGGGTCTTGCTGCTTTGGTGTCTCCTCTGAGCTGTCAGAGAACACACAACACAGTAGAGAGGAGGGGAAGAGATGAGAACAAGACAGGAAAAGATGGAAGAGGACAAGTCAAGACAGAAGGAGACAGGACAAAAGAAAACAGAATAGGAAATGACAGGAATAGAGTAAGACAGGAAAGAAGTACACAGAAAAGGACTAAACTGAGGAGAACAGGATGGAGACAGTTGGAAGAGGACAGGACAGAAAATGGCAGAACAAAACAGAGTCAATCCAAAAAAACATGAGGGACAATGAACAAAACATGACCTAGACAAGGAGACAAAACAACAACGAAGACGATGGGAAGATGGAATAAAGGACAGCAAAGGACAACAGAAGGCAAACCCAAAAGGACATGGCAAAAACAAGGAGGCAAAAAGATAGGAGTTTTGGATGACAAAATATAATAGGTCATGGCCCGAACAAAGACATAAAACAGGATATAACAAGACTGAAGAGAAAGAAAACAGCAGGACAGAAAAAGAATGGGACACGACAGGGCAAACATGGGACATCTGAAGAGGACAAGACAGAAGGGGACATGACAAGGAGACAAACTAAGGTGGAGAAGCAGGACATAATAAAAGAACACAAATTTGTATAGGACAAAAGAAAACAAAACCGCAGAGGACATGACAGGAACAAGGACAAAAAGCGAAAGGAGGAGAGACAGAATGAAAAAAGACAAATCCACAAAGAACAGAATCAGAATAGGAGAAAAGAAGTCAAACTGAAGAGGACATGATAGAAGAGGACAAAAGTCAGGGAGACAAGACAGGACAGAGGAAGACAAATCAGTAGGGGACCAGACAAGAACAAAAGAACAGAATTAAAGCAGACAAGATGCAGACAGAGGAAGACAAATCAGAGGGGGACAGAACAGACAAAGACAGAAGAGGAGCAGCATTTCAGACAGAAAAGAAGAAAACAAATTTGACACAAAGAAAAAATGAAGGGAGTCAGGACAGGAGCATACAAAAGAAGCTATATCCATCAGAAATATGACAGAAGGCAACAAAAGACAGACAAGGACAAAATATCTGATTGAGACAACAAAAAAAATCCGGAGAAGACGGAAAAGAACAAAACTGTGGGGAACGTAACAGGAATGAGGAGGAAACTGAGTAAGACGGAAGAAGACAGAAGAGGACAAACTGAAGCGAACAGGACAGGACAGAGATGGAAGAGGACAGAACACGGACAATTAGTAAAAACAGAGTAGGACAGAATATAACAACACTTTGTTCTATTCAAAGAGGAAGAAAAGAAGAAACACAACTTCAAATTAGGACTTTACAGCCGTGAACTGCACAGCACAACACAAGCACACGCAGAAAACTCAGAACAGTACAATACAACACAGCACACTGTAACACACAGTAACACAGGGGAAGACAGTGGAAGACAGTGACCACCAACTTGTGTGATGACCTGCCAGCTAACAACACAACCTTTTAGCCCCTCTCTCGCTCTCTGATTCCTATAAAAAGTGCTTTTGTTTTTGTGTGTGTGCTTGTGTATGTGTGCGAAAAAACATTTTGGTTGGCTTACTCACACACACACACACACACACACACAGCTCACCTGGAGGTGGTGGGTGGGAGTGGGAGGATGGGGTCTGTGTTTAGCTGTGGGCCCTGCAGACAGGGCGATCAAAGGCTCCTCAGTCTTTGTCTGCTAACGTTGAATAGACAATAGTAAAGAGGGCCCGCTTTGATTTCAGCTCACTTTTATTGATCACAGAGGAGAAGGGATTGAAATATGAGAGACAACCCTGAACTGGATTCTTCTTTAGCTATTGATTATATCCAGAACAGACGGCATTTCACAATGATCCAAGTTTTTATTTTATCCTCTTTTTTTTCCTTTCTCTTTTTTTTTTTTTTTTTTTTTTTTTTGAACCTTGAAAAAGTGTGTCTGGCTCCTCGCCTGTCTTTCAGATGCAGCTAGTGATACACAGAGTACCGTTATTTTACCAGACAATGCCTCATCTTAAGTCTCATTTTTAAGCTGCTTCTTATTATCGATGTCCAGAATATGCCGGCAGCAGCCCCTGCTCCCTGTGTTCTCTGTCACTCATGTCCTCTTTCCCCCTTCAGCAACCTTTAAACCTGAGTTTCAGGAGGACATTTTGTTTCCATAATTTCAGAGGAGGTAAAGTCAGTGTACGTAGGAGGCAAGGGGATCGGGCACAAGGCGTGGAGGGTTTGGCTGTGGCACAGAAAGGACCCTGGGAATGAGGAAACGCAGGTTGGCCAGATACAGCAGGGCCTCAACTCATCTCACGGCAGCTGTGCTTAAACCACTCTTGACATGTAAACTGCATGGCCTAAATTTGAGACCGCCAATCAGTTTATTGTCCCGAGTTTTACTGTTACGAGGTGAGATGCAGAATTGCCTATGAGCTCAAGTTGTGTGCAAGTGTGTGATGGTTTAAATTTAACTTGGCTGGTAATAAAAAAACAAGTCAGTTCTAGTACAATGGTAATTAGTGAGAAACTGCACTATTACATAATGTTGCATGAGTGTAGGGATTAACAACTAAATTATGACAGATCGAATCAGGCAGCACCTCTTAGCTTTGAGAGGTACGGTTTTTTTTAGCTAAAGAATGAAGAAAGAAGTAAATTGTATTTTGGAAAAAAAACAAATGGTTAGAAATATCTTCGTATTTTAAACACCAGTAGAATCATTTTGTCTTGTCTTAAGGAGCAGACAATCATTTCTCATGATGTCTACTTTTCTTTATTTCATGAGATGAGAATTTTCTCCGACTGAGTCTATGCGCAGCCGGCGAGGTCCCTTCATCTTTAAAGTGACTCTTTAGGGCCTGTTTAAGTTGAGCTGACAGATGTGGTTATTTGGGGACAGATCATTGGCAAGTTTATGGCCAGAGTGCTTATTTTACTAGAGCCAAGCACATGTGCTTGTGACAGTGAGGGAAATCCTTTCGGAAGTCTGGCATACGGTTGAAATAAAGGAGGCTTAAGAGGACATAAAACCCGCCTGATGTTTATCACCAAAAAAAAAAAAAAAAAAAAAGATCTCAGAGAGTTTTCTCCAAGAACACAGGATGATAGAATGTGACTGAAACATTGTTCATCTAAATATAAAACCTGGTTTAAATTCAGGACGTTGTCAGCAGGACCTTAACAGTTGATTCGTACATTATGCAAATAAAGTAATCCAGCATATTAATGCATTACTTAATTTAAAGCTGCAAATGGATTTCATGGATTTCTCTGGGAGCTGAGTGCTGTAATCAATGCAGTGATCTTTTTTCTTTAGAGGACTAAAGAAAAGCATTTGATATGAAGCAACAGAAAATTGTCATTTTAAAGTCAAACGTCATTATCTTCATGTTGTGCTGAGTATGTGTGTTATTGTCATACTGTGTGCATGAAGCAGTGAACAACTGTGTGGAGTTGTACACCATTACCAAGAGTTCATAGTGTTGTGGGACCATTATATTCTTTCTTTCAACATGTACAAATACACATACTGTGCACACACACACTCTCTTTCTCTCTCTCACACACATACACTCACGCTCAGACCAGACCTGACATCTTTCTCTGTTTAGGGGCTGTAGTCTGGTCAACACATAGTGTTGTGTGTGTGTGTGTGTGTTGAGGAGGCCTGTCTACGTCTGACACACCCCCAGCCACCTGTAAAGCCTTTCTCTGAGGATCAGGTTTCTTTTGAACACGTTTAAGACAGCATTTGTTTCCAATAGTTTACAGTTTGTGAAAACGCCCGTTCCGGAAGGCTGGACCGATGCTTCCCAGTTTAGTTTTGCGGGGCGGCATTTTATAAACCTCCTGTAGGGCTGCTGGACGGACGAGGGAGAGGCAGTGCGTGCCTTTTAAGAGCCCCTGACGGGTTTAGTGAGCCACTTGGCTTTTTATTTTGGCTCTGCTCACTGCAGGCTGCTTGTACTTTACTGTGCCCCCTCTGTGCTGGCCTGGTGGTTGCAGATTAAGGACATGCAGAGCAAGAGTCACTCATTACACCAGTGTTTTGAGTGTGCACACATGCTTATTATGTGTGGTGTTTACTGTGTGTGTGCCTGCCTTCACATATGCTAGTGTGTCAGGAACAGTGCTGATGAGTGACGCCAGTTGCGGCCTGCTGGGTGTAGCTTCCAACTGATAAATGACTGCAGGGACCGTCTTTCTTTACCTGAACCTCACAGTGTTTTCCCCGGAGAGCAGCCGCTGACAAATATTCTAACCTGAAAACCGAGCAGGCCTACAAGACAACTGTTTCATTCTAAATATGAGTTTAACCTGTTTAAAGTTACTCAAGTTCAAACAATAGCAGCTTTCAAATGATGAACAGGACTGTGCTGCTGTTCCCGCTTGTGTTTGGAGACTGTCCCTGGTGATTCTTCTCTCCCTGCAAACTAATATGTTTGATGCTCAGGCTGCCATTGCCAAGCATGCGCCACAAGCTATTTCAAATGTGCAAAAAATATTGATATTCCAGGCTTCTAAAAACAAAACAAACAAACGAAAAAGGGAAAAGAAATCCAAGTCAGTGTCCTCTGGAATGGCCCCATTTTTATGCCTCAGAACACTCAGATCACCTGGGACAAATGATGAGCTGAGAGAATATTCTGCTATTTCTTTCACACACTCTTTAATCTACACAAACACACATACACACTTGCACCATGCTTATAAAGCACCTTAAAATCATGTCATTCAGCTCCAACCCTATTTAAGGAATCAGTATATGCCGCCTCACTTCCTCTTTTTCTGTATTTTTGTCCTTAAGAAGTTCAAGTAAACAGTACACACAATACACAGCTAGAAGCAAAGTCTTTCTGCAGCACATTTTAATTTCACATTTGGATCAACTAAACTAATCAGTACAGAACCTTGAAGATGCAATTTCCCATGAAATCTATATCTAATAACAGTTTTTTTCATGCTTATCTTTTGCATTGACATATTTATGTATATGCTCTCGGGGAAATTCTAAAAAAGCTAAATGTTTATTTTACATTTTGTTACTAATAAAGCTAGATGCATGCAAGAGGCCAAAAGAGTATAAGCATACATTTAGGCTTGTCTCTGCTACAGAGAATATTTCTGTATTTTAAAAGGACTCAACAGTGGAAGAAAACTGCAATGAAGACTTTTCACCACAAGATGGACTTAGGTATGCATGGATTTGGGATGCATAGCAAACAACTGGAAAAAACATGCTGCCTAACATGTTTCAAAAAATGGTTATTTTTTTATCATTACAACCAAAATGCAGATCCAGTTTCTATACTTTCAAGCAGAGGAGTCCTTAAGGGGGGGGCACAGATGCTGCGAAGCGCCAAACAACTTATGTATTAATTCCAGATATTTACTTTTGTTTGTTTTCACTGTGTTCAGGGCTCCATGGGAGCAATTTTTGCTGTGATGAAACTGAACAGTAGTCCCCATGGAGTTCATTACAGGGAGAGAGCCAGTGCCCACCCCCACTGCTCCCTGGCCAAGAGGGATTTGGAGAAACCAGAGGGAGAGGTTAGTTTGGTGGGTGGAGTGGAGGGAACCTACAGAATGGAGTGAGGGTGTGATGGGAGTTGGGTACCTTGGGGAGGAGGAAGGAGACCATAAACACTCAACTAATGACCTCAAATACACTAACAGCCGAAATTAATGGAAGCTGTTACTGCTACAAGCTTTACTTTTACGGTAAGCCTAAGAACAGGAAGGAGCAAAAGGAGCAAAAAAGAGTGAGCAGCTCTTGCCATTCAATCAAAAACCGAGTCTTAGAAAAAAAATGACATAGGAATACTAATCTGGAAGTGAGTAAAGGTCACCAAAACGTCGCTCTTTACTGTGTCTGATAATTTGGGATGAAACACTGCCCAGCTGTGTATAGAGCAACTGTTTAAAATCCTCATATGCTTAAGACTTTCACTAACGTAAAAAGCTTCATCCTAAGGCCAAAACATGAGGTGTCATCATTGGATCGTGTGTGATTATCACATGGCATCTTCTGCTTATTGATGTTGGTCTTCATGCTTAAAAAAGAATATGTGTTGAATTACTTCCTTATCAGATGAAGTTCTCATTATTTCAAAGTTCTTCTTTCTTAAAAAGAGGAAATACAACTTTTGAAATAAATAGTCATGGTTCTTGCTTGAACATACATATGCATACCTCAGCTCCTCTATATGGCAGGTATCTGTAGTCTCAGGATCTTGTTGCTCTGGGCTGGGGTTGTTGGTTTGGCTGACTGTAAGTAATTTTTTTTTATTATTCCATTTATGATAAAATCAGGTCTGCAGAGAAATGAGGTACAGACAGTAAAAATTTGGTGTCCTTGCAAGTATCTGTCACGATTTCTATACATTATTACATACATTACATACATTGTTTTTTTTATTTGAGTGCATTTCTCACCCCACATCCACAGCCTAACACTCTTTTTATTATGATTACATGCATATTTACGGTAGCTAGATTATTCTTTGTAAAGAACACAGTGGAGATCTACACAGGTTAAACTAGCAAGAAACCCATTAGGCTCATGACACGAGTTCATACAGTTGGGAAATTTGGCTAAAACATCATTTGATATTTTAAACCGTTAAGAAATAGCTTTACAAAATATTTCTTATAAATCAAAGCAAGTAATTAACAAATGCCATTATATTTGACCAGACCAGCATGGGTTTTTTTTTTGTCTTTAATCAGGATTTATTTATTTATGACAGAATTCAAAATAAAAACTGTAGAGCGAAAGTAATCAGTATTAAGTTGGCCCTCTGGGAAGGCAGAATGTGAAAGGTGCAGGTTTATGGTGGATTACATAATTAACATCATGACAACTTCATAAAAAGCTAATTAAATATTTTTTTAGTTAAAGAACAAGAAAATTCCTTAGAGCTCACCGCCATTTCAACCCTGAAATGATGAGAAAGCCTCTGGTTTTTGGATAAATGTAAATCAACATGTTGTGTCTGAAGTCATTGTGAACTTCTTTTCTGTTTTAAATCAGACCACAACTATTTCCTAAACTTAACCAAGTGCCCTGAGTGCCTAAACATAACCATACAAATAATTAATAATTCTGTTGTCACTACAAGTGGATATTGTACAGCAAAATCTGAATTTATATTTAATTCCAGAAAATGTTGATGTGCCAAAGCAGTGCAATGCTTCAATCCGTCCTATCTCAATTAACTATTTCCAAAAGATTATTCATTGTCCCAGCCTTACATTCATATGCAACTAATCTGCAACTGATTTCATTCAGTGATAACTCTCCTTGCATATGCTCAAATGAGAGTGCCATTCATATAGGGTATGAAAAAGTTGTTTCCCAGCCTTTTCAGGATGAATGATTGGCCTAAAATTACACGCAAGTAGTACAATGGTACAAGTGGTACAGATTTCACAATAAAATTGAAAAACCTATGCTTGGGCATGGTGGTAATCCAGCCCTGTACTGCTACCACTGCAGAGACGAACAAAACTTTAGATTATATAGCTCCACTGTTTAATTACTTATTTATTTATAATTAAGAATTATTAAGCTGATTGTTAGCTTAATTAGTTATTAGCTCTGACACCATAAGTTGAAGCTGTCTGTGCTTGTGGCACTGAAATACAATGATATACTTGCGTATTTTACAGGTAGGTAGGTTAGTACTGGTGTGAGTGTTGAGTCAGGAAAAGGGTGAAACAAAAAGTGTTTAAATGACTTGGATGTGATTTATTGGTGGAAGAAACTGGAGAAAACTGACGAGATAAATGTTTACAGACAAATAATTTTATGCAGTTACTCTTTTAACAGCATGCAGGGGAACAGACTAATGTAGTACTGATGGCTAAAGTACACAAGCAATCAACACAGATAGGCCAGTTCTTCTGGAGATGTCAACACCAGTCTGAAACTATTGGTATGACTACTATAACTGACAATCACAAACAAGATCACCTCCAAAGTGTGTTGTAGTCTTCACAAGAAAATCTGCTGGATTTCTTTATTACACAAAAGCGACTATGTTCTGTGAAAAAACACAGGAAGCGTTTGACCTCACAACTTTCCTCCATTCATCCACTATGGATACCTGCTTATACTTTGCAGAGTTACAATGGGGGCTGGAATCTATGCCAACTGGCAATTCATTTACGTCCCTGCAAGGTCCACCAGACTACCATGCTTGGTAATGTATTCAGCCTCAGTTTCATTAGAAATGTTAGTGCTACATTTAGTGTGATCCTGATATTGTAGATAAGCATCACATCAGGTAAGACTGCTGACAGAGAAGTATTTCTACCTGAAGATGACCTCCAGCATGCTTTCTATCCTGCAGCCACTATTCCCACTACCTCATCCATAAGCTTTAATAAAACTTAACATGACTCATGTCTCATTTTTATTTTTTTCCTGCATATTCACATACAGTATGCACTTTTATGACAATAAAAACATGCAGTGACTTACACTTTT
>JBBMJY010000022.1:15349000-15363766 GCA_037833715.1 Toxotes lorentzi | reverse complement strand
AGGATTTCCTGTGTGCAGCAGCACAACAGAAATGAAACTTCCTGTCACCAAAAGACGTCAAAGGTATATTCTGGGTGTAAGATCACTCCCACTCATTTAACTTGAGATCAGAGGTGAGGTTTAAGGTGTGTCATCGGTTTGGCCAAGTGTAAGTAACCATCTTCAATGTTGATTTAATGGGCATGTTTGTAAAGGGATTGTGGAAACACAAATGTAGTTTGTGATCTTTTGTGATGTTTTTATCTGGCGTCCTTAAGCATTCAAGAAGTAAAAAAGCTTGTTTTTAACAGACTGAACTTTTCATGAATTTGACAATTTTATATTTTTAAATATAAAAAATGTAATAAGATTATTTTAGATCAGTATATTTTCAGTTCAACATTGCTTTGTTTGAGAAGCAACAGTTGAAATAACTTTTATCTGATCACACAATTTCTCCACAATAAAGTCTGTGAAACAATGAGTAAGATTTTGCAAATTTAAATTGACCGATTTACAGGAACACAACCAGTCATGCCCTTCATGACCTTCAGAAACTTTCCTATGACTGCAGTTGTGGTCCTAGTCCCTCCGATCAGAAACACAGGGGTAAGTAAATTTGTTTAGAGTCACTCTCTAATTATAGTCTTCATTTTACACAAGTGCACTTTGAGGAGTTCTTTACATCTTTTTTTCATGTGCTCTGCAGTGACGTGGATGGAGATGTGATGCTTGAATCAACCGCAAGTGACTTTCCTGTTTCATCTTCAACGAATTGCAATCACATTCAGCAGCTACAACCTGTGAATGATATTTTAGTTAATTATTATATCACCTGTGACACTTGTGATTATAGATCTTTCATTAGGAATTAGAGTAGTATTTCCATGTAACTACTGCAAATCAGTTCAATTTGAAACGTGGACGAAATCTTTGTATTGCATGGGAAGTGCTGAATAGTTTGACGAGTACGTACGAATAAGTTGCACTATTTCCTGTTTTTTTTTTTTTTTTTGCTGTCATAGGTTTTGTTAATGTACCTCAGTCTGCTTGGCGTCATAAGAAGCATGCTAATGAGTGCATAATGGAGTGCTGATGGAGTTGCATAGCAAGTCGTCATTTACTGGTATTAAGTTGTTCTGTACTGTATATAGACCTGTTTACACTGGTACCAAGTGTGTACCTGATAGACCTAACAGTTCAATTTTAGACTTTTAAAGACCTTTTTAATACCACATAAAATTCAACTTAGCACTCGATTTATGTAAATACTGAGTATGAAAGTACGATGAAACACCCAAGAGATGTTGTGGCTTGGAATTACTTTTTTAATTCACAGTGGTATATAATATACAATGATTACTTAAATTAATGCAACCTGTTACTGGATAAGCAGCATTAAAATTGATGGACAGTTAAAAATTAAATGTTAGTCAATACATGTCCATTATAAGACAATGAGCTACTGAGGCTAGTACAGAATCCACGGTCACAGCCATCCCACATTTAGTTTATAGTATAATACATTGCACTTTTAGTGACAGCCTGTAATCTGAAACAAAAACATTTTATTACTATCATTGCTGCCAGCAGCAGGCAACACAACATACACACTTTTTGAAGACGTACGAACACTTTATGAGACAAATTTGGCACCAACAACTTAAGCAATAATAGATCCTGGCCAAACTCAAGTTACGATTTTATGAAATCCTTCTCTTCAAATATGCTCAAGTCAAAAATGAACCAAGAACTCGGTGCAGTGACTATTCTATGCTATGAGAACGTGAATATTAAAATGATGCTTAAAAATTCACTTGTGTAGCACAGCTTGAACATGATCATAATCTGTCATTTATTTATTGTTCAGTTCTCTCAGATACTTGTGCCACCTGCAGGCCATTAAAGTTGCAGTTTTCAGGTGTGTGTTTTTGTGGTGGTTTGTCTTCCTCTCTTTTTTGATTGTTTTTTATTTTTAACTTCACAGCTGCTGTTATTTGTGTGTTTCTGAAGTGTTTACATTTTATATTTGTATGGCAAATTATTACCAATCATAACAAAATTAACTAAATTAATAAAAAACGTAACATTGTATCTGACTGATCTCTTCTGTATATTAAATACTCAAAAATGAATAAATCAGACTTTTTAGCTTGTAACTGTAGAACATTACATTTCATCTTTTGAAAAATTCAGTTTCATATTTATCCTGCACTTAATATGCAGCATTTTCATTAGACCCAAGTTTTATTTGTCTGGAGGAATAATCACATTTTTAGCATCAACTACTCTACCAATAAACAACACATAGGAAAATCAGTTCAACTCGATTGATTCTCCAGACTGATACAATTGATGACCAGCTGTATAGTTCAAATAATACAGGATCATCCCAGTTTTCCTCCATACACAGATGAGAAATGATATCTTCTTTTGTTCAAATCTGGAGGACGCCAAGTTTATTTTATTTAGTCACTAGTATCCCATAATCCATTGTGCTGTCAACTTGAATGTACGACATGAATTTATTAAACCAGCAAAAAGTCCCTGCAGGATGTAAATAACAGAAGCCAGTTGTTTATCATGGTGTGCTACAGAAAAGTGGAATTTATATGGAAATACTTACCATTAAATTGGTATAATTTACCATTAGCTCATCAAAGTGATTGTCCCCTCTTACCAGTGATGGTTTGGTCCTTCCTTACAAAGGACCAACGTGGTTCTAAACCGCCATTAACACCTGTTAAGAGCTCCAAGCACTCAATCTAATGTTCAAAAGAAATTTGAAAGCTTTATTGCATTTAGTTAGCATACAAGGCATTTGGGATGATGATCTTTGATTTGACATGAAATGTTCAGAAAATAACCAAACCATCAGAACAATAAATATCAATTGCCAGTATTTACTATCTGGGAAATACCTGGACTCTTCAATACCAGCTTCACAGAGTGTGTGGAACAGGAAGCTGAGCCAAGGTAAAAGGTTGGGACATAGTAGAGCACTGTCATAAGTTACATAAAGACAAAAAACACTCCCAATCAAGACAGCTGTAATTCTGAAAGTGACTTAGCACTATGTGTATTAAACACCCTGCCACTAGTGACAATAAAATAACATTTCCTTATAACTGACTACGGTGCTTTGGCATTGTGAAAAGGCATCAATGTAAACATGTCTTTCAAGCCAATACAAAAGCATTAGGTGCTTTAGTTAAAAATGCTTAAAATACATTTTGAAAGTTTCTCCTAAACTACTGGAGAATTCATGTTTGATGTTAAATACTACCAATCTCTTCAGGGGATTCCGTATAGCAACTAAAATATATAGAAAGTGCCTTAGAGCAACTGCTCCCCTGTAATTACAACAAAATACTGAAAGCTTTTGGTGCTATACAGACGAGTTTGTTCAGGAGAGTGTAGAGAGAAAGAGTAAACAGCTCTGTGGGTGAAGATGATGAAAAATTAAAATAATTACTGAAATTTTAAAAGGCTTTACTGCAATGAGAGAGAAAAGCATTATAAAGGAACAAAATTAAGGACAAGGTGTACAATTGCAAACATAAATTGCAAACACTGTATTTGCACGTCTCAGACAAATAACTATTAGCAAAACACTATCAAAATACTCTGTTAACCATAACAAAATAACTTACATTTTCTTGCTCCTATAAACTTTGATTTTGTATTTAACACGTTATTAGTATTAAATGTTAATTAAAAAAAAAAAACAATTAAAGAAAAACAAAAATATGAAGAACATGGGCATACATGTATGATAATTCCACTGAACAGTTAACAGGCTATTTGATGATGTTAAAAGACAATTCATAAGACACTGAAATAAAGCGTTACCAATTATTGATTCTGTACTATATCATTGTCATTATGTAAACCAGTGGAAGTCAGTGCAGGTCATTTGTGACCCACTGGTGTAAACCTATCAACTGTTATTAAAAGAAAAACGTTCCCTCCATCCAAATTAATAAAGGGTCACCAAAACCCTTCAGTATTAAAACTACACTTCACTATATACAGTAAAACTACATGAGTGCTTGTTTCTGTTTTGTTTTTTCAGCACAAGTCTTCGATATACTTTCCATAAAAGATACCTTAACATATCTATATAAACTGTTGCATGCTGCGATTTACTCATTACACTGGCGCTTCGCAAGGCATAGATCGGCTGTCTCTTTAACATACACTGCACACTTACAGAGCAACATTAACAATCGCAAAATTTTGTCTACTCAGACTACCGTTCTGGTGGATCCACTGGACCCTGACGGAGAACTATGTGGTTTTTTTTTTTCCCATGTCTTCACCGTGCTTTTGTCGACCCTAAAAAACAGCACGTAATAACAGTACATCTCGCTTAAGCTACACCGAGGAGGAGATATTTGGTGTCAGTGACTAAGGTAAACAGCAGATGTAAAACTGCTTTTGTTACAGCTCTCTCTAGGCTGTCAAAAAAAAAAAGAGACATTCTGAATTTTTCAAAGACAATACGTAGGTGTCAAAATGACTTACATTCAAAGCGTTGTGGAGACATTTGCCCATGTTCTCCCTCTAGCACATCTCTAGTTTACCCTCTAGATGATCCTTCCTTTCCCTAATACATTCATTAGACATGATCATCCAGCCTTCCGTTACCAGGATAGAAAGTACAACACAACAACACTTTAACCATCAACAACACTCTGTTAAGTCTTTGCTGCCATTGGGTGGAAATCTCTTCACTCCAAAGTTACTGTTGTGCTAAAAGGCTTCATGGTCTTTTTGTGTCATTTCCTGACCACAGGTCATATGAGACACATCAAAAGCTTTCAAGGTCATTTTTATTAGCATTTGCACTGACGGACTGTTTTGAGGATAGGAGGTAACACCTCAAACTATAATCTTTTTGCTAATTTTACTATATCCCCGTATAGCTGCTTTAAACAGCATCTGCTAGCAGCAGATGACTTTAGGTCACTACATGAAAATACAGAGGACACGCGTTTTAAAGCCATAGCAACACACACATCAGTGAGTTACAACACACTAGGTCTAAGGAATGGGAGATCCATCTGACAAAAAAAATTACACTCTCTATAATCTTTATCCTAGCGCAGAAAAGGGTTGGGTCTCAGTCATGTTATAGACCGTACCATTACCATGGAAATAAAAATTTGTTACATGTACTACTTATCACAAGGAGCTAAACTCTGGACTAAGTTATTATATAAAAGCTAATAGATGTGTACAAGTCCAGCATGAAAAGCGGGGGGGGGTTCTGCAAGCTATAGTGTGTATAACTCTTGGCTTAGCAGCCCTGTGTCATGTTCAGCATGTGCTTGGCAATGTCGTACACATAGGTGATATCCGGCCTCTTCTCTGGGTCAGGGTTGATGCACATATCTACCAAGTTCCTCAGCTGGTGAGAGAGATAGGAAGGGTGTTGGTTGGAAGGTAAAGAGAGAAATAATACAGTCAATGACACTAAAGTGAGACTGATGTTAAAAGAGCAGCTCCAGACATGAACAAATCCCTGCTAACACAGACCGGCTCGTCTTTAATTGCCCTCTAGATGAGCTCTTTCTATGATAGCAATAATAAAGCAACAGGTAACCAAGCAGAGACAAAGACGTGAGGCAGGGTTAGTGCGCTAATCACTCATTGGTCTGCTGAATCCACTTTTACCCAAGCCCGCACATGCACATCCACCCGCAAGCGCACACACACACACTGCTGCCACTCCATTGCCATCCGGAGACAGCACTTACACTTGAAGCGGAGCGAAGCGGCTGATTGGAGCAGATAGATAGACAGGCTTGCAGGCGGAACAGCCACCGCCATCATTAAAAAAAAAAAAAAGAAAAAAAAAGAACAGAATAAAAGATGGAGAGGAAAGAAAAAAAAACATAACATCTACGCAAGGTCGCTATGGTAACCGTCTGCCGACGGCCGCTGTTGCATGGCACCAGCTTGGACGGGTTCTTGTCAGCCGCTGTTTATATACTGTATGTGTGTGTGTGTGTGTGTGTGTGAGTGTATCTGTGCGTGAGTGAGAAAGTGAGAGAAAGATGCAAATTCAGACAGTCTGAGAATTAGTCCCACAGAATGGAGATGGGGGGTGGGAGGGGGGATGCAGATATGTAAAATATTCATGCACTTCTTTGCATGGCGAGTGGGGCGGGGGAGTGTCAGGTGGGGGAGTTGGAGCTAGCGAAGGGAGGCGTGGGGGGGGTGGGGGGGGGGGGTGGGGGGGGGCATAGATGGAGATGGTTAAATGACACAACAAAGATGAGCAGCTGACAGTTTGCTGCCGATCCTTCAGGAGCATTGTTTACATCCAGACAGGCGCTGCAGGCACCCCCCTCATCTCCATCTCTCCATCGCCCTGTCTCTCGCTCTATCATTCCCTCTCTCTTTCGCTTTGTCTCCCTTTCTCCTGGATGGGGGTGACATGTGGGGCAACGCAGAAGCTCAGCGTGGTGTGTGTGTGCGTGTGTGTGTGTAGGGAGCTCTTGTAACAAATATACACTTGCACAATTGCTCTTGCATATACAAAAACACACACGTAGACACCACGGAGGCTTGAAAACCTCGCAATTAGCCTTTACCAGCCTAATGAAGTACATTCCACAGTAAGATAAAAGCCTGGCTCTGCAGGATTTCTTATTTGACTACAGAGACATAAATAAGGACAACCTCTTAAAATTAGCCACTGTGGACTGGTAGATACACTGATAGAAGAGTGGAAGGCATAGAGATAAAGGACACAATAGGTACAGCACTTTTTAGCTTTGAGGATCCTACCAGTCACTTTCTTGGTACTTTAAATGTAACAAAATATAATAATGTACAGTATAATGGTTTACACACAGTTTCAATTGTTCTGCTGATGGATTTTCCTACTGTTCAGAAAACAAGTTCATTTATAAAGATACCCAGACTAGTAGGAAAAAAAACAACAACTGTCAATCAATCAACTAACTGATCATAATTTGATAATCGATAAATCATAAATTGATTGTTAAAGTAAAAAATGTCAAACGTGTTCTGGTTCCAGGCTCTCAAATGTGAAGTTGTTCTGTTTTTTTCTCTGTTTAATATTACTGTAAACTGAATATGGGGTTTGGAACGTTCATCAGAGGAGTGGGCTGGGAATCTTTCCTGTAATCTTAAATTTTATATCCTTAACAACTAATAAATTAATCAAAAAAGCGAAAAGATGAATCAATAATTAAAACATTTGCTAGCTTAATCACTAATATCATCTGTAGCAAAAAAAAAAAAAAGGTAAAACATGCAAAAGTGAGGTTCTTTAAATAGATCAGATATGTTGGGGATGTCTCCTGCCTTTTAACTATCAACCAGTAAAACTAGTGTTGAAATGCAATAACTCACAAAGCGTTTGAGCGCCCGTCACAAAGCAGTGTTAGCGTTAAATGAATCCAATACTTGCAGTTTATGTGTGCCTATGAGTCAGTGTCTTTTTGCGTGTGCACACTTGACTTAATATATTTTAGAGAAAGAGGCAGAAAAGTAAGGGGAAAAAAAAATGCCACCCACGCAAAGAGTGCATGCAACACAAAGCCACGCTCATTCACACACATCACCGGCAATCAGCTATAAGGCAATTTTTAACCACAGCCCGACTACATTACATTTTTGTGCACGGATAAGTTTACGCAGAATTACAGCAGATGATTTAACATTTAGTTAGGGAAACACGACACTCCAGCCCATTTAGCTTCACCCCACTCTGAGCATGGCCAGATGCTTTTGATATGTGCATTTAATTTTCAAAAAGTTAAAATCATAGCCGGTCTTTTGATCACAGAGTAATATCATAGCTCAGACAGTTGGGTGGATTACACTTACATCTAAAAAAAAAAAAAACTTTAATAGTCAGTACAAGTAAAAATCAGCAAACTGGCACAGAGAAAGGGGAACCAGCTACTCCTCCTTAAAACAGGAGAGCACTTTAAAAAATGTTAAAGGTTTCCACAGTTTCTTTTAAAGGACTTAAGAAGTAGAGTCTATGTGCCCCTTATAAAACACTGAGCAGGTCCAAATCTACTTTGTGCCATAGCAGTAAAAGGCAACTGAGACAGTACTCACCTCCTCTGAGTAGTGATCTGAGGGAAGAGGGGGGTAGTCGCACTGTTCTATCTTCTTACAAAGGGAGTAAAGGTTCATCTTATCTCCATAGAACGGGCTCTGTAGGGCTGCCATCTGAAATATAAAAATATGACGAAAAAGAGAAAGGAAATGGAGAAAGACAGGGGGAGAGACAAGAGGACAGGGTATGAGAGGGCAAAGTAAAAACTTTAAACACCCAATCAAACAGGTGCTACACCGAAAAATATTCTACAGCATGGTAAAAGCAGAGCCTGCACGGTTTACTGCTATCGAGCTATATGATTAAAACACGGATTGGGTGTGAGAGACAACAATTCAATATGTGTAAAGTTTTTTTGTACATATCAAATCAATACACACATGTATTTTTTTTTTTTGTTAGAATGAGTGATGGTCTGAAATTCAAGTGAACCAAAACACAAAAATCCATGGATGCTTCCCTTAGCTTATGTGTTTTCCTCTTGTTTTGCTGGCCCTTTCTGCTGCAGTGCTTCGAAAACTTAGAGATGAAAATGAGAGGAAACAGAGATCTGAGAAAGGAAAAGAATGAGAGGAGAGGGGTGTAGGACTGTGATGGGAGAGAATTTCTCAGTTTGCTGGAGCAGTGAGAAAACCGTAGCCTCTCGAAAAAACAAATGCAAGCCGGCAGAACAGAGGGAAAGCAAATGGGAATGGTAAGGAAGAGTGGAAAGGATGAGGAGACGTTTGCTGGTGAGTGGAAACAGGTGAAGAATCCCTCCTGTCTTTCTAAGATTAGAAAACATACCATGGCTTAGTGACTGACTCACTTCCTGTTGTTTAAATGTCCGTGTGCAAGGTGAAGCCTGGAGCAGACTTGCATAATAAACACACTAAAAAAAAATGTTTTTTTCTTTCAAAATAAATACTGTGTTAGACCTACATGTTGGGCCAAATGTGATAACTAATGATAAACAAACATGGTTGTTGAGATGAGATGAGCTGTTCTGAGATGTTGGAGCTTAATTACATGGTTTTAAATTCACTTACATAAGAATATTACATAGGAAAAGGTTGGTTGTATTAAGCATATGACTAATAAGTTTTTATTAGGTATTTCTGGGCAGAAAAAGGCCTGTTTTGCACAGTCAAAGATGTAAACGAACACTGTATGTGAAATCTGCCTTTCATGCCCTAGAGTTTTAGGGCAGAGCTTATTTCTGAGCACCCTGAAAAGTTGATTTACATCTCAGTTGCTTTAAGAAGAAAGGAAGCATCTACTGGACCAACGTGAAACAGGATCCAGGTCCATTAATGAACAATCAGTCAGTGCTCATAGGCTTTAGAATACATGTCTAGGTTTGTTTCTGTACTGTGCACATTTCCAATTTGAGTGTGATCTTGATGAGGGTTTTTAAAGTTTGGATGTGTTAATTGATAGCAGGGAAATGGTGGGAAATTGGAATAAGGAGCATGCATGGCTATAAAAGAACAAGATAAAGAAAACAACATGACAAGCTTCTCATAGTGGGCAGATAAAATTTTGTTGAATACTATTTTAACTTTGTTTTGTTTTGTTTTTTTTTCTCTTAGGTGTCACTGCATTGTTATTGGGGAACGTACAGTATGTGTTTGACAGCCTGCTAATTGGTAGTGTGAAAGTAGATGAGAGCAACATCTCCACATATGAATCCAAATGGAGTCATTCCATACAGAATACAGCAGGTTAGTGTGAATGTGCCATCTTCCACAATATCAGGCACCATAAAGACACAACATTTCTTTCTTTAAAAAAAAAAAAAAAAGGTGCAGGAAGAGAAGCTGTGTTCTAGTTACAGAACAGTTATGGGGACATGCTATCCTGTGCTATGGAGTACTAATTCAACATTTCAACAAAAATGATTCAACAAAATCAACATTTTTAAAGCAGATTGTACTGTTCAATTCAAAAGTCATGAAAACTACAAAAAAATAAATAAATAATGATAATAAAAATCTTGCCAAGTGAGGATTTTCTCACTTTGTTGTCTGTAGCTATGAGAGTAACCCATTGACACTGCCCAAAAAGTGCCTGGCACATCAAACATCAATTTGTAAGTGCTTTCTTCATTTTAAGTCTTCATTGAAAACTGTGTCAAATATTGATAGTGCAGAGAGAGAGAAAAGTTTTTGTTCCCTATCGGGCAGATTTTGACAGAGTCTCCCCGTCACAGCTTCCAGTGGGAAGTCAAGATGACGGCAACAGCATCTCAGTGGGCTCCCTCTCTTTTCTGGACATAATTCCCTCTCGCTCAGTCATCCGCTCTCTTAATCAAATGCTCACATTAATACAGTATATCCTCACAAAAATGCATGTGAACAGTAAGTGAAGAGGATCTCCCTCTCTCTCTCTCCTTGGACGCCCCTCTCCCTCTGCTCCAACAATTACTACTGAGACTGGCACAGCAGGTGGTTGACAGTGATGAGATGTGTGTGGAAATGCGTCTTCTTGTGTGTGTCAGCAATGATGCACTTCAATTAGTAACAAAGCCTCATATCTCTAACCTAAGATTTCAGATTTGATCGTACAGTGCTAACGAGACAAAAACAGCAAACAGAGGCATGGATGAATACAGCAATGGTACATTCTTTAAAAATGAGTACTCAGAATTAACATCTATGGTATCTCCAGTTTCCCCATTCATGACAGACCTTCATTAAGTGAAGACAACAATATATGCGATAATATTAAACTAACAATTTGAGCCTAATTGTCTAAACCTCCAGCAAATAAATCACCAACTAACTGGCCATTCACTGTGGCCTATCAATACATCATTATTCCAATGAGACCAAAAAAACATCAGATTTCGTAGTCTAGTCAAGTCGACAGACTAATCACTTTCCAACAATAACAAAATACTATGCAGCAGTGCCAGGTTGACTCAGAGAGGGATCAAACTCAGATTCAGACCTAGTTGGCTTTCTTTCAGTAGGGACTGTGTCAGGGTGCCCATGTTTGCAAAGATAAATAAATAAACAAATACAAAAATGCTGACTACTGGCTTTAAAAGTTTCCTTCAGTTTCTATACTCTTAATTGCTTTATAACAAATGTACAAAACACCTTTTAGTGTAGGTGGTGTGTCTGTTTGTGGAGCAGTTTGTGTGTAAGGGCTAGATAGTGCTTCCCAAAAACATACATGTCTCGGCGAGTAACAGAAAAAGAGGTGGAAGCAGAAACAGACAGAAAAAGAAGAAATTCGGCCAGCTACAGACACCAGGAGGCAAAGGGTTAAACAAGGCCCCATCGTATTTTCATGCATCTTCTGCTTTTGACAGATGAAAAATGTCAACTGTCCTGTTTGTATTTGGGAGTTTTTGCACTATTCATCTGCTTCATTAGTGCCTGCTGCTCCTAGCCCCTGACAGCTGCCGGCCCCCTGCTCTCAGCGCACACACATATACACACACACACAAGCATAAAGATGCATGCCCACACACACACACACACACACACACTTACTCCTTTTTTCAGACTGTGTCGTCGCAGTGGGTTAGATGATTGACTCACTCTCTGACCTCTGAGTCCCTGGTGTGTGTGAATGTGAGACTGTGTGTGTCTGTGTGTGTATGGTTCATTGATATTCGAAAGACATACAATGCACACGCATGCCTGCTGTCTGTCTGAGGGGTGTGAGCTGCTGGTGGCAGAATACATGCACATCCTCACAAAAACACATGCATGCACACAGACACACACACACACCTTTACTTCTATATTTATGGGGACCGGTCACTGACAGTGCATTCCCTGGCCCCTTACCCTACCTCCTAACCTAAACCTAATTCCAACGTGAACTCTAACGTGTTAACCTTCAAACAGCCCTTTGAGGGTGTGTCAGAAAGTGAGGACCTGCCAAAATGTCTTTCCCAAGACTTAAAACTGAAACCGGTCCTTACAATGTAAAGCCATACAAGCACACACAAATAGACACGCACTCCCTTCTTTGTTCCTCAGCTCATCTTCAGCTGGCCAGGTTCTGCCCTCCTCAGCCCAAGCATATAAAGCCAGCATCTCTGTCCATGTAAAAGGTCTGGATGGGGCCTTCCAGTTTAATGAACACTGATCCAGCTCTCTCTCTCTGTCTCTCTCTCTCTGTCTCTCTAGTGTCTCTCCCTGTACACCAATTAAAAAGAGCTGTGAGAGGCTCCTGTCTTCTCCCTCTACCCCTACCCCCCTCCACATCCCTGGAGCCCTTACAGCCTGGGACCACAGGGCATCTCTCAAGTTCTCATTTACGCATTTATAAACACACATACAATTATAGGCATATGCCACATCAAAATAAACACCTAAATGTTAATATACACATGCAAAATACATGCATATTTTCTCTCCCACACACATACACAAACATGGTCACACACACACACACACACACATTACTATAAAAGTGAGAGAAATGATGACTTTTTTATGTTCTCACTGGTCCTGCATGAGGCTTTATGATGATATATTAATCAAGGCAATAAGTCACAGTGTAGGGACAGTCATTAAAAATATACCTACACCCAGTGGAGTCATCACTTCTCTACTTCAACACACTAAAAAGGGAAGAAGGAAGGAAGAAAAGACAAGAAGAAGAAGAATAGATGCATGAGTTAAAAGAGCCAGATCATCCCAGAGAGCTGAACTTTTGAGTAAAACTGATAAAAAGCGTGTTCTTATGTCTCCATCTTAATTGAATGTTGGCATTTGAATTGTGAAATCAAAAAGGAAAAATTCAACACTTTGGGAAATATGCTTATGAGTTTAATGATCAAAAGATTGATACCAGTCTGTCAGTTAAATACAAAGCTACCACCTGTTTAGCTTAGACTCTGGCTGAAGTAGACAAACTCTTCCTACAAGCTCCTGTAAAGATCACTAATTACAACATTTTACTTAGTTTGTTTAATCTGCACAAAAAACTGAAGTGCAAAAATGACAACTTGTGGATTTAAAAGAGTTATTAGTTTCATTTGTAACAGACAGATATGAGATCAGTCTTAGTTTTCTCATTAAACTATTGGCAATATGGCAAACAGGTTTATTTCCCAATATATATAAAGCTTATAAAGACACAAATGAGTTGAATGTTCTACATCCAAATGTTATTAATGCCTTAAGCAGGAAAGAATAGTTTCTTTAGGGTAGGAAGGAGAGAAATGGATAAATAAGACAGGTTAGGGGTCGGTCAGCAAATGTTTCGAATGGTAAAAAGGCCAAAGGATACTATACAGAAATGGGTTAAAACCCAAAAAAGGTTGTTGGATATGTCACAGCCAGACTCTGACACTGGTATGAGGAAGGGTGGTTTGTGTTAATGTATCAAAAAAAAAGACACACACAGTATGAAGAAGGTTTAAGGATACCCAGGCTCTGTTTGCAGAAAATATTACAGAGAGCTAGCCACAGGGGCAGCTCTTCACATGCAAACGCCAGTTGCTGACAACCCAGTATTTTTGGGCCTCATAAAACCAACAGCAAAACAAGAGGGGAGAGACAGGAATGAGGCAGGAAGCATGAGACATGGGCACAGTCAGAGGTATGAACGGCGGAGCTCCATACAGGAAGGAGACACATTCCTGTAAAGCTTTTCAATATATTATCCTCCTCTGCTAACCTTTATACAACCACAACACATCTGTACGAGCAGGAGGCCAAGAGTGTGTGTGTAAAACGCTGAGCAAGTGCGTGAGAATTACTAATGCAAATATGAAGTGGTTTCGAGTGTGAGAAAAAGGGAAGAGCGCTAGGGGACTGCGATCTCACTGATTGGCATGTGAGCAGATCCCTTTATTGCTTTCCAGGTCACCATAGGAGACAACCCTGACGAGTGCAGCATCCCTGTTTACCACAGTGAGGGAGTTGGAGTGAGGGGGCACAGGGCAGGGTCAGGCGATGTAATGAGGTTGGACATGAGGAGAAAGGGATCAAACAGAATGGGAGATGAAGATAGACGCAGATACAATGACCAGGTATTGACAGATGGACCCTTTGGACCCTAACCCAACCCCCAGGCACAAGAATGAAAAATGCAGGCTCTCTCAAATGGAGCCGTTTCACACATAAGGAACCAAACTCCCCTGGATACAAGCACACATAATCATGGATGCACACACATCCACACAAACCCTCAGCCCCTACTGTATGTCCAGAGTGAAATCAATGAGTACCAAAGGAATCAGGCGTGGATTTCTATGTGAATTTCTTATGCCTGAAGGTTAAGTGAGGAAAAGGGAGGCATACGGAGGGGAACATAGCAGAGGGGAGGAGAACAGAGCAAAGAGGAATGGAGGAGAGAAAGAGGCAAGTTTCCTGACACCAAGTGTACTGTGGAGCCCTCTTACCAAGAAGTTGGAAAGGAAGGGCATGTTCTTCAAAAAGAATATGCATGACATGGTGAGCACTCCTCTGGTAACAATAAGGTTGTAAAATCTTTATCTCCACAGGCTCCTTGCATGGCTCACCTTGACCAGATGGTTGGAGTTCTGTCTCTGCTCTTGTACCTAGTATTTTCTCTCTGAACGAGAGGGGGAAAAGGAGAGGAGAGGGGTGGGGGGGGGGGGAGGTGGGGGGGGGGGGAGGTAAGGGGTAGAGAGGGTATGGGGGGGGGGGGGGGAGGGGGGGGGGGGGGGGGGGGGGGGGGGGGGGGGGGTCGGGGGGCTTGGGGTGTCT
>JBBMJY010000022.1:15333417-15348900 GCA_037833715.1 Toxotes lorentzi | reverse complement strand
TTGGAAAAACTTTGTCCCCACAGGCTCCTTGCAGGGCTCACCTTGACCAGAGGGTTGGAGTTTTGGCTCTGCTCTTGTAACTAGGAGTTTCTCTCTGAACACCCCCCCCCCCCCCCCAATCTTTCTCTTCGCTCCAGCAATCTATAACCCTGCTCTTGCTATTTGCTATTTTCCCCTTCCGCTTCTCCCCCTCTGCTCTCTAACCTTCTATCCCCTCTATTCTTCTCATTCTCTCATAAGACTTGAGCTGCCTCTGCCCTTACCCTTCTCTAGCCTCCTACATTGTTTCTATATAAATTCCTAAACTTTTTCACCTTATACCTTTATTCCCTGTCTTTTGACCTCCTCGGGGAGGAATAAGTCTCCCTCTGTCTCTTCACTTTTGCTCTACAGCTTTCGCCTTCCCTTTCCTCATCTCTGGTCTCCATCTTGCTTTCTCAGTGTTTAGTCTAGAGTGTGACCCCGGGCAGTTCTCCTAAGGGTGAAAGGTATAAAAGATCAATGCACTGAACCCCAACTGTGAAACAATCAGTGGTTGGGCTGCACATGCTGTACTATGACAATTGATGAATGAACAGCTTTCTCAACAATTTATTGAAAGAATTTGGAAAAAGTCACTATAGACAGAATCTTTAAAGAATATTCAACTCTAAAAAATGTAGAAGGTTGGGTTAAAGAATAAAAACTGTGCCCAAATGTATGGAAATTGATCATTATTAGTTCTTAATCCAAATACCTTAACGTGACTTAATGAAAACTAAACCCAACTCTTCCTAACAAAATTAACCACATCAAAATGACCTTAAGCAAAACGGTTTAGTGCTTGTGTGGTTACGCAATCATGATACCTACACAAACTGTGCAACAGGAGCAATATAATCCAGAAATCTGTTTTTTATTAACAGTGAAACTAGCATTGTCCATGTAAACACACACGTACATCACACATAAAAAGTAACAAGTAAAAGTAAAAACAGAATGTGACCTACAGCACCCACTGCTCTCAGCCATACACAGGAGCGCATTACCGCGGTGCATTGTGGGGAACTAATTAGCATGAAGGACTGTGGTCTCTGAGCAACCATGACCTGCACGCTGAGCTCAAACTTCTTCCGTTGCATTATCTCCACCTCTATGCCTGAGGCGCTGTAGAGAAGGTGCAGTCACTGGTGCGTTGAAATGCAGCCCAAGTGATCAGCAGCTCAGGGGAGTTAGGAGAGAGGAGGGGAGGAAAATGTGGGTGTTTCCTCTGCCAACAGTGTGTCTCTGAAATTGTGCCTGTGAAAAATCTGATTGACTGCTATCATTTATGTCTATCATTGGTCTGCTCCTCACTATTTCCTCTTTGTTCCCTCTGCTGTGTGCTCCTCCCAGGCTTGTCTCTACTCAGTGTGGTCTACAGCCCTGTGGTGCTCCTTTGCTCCTGACTAATCAAACTAGTCAGTGTCACTGGGCAGCCTTATCTAAAACACATGGCCATGTCAGTTCCCCTCACTCGCCAGCTTTTCAACATTTAGCAGATTCCTTGGCTAAGGAACTTTAAGTTTAAGAGTCTTAAGGCTTCAGCTCATCCAAGGCACGGCTAGAGAAGTGAGGAAGACGAGAGATAAGAGGTAAAGAAATATAACATACCATTTAAATCTATTAATCTGTAATAAAAGAGTGCGTTTTGTTTTAGTTTGCATGTCTAGCGAGGCTCATTTTAAATACAGCATCACTATGTGAGAAAGTAGCAATATGTGGAAATATTTTCTTACTCTATTATATGTGGGCCTGAGGATGGTTTGTTTGTTTGTGTGTGTGTGTGTCTCAGCCACTGTGTTGTCACGTCACTCCTACAGTCGACTGCAGCGTGACAGTATGTGCACATATTCCCATAGTTTACCTCGTAGAGCAGGCATCCTAGCGACCAGATGTCAGATTTGAAGTTGTATCCGTTTTCATGTATCCTCTCCGGTGACATGTAGTAAGGAGTACCCACTGGAACACAGGGGGAGGGGGACGGAACGGGGATGGGGAAAGGGGGAGGAGGGTGAGAGAGAAAAGGACAGAAGGAGATAGACAGAGGCAGAGAAGGAGAACAGGACAAAAAGAGAGAGTGAGTGTTAACATATTGCATTGCAAACCCATGCTTCCCCCAGTTCATCAACATCACTGACACAGCTCACACAGTACAGAGGAACAGGTGAGGAATGGAGGTGTAGTTTCAAAGTGTGACACATACACAGGTTGCAATAGTCACCATATTTTAGCAAGAGTAGGAAAAAGAAAGCTAGAGGGAGACTTAAAATGGGTTGGCTCTGCTAATTCAATGTAAGATGATATTTAATAAGGTTAGATATCATCATGTCCTCCCATACAGTGCATGCAATTGTGTAAGTACCACAAAGCTGCATACGTATGTACAGCAGACACAGTCGCACACACAAAACATACATAAATCAGTTCTGATTAGTGGGGCTGGGTAATGATCTAAAACAGTAGTCAGTGAATACGCCCAGGGAGCAGCGGTGGAGCCTTAAACGTTTGCCAGTTTCTGGTTCTGGTTTTGAAAATCAAGAATCCCAAACTGCCAGGGCGGCTGGCAGAGCTCCAAAGAATCAGATCCTTCACCCAACTGGACACAAAGAGGAACCCACAGCTCAACATCACATCCACAACACACTACAGGAAGCTTTGGAGATTTGCTGCTTTCTTAGCTGAATATGACTGGCCACCCTTTTTCATTTGCTTTCTGTTTAATGTGATTTCCTATGAAGTCTATCAAGCACATCGAGCAGAGATTTTATTTTAATCACATATGGCTAAAAGATGGAAATTTTACCAGCCCTTTAACCTGTGCTGAGCAGCTCTCAGGCTCTGCTCGTCCCAAATTCTTGCAAAGCAAACGTGTGAATGGAAGGCTTAACTGAAATATAACGATGACAGCTGCACAGGCTCTGCTGAGGAGCTGGATAACCTCCATCGGTTCTATCGCTGCATATATGTGTTTAGGCTGTGTGCAGTGAGTCAGCGGTGTACTTGACACTACAGGATGAAAGGTAAAACTAAGGGGACCCTTTCATAAAATTGCTGTACATGTAAGGTTAAATAAAAAATAACCTGAAAAGAGCTGAACTTCTAAAACAGATTTTTTTTAATAACCCAAACTCTTCCCCAAAGTCTTCCCCCTTAGCTAATATACAAAGTGCGAAGGAATGAAGAAGAGTTTTCATAGAAGGCAACTGGTAGTTGTTGAATTTACAATACACACAAACAGCTGAAGTGAGCTGGGTAGGTGAGAACAGCTCTCAAGTGGAAAGAACTCAGGAGAAAAGTTAAGGAAAAAGCCATAACTGCACATTCGCTCGCAGTACTCACATGTGCGCACACACACACACACACACACACACACACACACACACACACAAACTCTCCAGAGCCATTCTGCACATTAACAGGTCGGAGGAAACTCAGCTGATGTACTTGCAATTAATAAAACTATTACAGCAGGGGTTATTAGATTTGAAGTCTATGGGAACTGAAATGAAAGCTAGCACTTTTAATTTTGGTGCACATCTAATTGGGTTGAGAAAACACTCTTTTATCTTAAATGTGCGGTTTTGAATAATGAAGTGTTACCTGTCATTCCAAAAAAAAAAAAAAAAAAAAATCTGCATCTGCTCAGGCAGAAGCAAGAAAGAGCACGTAGAAGAATAAACAGGGGACTGGGGATTGCTATTTTAATTGGTCATCAGGTTGGTACTGTGGTTTGTTTGTATGTGTGTGTGTGTGTGTGTGTGTGTGTGTGTGTGTGTGTGTGTGCGCCTGTGTGTGTGTGCTGTGAGGTCTCATGGTGCGGTCTGAACAAGCTCCCCTAACATTCATTATTAGTTGATTAAAAAGAATCAGCCTCTCTTATGCTAATAGTTGCATAAAAAAGGCAGCAGCGCTGGGCTCGGGCTCCTTCAGCATGCTAAATTAAGGGCACATTACTTATTCATGCAAATAAATTGAAAGTCATGTTGGGATTGATTTCCATTATTGTGAATGGCTATGACAACACTGTATTCTCTGTGTAACAGGGTAAGCGTTGTATAGGAGGTGATGCTATCCAGTATAAAGTACCCCACTCTTCTAAACCCCTGCTGAATGTACGGTAAATGAAGCACAACCTGTCGTTTCAAATGCATATATTGATTTGACAGTACAAATCTGCTGCAGTCTCCTTTAAACCTAAAGCTTTGAATGGACCATTTCAGCACAGTGAAGCATTTCATAGTGAATACCCATTAATGGTATAGCCTTTTCTAATCTGTGTTCTATTACTGGTTTTACATTTCTTTGCTTTAAACAGGGAATTAGATTCTGCTGGAATCTCAAACGATATGATGGAATTTCTCATTCAATCAGGGAAGGAGTTTGGAAACCACTGCTCTATCATGTTTTAACGAAGAAGAAAGACATGATTTCTAGGCAGGACCACAGCCAGTATGGACTTAAACCCTTATATTCCCATGATGTTTTTTCTTGCTTTTCTTTATGTCCTGCTGAGCCCTCACCCCGTTTGGCTCTCCACCTACCCCTCTTTGTTTCTGTAACTGGCCTGCTTGCCTTTATAAGATAACCAAGTCTTTACATACATATTGAAACCGTCATAATTATTTCCAACATCAGTCTCTCCAAAGTCTTTCTGCTTCTATCTTGATCGCCCTCTTCCTCTCTTTTCCTTTTCCTCCCTTTCCCCTGGTATTCATCGTTAACACCTTTCTTTTTACAGGTGTTAATTGCAGGTATATTATACTACTTATTACTGCCAATTGGCTAGTCTCTCATTCCTGTAATGATTGCATCAGCTTTCCTGTTACTACCGCTCTTTTGTTCTTTCCCCCTTAAATCCAACTCCTGCCATAGCCCTACATACCCATTCTCGGCACAGGAAAACAGAGGTGTGTAGTGGGTGTCTTTTGCATGACTGTGTGTATTTTCGTCTTTTGTTCCAGAGCGTGGATGTACAGACGGGTGACAAATGAAGGGAAAATCCTGAATAAATGGGTGGAGAAACATAACAAATGCAGATGCCTACACACAGGTGCACTGCTTGGTACAATTAAACAATTAACATCCCATCATGCACTGTGGCACCACCACCATCACCAAAACACCATTTGAGGGAATATCTTTTGAAGGAATGGTGTTCATCTTTCCAGTAGAGTACAGATACGTAGAATCAATGCCAAGGTGCACTGAAGTTGCTTTGGTGGCACGGGGTCTCCAACACCTTACTGAGACACTTCATGTTGGTTTGTCCTTTAATTTGTCACCTATTTATGCATGAGTCACTGAGTGTGTATGTATATATTTCAAGTCTGTGTGAATCATTATCTGCTTTTGTACGTGTGTGTGCAAGCATTCGAGCCCATATGGATGACCATGTGCATAGCAACATACATCTGTATAAGAGACAAAGAGTCTGTGTGTCTCTCACTGTGTGCAAGAGTGTATAAGAGACAAAAAAAAACTGTGTGTGTGTGTGTGTGTGTGTGTGTGTGTGTGTCTGTGTGTGTGTGTGTGTGTCTGTGTGTGTCTGTGTGTGTCTGTGTGTGTCTGTGTGTGAGACTGCAGGCTGCTGAGCAGCTGAGTTGAAAGCCGAGGAGCTGACAGGCTGTATGCCTGGACCTCCATCTCAGCTCCACCACCCTGCTCTTCTGTTCAGCTGGGTGGCTGGGCTCATTACAGACCCACGCTGGCACGCGATTGGGTGTGCGAGCACGCGCGTACGCACACGCAGGCATACATCAGAACTCTTCCTCACATTCTTTCTTTCTATCCCTCTCTCTCACTCTTGCTTTCCTTCTTCTCCTCCATTTTTTTTCTGTCACGTTGTCATATTCTCTCCTCTTACTCTGCTCCTCCGAACTTTTTTCCTCTCTCTTCTTTCTTTTTTTCTCCTCTTTTTTTCTGTGTCACTCTGTCACATTCTCTTCGCACCTGGCACACTCTGCCTTTCTTTTTCTGTTTCTTTGTCACCCATTCTTCTATTTCTTATGCTCCTTTCTTTTTCTGACATATTCCTTTCTCTTCTCTCTCCACTCCCTCTCACTCTATGCTGTCTTCCATTCTCCAACTCTAGTTTTCTCACACCTTCTCTCTCTCTCTCTCTCTCTCCTTCACCTTCGTCTTTCTCTCTGACTAAAAGTCAGGGCACCAGAGGGAGGGACAGAAGGAAGAAGAAGTGAGGACAAGTAGGATAGAGGAAACAGCAGCAGGAGAGACGGAGTGGTGACAAAGAAAGAAATTGCTGTTTGAAACCAACTGCATGAAATGTCAAGGGGAAAGCCAGTGACAGAGAGTGAAGGAATGATGCATTCTGAATCCCTAGTCGACAGGTCATGCTAACCTGAGGACATCATCTGTTTCTACAGTACAAGATCATCTATTGAAAACATTTTATCGACATCCTAATATAGCTGGAATATTCTTAAAAGGACACAAAGCACTGCAGTCACATAAGAACATATAAATGCATCTTTAAAAATAACTCGTATGCATACTTGTGCTTTTTATTGCACAGTGAATGCAATTGTTCTAAATCAAATGTATTTCCATAAAAAGAAAATACATACGATAAGAATTCACTCTACAATGGAAAAAAATATTAAACTGTGATCCGTGTAGATTAACAAAGCAGTTTTGATTGCTTCAGATTAATGATTAGAGTATTCCAATTGACCTCTCTGCTTGTGAGGCTGCCTATCCTCTGTCAGCCTAAAGAGGGTGCTGTGGACTCAACGTTTAATGAGCAATCACAGGCACTTTCACCCCGCTCTGCTGGCACTGCAGGCTGCTTAGCTGATAGGACTTCTGTTGAGCTGATCATGTGATTCACACGTTCTCAAAGGCTGGGCTGCTGCTGTACAGGGGCTGAGAATAGCATGCTGTTTGTGGTAACAACAGCTTGACATAGGGAAGCGAGACAGTGTGCATGACAGCATTTCGAGTCGCCTTTGGGCTTCCTTTTTTTCTACATTTTCCGTTTTCCAACTGAAATCGCTAGAGGAATGTTGGATAGTACCTTTACGTACCTCAATAGTTCAAGCTGAAACCAGTGTAACCATCCTCACCACAGTGATCTGCAGTGACCATATTCTATTGTAGAATTCTAGACATTCACCTGATTGAGTACATTACTATTACAATTAAGATATTCATTTCAGCACTATCAATTTTATTTTTGAGTGATGGTTTCTACAGTGTTATGAAGACAACACTAATTAATAAACAGCATACAATAAGACAAACAGTGTTTGTGCTGTTGCTAAAAGGGTTTAATTAGAGCAGAAATTAGGGGAATTACTTGCTTCACGTAAAAGAACATTTTGATTTTTATTTAACCAATGACCAGTACAAAATTCTTGCAAGACACTGGATGATTTGTGTTGTCTTTGTTTACCTTGGGGAAACATTCTTAACAAGGAAAATATTTACAGGAAAATATAAATATTGAAAAATACTGAAAATTCTGCTTGTGCAGTGGCATTTTTCACTGACTTTAATGGTTTTCTAACTTCCAGGTCATAACAACATATCCATCACGCCTCTGACTTTCTTGACCTTGCAGCATATGCACTGTTATGCTACTCAACAGAAAGGTGCAGGAGGGGCGAGACAATGGGGCACAGTGGTAAAGGCTGGTAGGAACAGACTTAAAAAACGTTTAAGAGGTAAACTTCTGTTTTAAACTCTACGACACCCTAGAAGTGAGGCAGTGGTGAAGTGGTAGAAATGTCTATGCCTTCCGAAATCAAGACTTACTGAAGTGTTATTTCACTTTCTTCTTGAAGTTACGGGCTTGACTCCAAAAGATTTACAGTATGAGGCCCGTAGTCATTAAACACCCTAAGACTGAAAGAATGCATTTAAACATGTGGTACCATTCAGTTTGTCAGTTCGTACAGTCCCAGCTTTAGCACACCTATTTTTTTTTTTTGTGTTACATCTTAATTATTGTGGCAATTTTGGGCTGCAATTCTCGCTTCCTTAAATGAAGAAAGACTGTTATATGATTTTATTTCCTACAAGTGACAAACACACCCATCAATGCCAACCATGATTGTAAAGTTGGCCGGCTTGTTTTATGGCACACAGTCACAATCAGACCTGTGTTTCGACCGCCTCTGCCCGTTCTTCATCTGTGTTAGGGTTAAAGGTCAAGGCAACAGGAAGCAGCTAAGTGGCCTATGAAGGAGCTGGGCACAGCCATGGCCAGGCAGCATGACTACATGACACATGGCTCTGGGCTCAACACGCCTAATGAAACACATCCAACATTGGGGGCCACTTTGTGTATGTGTGTGTGTGTGTGTGTGTGTGTGTGTGTGTGTGTGTGTGTGTGTGTGTGTGTGTGTGTGTGTGTGTGTGTGGACTTTTGTAAATTACCTAGTGAATGAGCGGCTGTTGTTTTGGAGCTGAAGAATCGTCCCAGTCCCAAGTCTCCTAGTTTAACTACTCCTGTGGCTGTGATGAATACATTGGCTGGCTTGATATCTGGAGATGAGAAAGTGTGGAGAGGAGTCAGAAAAAGGGGAGGCGAGACTATTTATATTTATTGCCCTGTTTAGCTCAGACTCAGTGTTTAAATAGCTAATACGAATGTTATACCACTAACAGAGAGTTTCAGAAGCAACAACACCTGTAGTAGGTGTATGACGATAAACACATTAGAATAACGGCCTTGAGATTGTACGCCTCCGCCAACCAGTCAAGCTGAGGCTTACATCCATGTCTCTCCAGACTCATGTGTGTAGTGAAGACTTTGACGGAATTTAATAAAAGGTATTGTGTGTATTTGCAGAACATCATGATGTCACTTTGAAGTTGACCTTTGACCTTCTGGACATAAAAAGCCACCAAGTTCTAATCAGTTAACACTCAGACCAAGTGAATGTCAAATGTGAAGAACTTCCATCACAGCGTTCCTGAGATATTACGTTCATGAGAACGGGATGGAAGGACGGCCAACCCGCAAATCGTACCGCCCCCAGTCGCAGCTGTCACCGGCATGGAAGCACAAAACCTCCATGTCCTTTTTGCCCAGAAAACATGTCAGGATAACAGACATAATGCACATTATTGAAAATATTCATTTCAGTTAATGTGGGCATTAGCAAACCCTTTCTGCTGCTTTTTCTACTAAGTAAGGAAGTAAGTAACATTAATGTGACCCGCATCAGCCTTTGAAATTTACTGCTCCTGTGTAATAGTAAGCGGCTTTTGAATAGGCGGTCACTGTTAAGTGGTCATTAAAACTCTGAGCTTGGGGTTCATTAGTGTCCCTGTGCCCTAATCTGAGTCAGTCCAGCGGAAGTACATCACCTGTAGCTGTGTGAGTGCAGCAGCATGTGGGGCCATAAACACTGTGTTCTCTGGTCTATGTGTTGTTTAACACCTACACTTAAGCCCCCTGTCATATGCAACAAGGTTGCTCGCGTTCGTGTAATTTCCCACATTCCAGCTCAATTTAGTATACTAATAAAAAATAACACAGAGACTTGTGTGACAAATTGTATGGGACAGATAATCCTACCAAACAACTAGTCTCAGTTTTTGCCAAACTTTTGCTACTGTTGTGTAACAATGCATTCAGGACCACATCTCATTCCATCTGTGAGGCCCTGCTTAAGGCCCAGCACCCACTAGACAATGGGAACAATCCCAGAGAAGTGGCAGTAAGATTCTCATCACCGTCATGCTGAGAGAAGATCAATGCACACTTTCAAAGTCATTTCAGTTCATGATGAACTTTCATGAAGGCTCAATTTAAAAGCACAAACTGGTCCAGAAATTCTATATATCTTCTTATAATAAACGAATCAATTTCATCTATGTATTAATATGTGGGTGGGTGTACGTTTATGTACAGTGTGTTTACATTAACACTACCTCTGTGCATCACTCTCCGGGAGTGCATATGTTCGAGCGCACTGCAGAGCTGGACGAAGTACTTCCACACTGTTCTCTCTGGAATAAGCCTCCTCTGCTTCTTAAAGTGCTGTAAAGAAAACGCAAGCACGCACACATGCACACAGGTACACAGGAACACACACAGAAAATCAAAGTAACATTAGCATACCTGAAAACAGGAACACATAAAATATTTTAATAGGAATGGGAAAAAGTCTTGTGTGGCACGGAATACGATTTTAAGATGGTAGCAAAGTGTTTATGTCTGCGTGTGTTTATACAGCATCCATCCCCGGGCCGCAGTCCCCAGCTCTGTGACTCCATTGTTAATGCAACCCAGACCATTCTCCTCTTGGTCGGTCCCTTGCCTAACCAAGCTCCATCTCATTTTCTCTATGGACTTCAATGAAAAGCACATGCATTCCCAGGAACAGAGAGAAGAAATTTGTGGTACCTTCCAAAACTCTCCCATCTGGCACACAGCTCTTTTGCTAAGTACAGCTTTCAGTGGCACAGTGGTTCCAGTTGTTTTTTAAGTTTATTTATTTATTTATTTATTTATTTTGGAGGACAGAGTGAGCCGCTCTAGATCATCAAGACTCTGGTCCCTTTCCAGAAAAGCCACAGTGATGACAGAGCTTCAACTTAGACATAATGGCTTATTGATCCACAATGTCTAAAATCAACAACTGATGATAGGAACTCCTCCTCAAACAGCAGTGTGTAAGACTAAAAAGATGTAAGAAATATGGCCACCAGGAGGATTTTATGGGGTGTCCTCATTGGTCCATTTGCAGGACAGAAAAGCTTGGACCTGGCCAAGCTTGGATGAAAGTCCTTCACATGGCAATTGTAATTTAAGTATTTAGCAGACCCTCTTAGCTAGGAACACTTGTGATAAGAGTAACAGAACAGTATAAGTGACGCTTTCTAGGGCATCTGCACAGAGGTAGCTATATAAATCAGACCTATGAAATCTGCCTCTCCTCCTTGACCCCTGACCTTACTGGAGGTCAGGGGTAGAGGAGAAGAAAGGATGGGAGCATTACAAAGTCTGGTTCATCGGCCTACTGAGCGATGCAAGATAGAACAAGAGAAACAAAATGAGAGAAAAGAAAGATGGAGACGGAGATGGATGGGATGACAGCAATTAGTGGAGAGGTGGAAGGAAGTAAAGGAAAAGATGTAAGTGACGGTAAGAGAAACAGAAAATGAAGATAGGTGTGAGAGAAAGAGAGGGATAGAGATGGAGAGAGGGAGAGAGGGAGGGACAGACCTTGGCCTACATCCAAACAAAGCGTCAGTGAGGAGCCATTCTTCCCTTGCCCTCCCATTTCCATATCAGAGGACTGTTTGATGTAAATGGGGGAGCACATAGACGCCCACCAACACCACCACCACCCTCTTCTCCATGCCTTTAACAGCAAACACTGCACATGCAATATTCTGTAATTGCATGCAAATCAAGGACCATTTGATTTCATTTGAATTCTGAGATGGTCAGAGAGAGAGAAATAGAGGATGAGGGAGGAAGAGAGAAAGGAGCAGAGAGCAGCATGGAAGATGAGAAATCAAAAAGAATAGAAAATGTTAAATTCATGCATCGAGGGGGGGCGGTCTGTTTTACATATGGAACACTGTACAAATGTGTTTACTTCACATTACAGCCAAAGGAATGGGGGCTAAGCCCTGGCATGCACCTCTGGACTGCCACTGTTACATTAGAAAAACAAATCATTTAGAGTGGTGCAGGAGACAAATGGTGTAGAGGAGAGACATGTACATGTGTATGTGTGAGTGTGTGTTGTCAGCAGCCATAAGGAGAGGACACAGTACGAATGCTCCCAGCATCCTCCATAGGTTAGCTAAGATAGCAGTGATGCTCAGTGGTTTGTTATCTTACCTCTTCAGGCTGCCACGTTACGTCTTTGTGAAGTGCATCTCCGAACATTTGTGTGACTGTGTGTTTCCATGGTTGTGTCTGCACACTTTGCTTACACAGTACGGCATATGTATGTATTCAGTTTGCGTAACCGTGTGTGTCTGTACTGGATATATATCAGCGTGTGCACGTGTGTGTGTGTGTGTGTGTGTGTGCTGAGCCTGCCATGTTCACTCTCTTGTACCGCTAATCCTCGCCTCTCCTAATTTGCTGTGTTGAACTATGCGGATGTGGAGCTGCTGAGTATGACTGCAAACAGCTTGTCGAGCTGTGCCGATACAACGCTGCGGCATCATTTATGCATGGGAGAAGACCAGGCTTTTTACATGCACACCACTAATTTGCTATACTGGCAGGTTTTTTATAATAACTCCGGATTTGGTCTAACTCAAAGACGAATAACAGGGTGAGTCTGGGATGTAATCGCCACCACTTTTGAACAACCCTGTTCCTTCTTCTGCTCCATTTTCAACACCAGTGTCCCTGCACTAAAAAGCTAATAGACCGGCATCAACTTGACACACCTACGTGACTCAAACCACAGATTATGTACTTTACTCTACTATACATATGCTTATATTTTGACTGAATGTTGATTTTACTGGTTATAACCATTAAAGTTACAACAACTCTTTTCTGGCTGTACATGAGAAAAGAAAACAATTAAAACCTTGAAATTTAATATGTAAGAGATACGAGAATTTAAGATTAAACTTAGATTAAAGCCAGACAAGTTATGCTCAGTGTTTGCTCACATACCCCAACATTTAACACGAGTGGAACTTTACGACAATTAATCATAGCTTGATTTTTAACAACTTCCCCTTCACAGTCGAGGAACAAGTCACCACAGACTGTTGGGATAAAAGGAGGTTGCGGGAGGCCTTATATTAGTTGGTTTTTGGTTTCAGTGTGGAATGGATGATTCAGATTGACTCAGTGTCCAGGTAGTCAAAATCCTGTAACAGCCACAAACCACAGACCCCCTGCCACCATTCCCGCAGTTATAAAAGGCCACGTCAACTTTGTTGCTTCCACACTCACATTTCTTTCTGATACCAAATGTGAGACACTGTGTTGGACTGGCTATTGTTTTTGTCAGAAATTGTCCCCCAAGGTCAGGACAGGTATTAAGATCTCTATCCATCTATTAAACATTATACTTAAGTACTTTGAATCTGAGAGCTTATATTTTTTGTGATAACTAAATCCAAGCCTCTTCGATACGGTACTTTTTTAAAAAATTTTTATCTGTGTCCTTAAAGCCTCTTGTGAGTGTTGCTCAAAGTTTTTCACAACCACACGAGCAAATGCTCTTTCCGCTGCCTGGACAAGACTGTGAGCTAGCAGGGCAGCTGTTGAATTCCTTACCTTGATCATGCGTGAGAGGTCCCCAGCATCCGCTAATTCCAGGACTATGTTTAGCTCATTGTCCTCAATAAAAGATGCATGGTACTTTATCACATTGGGGTGGTTCAGTTGCTGTGGGAGAGAAAAAAAAGGCATGTCACAGACAGATAAAGAAAAAGCAAGCACAAGACATGTTGGTGACACTTGTCACATTAAGAGAGTCCGTGGCCATGAAGCTGCAGACAACAGCGTCTTTTTACAAATTTGTTACACAATCTATATCAAACCAACCTACCAGCTGATAAATAACAGAGGCTTATGTCATGAGTTGTGCAATCAACTATACTTTCACCACCAATTAAAATAAAACAGTTGAATCCATATTTGGAATCCATATTTGGTAAGTGTGGACCTAATGAGACGGTTTTGTCCTCAAGTGTGACAAAGCTGGGTGACATGTCACAACAACCCCTCTGTCTGTGATGACAACAACCCATGTGTGAGACACACACACACACGCCTGACAGGCTGACATGGCTGGCAGTCAGAAAAACAAGCATCCCGGGCTCATCTCTGGCTGAGATTCCTTCCTGTTGGTTGGTCAATAAGGCAGGAACAGCATTCCCTGTAGTAAGCAAAAAGTCTCTATCCATCCAGAGCAAGAATAGAAAGGGAGAGGGAGAGGGGGAGGGAGGGAGAGGGGGAGGGAGGGAGATGCAATGAAGGGAAAGAAACAAATGACACAGTGACACAGACAAGCAAAAGGAATGATGGAGACAGGGCAGAGTGAAGAGGTAGGGAAAGAGAACAAAGGTGAGAGGGGAAAAAAGAGCAGGAGGGATAAGGTGAACAGAGTTGGAGAAAGGGGGGGAGGCAAAAGGCAGAGAAATGGTGATATGTGGAGAGCTGGAGACATGGAGCTATGTGGCGTGGCGATGTTGAGGAGGGGGGGCCGTGATGCAAGCAGACGGAGCGGTGTGACAAGCGTCCTCCACTCGGCTCCGCTCTGCTTTCTCTGCTGTGATTAAAGAAATGTTCATGCTCTGGATGATGCAGAGAAGAGGGGAAAGGAGAGCACAGTACAGTACACTACGCTACACTACACTCTCCACTCCATCTCTGCATCCCTCCACAAATCCTCTTTTTCATTCGTTCTCTCTTTCCCTTTCTCATGTCTCCATCTTTCCTTCACCCTCCCTTGTCCTCTCTTGCCAGATGTATTTTTGGCTCAGAGTGGCAGTTCTGCACGGCTCCACACTGTAGCACAGCCACGGAGTGATGACAAGTCCCCTCCTCCACCCATCCCTACCCACTCCTCTTTCACAACTTGAACCTCAGGCGGAGGACATAGAGAAATGAAGAGATATGTTCACATTCAGATGTTTATGTAAATGATGGATGGGAGCCTAATGCAATACAACAATCATTCATTGGGAAATATCACATAGAGTCTTGCTTGATTATGTAATTACACATGCTGGCTGAGACCCACTAGCGTGTGTAATTACTTAATCATGCAAGACTATGTGATATATTTGGTGCACTGGTGATGTGCTTCAAAGAAGAACAACACAATGACTAATGCAATCTGATGACACAAAATTAACCATGATAACGAATTAGGTTATATTGTATTTATAAAACGAATTTACATGCTTATAAGCAGCTGGTAAATATAATGTAATATAGAATATAATATAATATAATATAATATAATATAATATAATATAATATAAAATATAATATAACAACAATGGCTGAAAAAGATTTTCTGTTACATTCTAATGTAGGTCAGCTGAGAAAGGTGCAGTAAATCAACTTCTGATGCCCATCACCAGCAGAAATGAATGCCTTGTGTTGCATGACATATTCATATTTTTAGTAGTAAGAAAACGAGTAGATACGCAATTTTGGGTTGTTTCTCCATTGGAAGAGAAAGTAAATACATATTAACTTGCAGAAGAAATATATTTCTCATAAACAGACATAAAGATAAAAGTGAATTTATAGTGTGTGTATCAGGTTAAATGAAGCTGGTTGCTGCCAGTTCGCTGTCTTGTCAGTAAACCGCCGGTATAATCTAATCAGATGCAGAACCCAGACATGCTTGCAGACACACACACACACACACACACACACACACACACACACACACACACACACACAAACACACACCACAGATAGGAAGAGTGTCGTGGGGGGAAAAAGTGTTTTTTGCTGTGTGGATTTTGGTGGTGTGGGTGTTCCGG
>JBBMJY010000022.1:15293046-15331700 GCA_037833715.1 Toxotes lorentzi | reverse complement strand
ATATATATATATATATATATATATATATAATGAAGATATCTATCATACCGTTAATGTCGATAAAGAAGACAGTTTTGACCCGTTGCCTCCAGCAGTGACATTTCATTTGACTGAAGTGGGTTTAACAATGTGTCAGTGAACAGCAAGGGGCTGAGGGAATAATGTCTTTTGTGTTGTCGTTTTGTTTCGCCCCCCCCCCCCTTTTTTTTATCTAATTAAGATATTACCTGCAAATAAATATATACTAACGACCCGTTTTTTTTGTTATTGTTGTGTTATTGCACAGTGTTTAATGAAACTCTTCAGAGATTTTAAACCCAAGCCCATACACCAATTCACGCTTTTACCCAAAAAAAAAAAAAGTTGCAGAAAATAACAGTTCTATTCTGAAACGTTTTCTAAATTAATCAACACCTATTAATTTAACTATCCAGTTATGTATGTTATCTATCACATTTCATTACTGCCACTAAATAAAGTAAAGGAGATGAATCTGGACGATTCTGTGTCATGTTTCGTTTAGCTTCTGAGAATGATTTGTCCTGATTTAAGATTCCAGCTCTCGTTTGACCAAATTAAGGCTTTAAAAACACGAAATAATAAACAGTTACTGCTTTTGCGTGTTTGTTCTATTTAAACCTTGACGCCTTCAAGAATAATAATAATAATAATACTAATAATAATAATAAGAAGAAGAAGAATAGAAAATAGACAGCCATGTTTAAAATGGCGATTAAACCCAGGATGGCTTAGGTCCACCGACTTTTGTCATATAAATAAAGAGAATAAAATCTCCTATTTCAGCCAACAATACAAGAATTACTTCGTCTGTGTATTTCTAAAAGCGTAGTTTTACTTCTTTTATTTTCCTTGTACCGTCCAAACCTACACGATTTGATACCAAACTCCTGACTTATAAATTTCAACAATTCACATTACTGTCAGGCGGGAAAGATTTATTTACAATGTTCCGTAAATAAATATAAAGGTAGAGGGAGTTTAGGTGGGGTTTACCTTCCACCACATCCACGTCTATCCCGGAGAAAATTACCCACGCCACTGTATTTATCATGCATCAGATCTGTCGCGCATAGCTTCACACGCTCTCCTCCGCCTTTTTGTTTTTTTGTCTTTTTTTTTTTTTTTGTGGGATTAAAAAACCTTCCACGTATTATTATTTCCCCGAGAAGACACATAGAAGAGATCTTACCTGAGGCTGTGCTGTATGAGATCCCTGTGCAGCGTGCAGGCTGAGGGGCTCCGGACTGTGCGCAGCGTGCAGAGGAGGCAGAGGAGACGCTGCCGGTAGATGGGGGCTGTTCCTCGTTTCTGAGCTTACAGTCCCAGTTCGAGCGTCAATTAAAACACAAGACATTTAAATATGCCTCTCCCATATACAGACAGCCCTCAACACACCACAGCACACATACACACACACAACGCACAGAAAATGGGAAGCCAGGAGCCAATGGCCTACTCAGCATGTAGGTTATAACGTGTGATGTACGCGTAAATGAAAGAAGGATAATCTGCACGACCAGGAGTCGGTGGTCGCCAAATGGCAAACAACTATAATTATATATAGAACAAGATTTAGGAATATTTCAGAAATATCACTTGTATTTTGACCTTTAAACGCAATAACTCGTGCTATTACAACTGAATTCTATTCATAAAGTTTTATTTTAGTCCTGAAAGACGAATGAACCGCATTTTGCAATCAAAATCACAGGTGAGTTCAAGCATATATAGCTGTTAAAAAAAAAATCCATTCACAAAATATATCATCACCTATCGCTTATACGTGAGTTCACACTGTATGAGATCCAAGTCAAACGAGTGCGGCCACAGCTCTAATTTCACTGGTTGGAGAGCAGAGGTTTGCGTGAATAAGTGATTAGACGGGTCTACAGTCAAACTAGATCAATCAGTCTGACAGAGATGTGGAGCACAACAACACATGCCTGTGGGGGGAAAGAATGATTCGGCATTGAACAACAACATCAAATCGAAATCATTTTCGAAATAAAAGTTCTCATTAATTTCTGAATTTTACGTGTTTTAATCGTGTGGACCTGGATCCAAATATGGGAGAAAAAACCCTTAACCAACCAGAGGTGGGCTGATAATTACTGAAGAGCATAGATTTTTTTTTTTTTTTTTTTTTTTTTTATGGCGAACAAACAATTCAATTATAAATAAAACAGCACAGATGTAAATAAAATAATCCACATGTGATGTTTATTACCCTGAACAGCCTCTGATTTATTTGACTATTTTTCCACTGGATGCATTGAATTAATCTTGAAAAAATAAAAAAATAAATAATAAACTAAAATAAAATGATTCATATTTCGTTTTCGCCCTGCACCGTGACGTATGTTTCTCCGTCCATCTCACCTGGAGAGTCGAGCTGACAAACTTCATTTAAATTCAATGCAACATTGAGTGTATTTAGCCAGAAACCATTCCACACACATTTGGCCATCGTGTTGCAACATCTAATGAATAAAGAAACATCCATGAAAATTTCACCACTGTTTAATAATGTCAAGAATTTAAGCAAATATTAATGTAGTTTAGGTTCTGAAGATGGTTTGATTGTGTCTGACCTCTGTTGACACTATGTTTTCTCAGTTTTTAGTGTTTGAAGATGACCAAGATGTTCAGAATATTAATAATTCTTATGGCACTGATGCTGTAATTTCACTGTGCACTGCTGGACCATTATTCACCTGAGAGGATGAACAATATGACAACAAGTAATTAAATAGTAATAAAACTGATAACACAAGGTAAAACAGTTCAAAGAGCATGCTGCCTCCTCCTGGGTTGTATATTTACTGTTAACATGACAAAGGGAGGTCATTCATAAGACAGGATGTCCTAAACCTGCTCATACTGGCCACTTGGAGAACAACACACTGAGGTGGACATGGACTGATTTCAATTGACAAGTGAGAAGAATAGTGTGTGAGTGAGCACTGGGGCCAGGAGCAAAGGGTGACAATTAATTACACCTCTGTACTGCTTGCATAAATGATCATGTGCCATACTGCTAACAGTCATTTTGCTTTGCTCCTTCCGCCTGGGTTGACATCACAATGTATCTCATCAATAATGCAACGGCACTGAGATCCATTTCACTGTGCACTATAACGCGTACTGTGCACACAGCGTTCTCCGAGCATGATACCCAGACAGGCTCTGCAGCGTGCTTGGTTCAGCAGTGAAGCCACAGATACAGCACCAACCGGGATGCCTGCCTCCCTGGCTGCCTGGCTCCCCTCTGCTGTAGGGCATGGTGGTTAGATTACCACACATCCAGGGTTCATCTGGAGTTATCATTTCTGGGTCACCTCAAGTGACACTCAGTCTCGCAGAGGGAGCGCTCAGTCACTCCCAAAGCATGGCCAGAAAAAGAGTGGAGGAGAGGTGCAGGCGAGGAGGCAAGGAGTTGAAGAGTGGCGAAGAAGGAGGAGGAGGAGGCGGCGGGAAGGCTCTCCCAGGATCGACTGTGGTGCAGGGAACCACAGGCTAAACACTGACAGAATGAAGGAGAGGAGTGGGAAGGGAATGGGGGGTGCGGGGGGGTTTGAGGAGGAGGAACAGAGGGAGGAGTGGAGCACTGTAAAGCTGTATCCCAGTCACATGTAGCCCAGTCACATGAGCTTGGGTGGGTGGGTGAGAGGATGGTGAGACATCCTGGAAATATTTACAAACACACAGTGGACATGGCTTCATAATTATTGGAGGAAAAGAAATATCACAATGCACAAGCAGGGATGATTTTTTTATTGCTGATACCTAGAATTAAAACTGTGATTTAGAAAAATAATGATAGACAAGAATAAGCCTATGAATAGATTTTCGAGGCGTCTCAATCGCCATGTATCCTGTTTTTCATTGCCATCCTTATTTTCTCTCTCCAGGTCTTTCTCCCTCACTTTTTCCCCTCTCCCCCTCCAACTCCCCGCTTCCTCCACTTTCTCTTTTCTGTCTCTTCCAACCAGCGCTTCCCTCCTCCCTTTACCCCCCACCCCCCCACCCGCCCCGCATCCCCTACCTCCCTCTACCCCTCCTTCGATCTCCTCCCTGCTCTGCTCTGCTGGAGCTCAAATCACAACCCCGGTCCCTGGCAGATGGAGGATAGGAGAGAGAAGCTCTTAACTAGCCAGTCTGAGCCTCTGCTCTCTGCACACCAACTGCTGCCTGCCTCCCCTCCCTGCCTCCAGAACAGCTCCAACTGCACACCGCCACCCCTCCCCACCCCCCACCCCCCATCTCCTCTGGGGACAGAGTATCCTCCTGGGGAATGGTGCACGTATTAGTCCATATCTGGCCACACTAGAAAGGACATGGAAACATAATAGATGGATGTTCCTTATTGCTATATAACCTTATGAGGCAAAGCAGCTTTTTAGCGGAGACACACTGGTTTAGCTGATGCTTGTATACGTTGTTATATTGTCAAACAGGCTCCTTCTTTATACTTTAACTATTCATTAAGACAGAGTCAGAAGGAAACATAATGTGAAATGAGTTAAAAGCTAAAAGCTAAAAAAAAAGAAAAAGAAAAAAGAAAGCAATGGCATCACTTGTCTTGTAAGTCACAAGACAAGAAATCACAGATATGGTAAGATCAGGGTAGAACCTGGAGGGAAATAAACAGGCCAAAGTGCTCCTCGGGTACGTAGGTGCCTGTGTCTGCCCTCCATTCTCCTTTTATCCGGGCTCATCTGGCAGCCAAGATTTGGCCTGGCATGAGCCTGACCACCAGTTGCGGTCTGAGGGAGAAACTGCTCTTCTGTGCTATTTGCAGCCCTGTCTGTCCAAAGGAATCTGGTGCGCTGACTGTCACTCAGCGGCCATGTGTGTTTTTTATCACTAATTCAACCACAGGGATCTGGTTGTCCATATGACCACTGTGGAGGCTGCTGCCCCGAGGCGAGCTGACATTGTCTGTGTAGAACGACCAGACGTTGATGTAGGGGCTGCTCAAATGCTGCTTGAATATCAAGACACATGTGCACGAATCCACACATGCATGCACACACACAAACGTAAAAAGAAGTGCCTGGCCAATTGCTGAGACTGATGTTCCTTTCAGCCATCATACGGCTGACACTCAAGTTTTTTTTTCCCCCCACCAACCCTGTGTCAGTTCCTGGCTGGTCTGGCCAACAGTGATGGAGACTCTGTAACTGACTGTGGTTGGGGCCATTGGCCGCAGGGCTGTTGTGCTTGTTTGAGATGAGGAGGCGGAGGGGGGTGGGGGTGGGGGGGCTGCTTGGCCTGTCAACTGGTTGTGACTAGAGCCTGTCTGGTCACAGTTCCAAACTGGACAGCTCTCTCTTTCTCTGCGGCTAATGCCATCGTCCTGTAGAAAGGCACACGGTGTATAGCTGCCACTCTGCTCCAGCACAGCATATGCTCCAGCTGAAGGTCAAAGATGTTCAGTCCAAAATGCCTGAAATAAACACCTCATGTCTGTTTGGCTGGTGTAACTTGGGAGCACATCTGCACTGTGGGAATACCACTGTCTGTACAGACCGTGTGTGTGTGTGTGTGTGTGTGTGTGTGTGTGTATTTGCTCATATTGAGAAAAAAAATGTTTGTTTTTTTTTCATTTTTATTACTCTACTCATATTGAATAACACAGCCCAAATCAACAGAATGAATTCATTCGTGAATAAGGTAGATTAAGGCATATTTGAGCGTCCACCATAAATATTATAAATTTGTTAAATAAAATAAAATGAACTATAATTCATTACTAGCTATTATGAACAAATCTGCAGGACAAGAAATAGAAAAAAAAAAACATGGATGATTAGACCATTTTTAGTTAAATGCTTTTTCATTGTGTACATACACAGGACCTATCATTCATCCAGTGAAAGGGACACGATTGAAGAAAACGCCTAAGACAAAACTTGCTGTTTTTAAACATACTTGAACACCGTGATTGACCAGTCTGCTGACAGGAGGGGTGGATTTCCAAGTAAATTTCTCCATAAATCTGTCGAAAGGATCGCTGTGCTGTTTGTGTCTAAGTCACCAACTGCTGGGCTAGAACATGATAAAAAAAAAAAAAAATACATTTCAAACTGTGCCATCACTGGATTGGGAAGACGTGGAGGGATGAGGCAGACATGAAAGTTGGCCTATTTCATGGTCAGGCTGCGGGACCGCCGAGGCCCTGAATGGCAATGCATCTACTTTAATGTGACAGACAAGTCCCTAGGCAAAACCCGCAAAGCCGCGGCAGGCAAGCGGGCCCAGGTACTTGATGAGTGTGACACCTTCACCGTCCCGCTGTAGAAATGTTGCTGCCGCACGCTCCGCTGCCTCGGTTTAGAATAACACCAAATAAATTCGCCTCTCATCCCGCCTGACGACGCGTCCCCAAGAACCTGTCCTCCCCAGCACTGTAGGGATCATGAATCTCCTTGTAGCCGCTCACAGGGCTTTGCTCCGATCACTAAGCACTTGCCTTTGGGACCCACCTGCCGAGGAAAATTGTGGTCGCGCCAGTAGGCGGCAGAGACTGAATTCCGCGGCAGACACATCCTCTCATCCCGACGCTGTTTGCCCAATCAGGCGGAGACGGGTGAGTGTGTGTGGCAGGTTCAGAGCCAGCGCCTGAAGGCATCGCGCTGCCTACCCACATGCATTCACAAATCAAGTGGCACATCTTTCCTCAACATCTCTTGCACGCACAGGTAGCGCTGTATGAGCGCTTGACCCTACCTTGTACGATTACTGTGGGCTACAACGTGCGGTGTTTAGTGCAACCTTTATTCTATATTGGCCTATTAGAAGCCACGGGGTATTGTGATGGAGTCAGCCTGCCCATGCATGTGTGCGTCTAAGCATGCTCCTGAGCATGAGCTGATCCATTGCATTGCCGGGATAAGAGGGCCCAGGAGTTCATTAGGCTGCAGCTCAGGAGAGCAGCTGCAGGGAGCTGTGCTGTAGCCAAGTGTTGCCAGGAGGCTGAGCTGCGAGTCCAGTGGGGAGGGCTGCTGTTGATGTCCATGGCATGTTTGTTAACAGCCTGATTCCATCAAGTGGTGTAAAAGCGGCGCAGCCAAGTGTGAGGGCTGACCCTTGGCCCCTGCCTATTTTTAACAACACAGTATTTCAGTCAAAGGTAGACAGTTCAGTTGAGCACTTGTGGAGTGTAAATGATGCTAATATTCATGCAGTCGTACATTTGGGAGAAAAAAAAAACAAGAAATGCAAAGCAAAAGAGCACAAGACTCCATCTGACTATCTACAGTTACTTTTGCTTATATGCCCTTTATCTTGAGGGCGAAGATCTAAAATGCTCTTTCAGTTTTCATCTCCATACTCCCACAACCCTTGTAAATGCATCAGAGGAGCCGAACACCACAAAATATTCAATACTCTTAAAGAGAAACGAAAAGTGAAAATCAAGGCATTACACCGGACATTTGAGAAACGTATCTGAAAAATGTAACAAAACAAAAACGTCATAAAAGACTATTTTACATGAGGTTCTAGTGAACTCCCTCCTTGTCTTGCGAGAATGAAAATAATCCTAAGAATATTTGTGATTCACAGGAGGTAAGTATTGCACAGACACTACCCATATTTCATCATTTAGTACACTGCTAAAAAACGACTCAAGTAGTCCAAATAACGACAGGCAGAAGACAAGCAACATGCGGTGCGTTCCATTCTAAACAGGGTCTCCCATTTTACCTTTGGAACGAGTCTGTTAGGCCTATACATAAAATAATGAATTAAACCGTTTCTTCATTGCAGGGTCCTTCACGTTGACTTGGCCATATGGACACTAGAGGAGAAAAAAACAAAAATAAGTAAATGGTGTTAATTGACTACAAGTTGAAGTTGATCTTCAGTGACCTAGAGCACAAGACGGGAACATGTGCAAAGGACAATACGTAACAGGGGAGCAAAAGCGCAAAACAGAGGAGAATGGGATGAGGTAGAGCTGAATCAGGACAGAATGGGACGGGACGAGGCAAGGCAGGACAGGATATAAGACAAGACGGGACGGGATGGCACAGGGGGAGTGATGGGACAGGATGTGGACTAGACAGCCCAGAACAAGTCTCACCAGGACACAACAAAAGAGCATCTTGAGCATAACGTGATAATGAAATGCATCCTGCTCCTCTATCTATCTCCATTGACAGGGTGTTTAGAAACAGCTGTAACTAAAGACATAAAAACTAAAAATCAATTCCAGTCAGCGAGTAAAAGGCTAGAAGCGTCTCATAAAGTCCAAACACCAATAGAATAAACTGTGAACAATGTGTTACCATCGATCTTTAGGTTAATACCATCAGCAATTCTCTCTGTCAATAGAAGTTTTTTTTTTTTTTTTTTTAATAAAAAGAGACTCAACCTAAGCCAAATAATAAGCAAATTAATATTTTAGGCCCTCACACCTTACATTGTAGAAATAAAATGTTGACATGTACTAAGCAGGCAACCTGCTGCGGTTCTCTGGTTTACATCTGCTGATCTGTCACTATCCTCGTCCTTTTTCTTCTCTCAATTTAAAGGTGTCATCACCAAGGTGGCAGTGATGTACAGCACAGTCATCTGCAAGACTTCACTGGGGATGCAGTCCGATACTTTCATTTTACCCTTGTTGGTGTGCCTCTTGTGAAAACAAGCTAGATATTTTCCTATTACTCTTTTAAAATTTTATTGCCGGTTTCAAAAGTGACACCTATATTGACTTTTGAACTTCCAACACCTGCACACATTTAGGAACTTTAAGAATCATCACCACTCGATTTGAAGCTATTTCTTAATTTGTGCTTATGGGAAAACACCTGCCTCCAGTAGCAGACAAATCAAAGTACAATAGCGTAACAGAGTAATGAGTAACATGTATCATATTGAATGCACCAATCTGGAAGCCCAGAGCATTGATTGACCATTAAGGTACAGAGTCATACTAAGTCAAATAAAAGAGTTTGTGTTGCTTAGGAAAGAAAAAAAAATATCCATTGAAATTATTCCTGTTAATCAAATGAATTCCTCAGCCTTTTCAGCACCATGGACAGCTGATGTCAAACCGCTTTTAATAGCCGTACACATAAAACTTGAGTTTTATGTGTACGGCTATTAAAAGCGAAAGAACATTTATCAAAACGCTCACAGAAAACACATCAGAAACTGAGCTCAGAACAGAAAAGGACTGAACGCAACAGGAAAAAGAAAAAAAAGTGGAGGGAGACAAAACCTGGTAAAACACAAAACAAAGAGCTCACGTGTCTGCATGCGCTGCCACAGCATTTCCCTCTCTGAAGGTGGGCATACTCTGTGAACACCTTGTACCCACTGGAAGGGTCGACATACATCTGCTTCTTTGCCTGAACATAATGAAGGTATTATTATTTAATTAGTATGACATACAAACACACACGAGGATGTGTGACCCCTGCATATTTAACCATATACAGCACATATACACACACACAAGCATAATACTGTATATGAACATACAGACAGAAACAGATTTCTTTGGGTCAACTAGAACAGGGAATGGATAACCTCTATGCATAGAAACAGATGTAAGACAGTCTAAGTCATATGATGTTACTAATTAATTAGCGCTGTCCTTTTATGCGCATTTCAGTGGGTGAGAATCTGCAATGATTAATCAACTGGTAGCACTGTGACAAGTATGTTTTAATTCACTGCAGATTTGTGGGAGGCTTAAATAATAAAAAAAAAAAAACTATTTTAGACACAGTCATTCATTTGTTTGGACCGACCATTCATCTTGCACAGCCACACAAACACCTTCTGCAAATGAAAAACACTGAACTCTTCTGCCATCCCTTAGGAAGTTAGAAAATGTCATCTCTCAGTCTGTTTCAAACTGAGAGCCCACGAGTTGGTGAGCTTTGACAGGCTACAAAGGGAAAAAGGCCCCAGGCCTTTTGGTGACACGGCCTGTCATTTCACATGGCATTGCAGGGCCACATAGTGAAGCTGGCATAGCTGGGCCCCCACTGTATTGTGCTTTTCCCACCCAGGCCCTACCGCTCTCCTCAGGTCGCGGCCAACTTGCCTCAACCTCATCCGCACACAGAAGCACAATATTTACAACAAGGAAAAGCCTAAAGGCATGCAGATGACACCTATTCACTACTGTCATCAGTACAGAGCTCACTGGTTCTGTGTGATGAAGAGCAAGTAAGATTCGGTGAATATGAAGGATCTGACAAAAACAATTATCATTACTGATATGACATGTACTATGTATAAAGCATGGATAGGTATGCTGAGTAAAGTGTAACAAAACTGAGACTGAAATCTTCCTAAAATACCTTCAGGCTACCATTTGACAGGGTTTTACTCGCTTTATACATGGGGAATATTTTTTTTGGACTCAAATACAATTATTTGACTGCGACAATTACTTTGCAGATTCAGATTGTACACTCATAGGATATGATCATATTGTAAAATACGATCGTCATAGATCATACAGCCCAGCAAGAAGACTAGGTACAACATAAACAAGCTCAACATACAGAAAAAAAAACAAAGCTACAACATTAAAGTGTTGTTTACATGTTAATTGACCAGTATTAATAATCCAGTATCGATGACAGTTATACAGGTGCTATTCTGCATGAGTATTTTCCTGGTAAATCATGAGGATTATAATACTGTATTTTTAGTTGAGTTATACAATTCGGCACAAAATCATAACCAACATGAAACATGTGGGAGTGTCTGGACCCTAATTCATCAAAGCTAATCCTGGTAATCTGACTGATGATCATTGGAAGTCTTTGAAGTGATGCATCTCACCTCACACGCCTCTCTATGGATTCCGTGGATGGCCATCTCCTCCTCTGTGAACTTTCTCGCGGCGTGGTCATTTCCGCCCCCCACACCGCTTGTCACCACGTCACTGAGCTCAGCCTCACTCCTGTCTGCATTGATCTGTAACCGGCTGCCGTTTCCCAGTCGCTTCGAGCTTCCTTCAGAGAGGTTCGGTATCGACATTGTAACAAGTCGTTTATTACACTGGACATGGAGAAGAATCAATCTGCTGACAAGAGCTTTACTCGGGCGATTTTGCTGAAACATGCTCCTCTCGTAGTTTGAAATACGCGGGGGGGGAAAGCTCTCACTCAAAAGAGACACATTTTGCTTCCCGTCGTGCAATTGTGTGAAAGCGGGTAAAAGATTCCGACACACACACACACACAAACATACTATATTTCATCAAATATAGTGACAAGAGATCAAAGATTGTCTATGTTGCATGTTTATCTTCATCTCATCTCCTCTCAGTTTTGCCTGTACACAAGTTCGCTCTACTTCCTCATCTGCCCTCGTCACATTGGTGACATGTGACCATCTCATAACTCTGATCCGCTGGTTCACACAGCGCCTCTGCTGTTTCAGGGCAGTTACTAGGGACACCAAGGTGATATGCAGATACCTGATAAGTTATCTACTGAAAGATAAATAGCCAAAAAAAAAAAAAAAAAAAAATCACAAAAAAGGGAAATCACTGAATTCTTACATGTTACTCTGCCACTAAGGTGAGAATGAACAAAACTGCGACCAGCAAAAATATAATAACTGTCAATAGTGACAAAAATCCAAACTCTCAGAAAACCACTCAATTATTCTTTTGTTTCTCAAAAGAAATGCTACACCAACATGGTCCTTTATCATAATTAAAGGACCAGTTACCCCAAATCGCAAAAAACAAAACAACAACAACACTTATCCACTAGTATCATGTGTTGGTTTTATTTGTTCAGTCTTCAGATGTCTGTGTCTGAGATTTCTGCCGTCACTACAAGACTATGGGGGTGAACAGAATTTCATCTGTCGTGCTAATAGCATTGGAAAATTCCATTTAAAAAGACCAAGAACAACATCAACTTTTCATCTATAGGTCAAGCTATGGACAGTCACAATTCAAGCCACTTTCCACCAAATGAAACTGCGTTTTGTGACCCTTTAACATAATGTTGTGTAACATCTGTCAGTCACATTCTATACGTGTGTAGGTGGTGAAGCAGACAGGTAAATCTCCACTATCCCTGCCGTATGCCTAACTTTTCTCTCCTTGACTGCAGTGGAGAGCAAACAAAGACATCTTCCCATAATATTAAAGTAATATGGGGACTTGGAGGAAGCACTGCAAGGTTGATGAGTGGACATTAATGAGTCCGTTCAAGGTTATCCACCGCTTTAAGCCACCTCTGATGATGTGTCTACTCCAGAATTCTGGGTAATGAAAGCTGACAAGTGTCTTTTGACTGACATTGTGGGGGTCAATTTACCCTCAGACAAATTACACATCACTGGTAAAAATATTTATGCAGACCTACTATGTGAAACATTGTGGACATATAAAAGAGGTAGATGTACATGTTTTCCAAGCCTGTTTTTTTCTGTTAAAAGTAGATTTCTTAACCTTTCTGTGTATATTTTTGTAATCCGAGTGCTCAACAACCTGATAAATGTAGTTGAAATGGATGTTTTATAAATTGCATTGCCATGGAACACATATTTTTGCATTGCAAAAATATGTGTTGCATTGCAAAAATATGTGTTAAATCCACTGCAGACTGTTTTAAGCCTGGGCTGCATTTCTCAACATGAACCTTTGTTGTAACAGTTCAGTGTAGCAAGATAAATAATGTCCATCTCAGCTGGATCAAATATTTGAAGCCACCCTGAAATATATTTTAGGGACTTGAGAAATACAATGGAGCGCTGTATTGTCATTTTTCAGCGTTAGGTTCTCTTCAGTGAATATAATCTCACTCTGTCACACTGTTTACCGTTCCTTGAAATGTGAAACCTCAGTGGTTTGTAGCACCCAAGACTCATGAGAGCATTATGTTCATGTCTCTTTGTGTGTTTATGTGTGTCATATTGTCTTTTTTTATGTTAAGGGAGCAGCTCTGCCATTATCATTTCATATGGATGTCTGAAACAGCATGCCCCAGTCTGCTGCCACTTAATTACCTTCCAGTCAGCCTGAAGACATCTGGCTCTGATCCAGACATAGTCTCCAGAGAGGACAGAGAGAAGTACATCTGAGCTATTGGTTTCAATTTACTATGAGACAAATATTGCTTAAATGCACACATTAACGCTTAAAGTCCACCCTTAAACAGAACTCACATTGCAGTGAATAGCAGTGACAAGGAGAAGGAAAATCAGCATTAAAAAGAGACAAATATCTCCCTGGACATGGAAATTAGAGCCTCTAAATAGTAATTAATTTGTGTCATAAAGTGTCACTTTAGGGAGTTGGTCCACTGATGAATTAGCGACTGACTCTGTCGGCTCATAGAATTTTTGTTTGCAATATTAAACCCAAATTAGATTTAAATGAATAGCCTTACAATTTACAGCAACATGAGTCCTATTCAAATAAAAAGGTTGACCTGTACAGTGTCATAGAAAATAATAAATGTATGTTATTGTTGTCTTGCGGCTGCTCCTGTAAGGGGTCACCACAGCGGATCAATATCTGCATGATTGATTTGATGTTGTTTTCCCTCCATAGAAAATAATGAAAGTATAAAAAGTATAATTGTGCCAGAGTGGATTTCCCCTTTAAGAGACCAGTGACTTATGATCAATGTGCTTAATGTAGAGTCCTGCAGCAGATTTTAAAAGTCAAATTCAGTTGAGTGACTCTATACATCATACACACAGTTTTTCTGAGTTATGCATTGCAATTTCAGCATTTATGCCTACCATGGTTACTGTAAGTAGCATATACTCATGACACACTGTAATTATGCAAGGGAAAGTAAAGTAATCATGCCAGACTTCACCAGTCTTCTACTGGGCACCACAGTTGGATGTGTTGGCCACCGAGCAGTTCCTCTGTTGAGGATTAAAGGCCTTGCTAAAGGGCACTTCACTGGCGGTAATGAGGGGAGGGCGAGCACTGCTGTTTTACTTTACCCATTCAGAACAAGCTGACAAACTTCTAATCACAAGTTGCCCTCTATGAACTGTGTAAAAGGCCTGTCATGTCTGTTTCCCTAAAGGCCAGTATACACAGCAAACATCACATGGCTATGACACACTATTTGTCCAGAGACCTGGAGTACTCCTGTGCTGGGATAATATTAAACTGTCAAACGAACTGACACACAGACTTTGATCAAACTCACCTTTATGTAGGAAATATGCTTCATGTGAGCACAATATCAAATATCCAGGTTTTTCGTCAGCCCCCAAGAGGCCAACCCCCCCCCCCCACAACTGATTCATTTTTTGTAAAACTGTGTTTATCAGACTGCTTCCACTTTATGTAAGTATGGTCAAGTCATTAGGACACAGAAAACCAAGGTTGTTTTATTCCATCATAGGAGATCTGTATGTAATTGCACACATTATTAATACATTAATAGCTGATTGATTGTTTCGTGTATTAAATGTCAAAAATAGTGGAAAGACACCATTGTTGTTCCCCAAAGCTCAAATTGACATTGCTTTTGGAAGGCAAAAACGGTGAGTTTACTGTCATAGAAAACTGGGAATTTAGCAGCTATTCTCATCTGAGAACCTGGAACAAGTGATTTTTTTGGCTTAAAAAAATTACTTAAACAATAAATGAGTTGTAATAATTGTTAGCAATTAACTCTCTGTGGACTGACTAATAATTAATCAACTAATCATTTCACCTGGGCTGGTTTCTGAGTGCCTGTGGGAAAAAAAAAAAAAGGCAGACAATGCCATGTACAATGGAGGTTAAGAGGGGCCCCAACAATAATCTTTTTTGCCCTGTGGTCCCTAAAGAGTTTCACCTGGCTACCTCTCTACCGCTAATGAGAGCAGACTGGGATTCATCCGTGATTCCACATGGTCTCCCTGATGGTTCCAGGACCTCACTTTCGCTGCTGCCACAATTATTGAACTAATAATGCAGTCTCACGGGGAAACGCGTTTTTTTTTCCTGTTTTTTTTCCTATACCTGTTACTCATGTTAAGTGGAAGCGAGGCGCTCGCGGGCAGAGGTGTTCGTCTGACGCGCTGACGTCACCAAATCTTTGACAGCACTTCCTGGAGTGGTGTTTGTTGTGGGAAATAAGCACCGTGGTGTTGGACCTCGGGGAGGTGGGTAGGAGATTCAGGCCACATTACCGGCAGGAAGGACGGCAAAAACTACTACACTATCCCACCTCCGAGCATGTGGTCGCGGCAGCTTTCGACCGGTGTCAGATAAGGCAGAAGAAGTGACGGCTGAGACAGGAAGGACGAGGTGGATATTCGCGGACAGCCAGCAGAGCAGAGCAGAGCCGCCGACAGCTCGGAGCTGTCGCGATGTTGTAGCTAAACCATGGACAGCAGAATAAAGTAAGACCTCTGAGTTTTGTATGTACCCCCTCCTCCTCCTCTGTCTCTTCTCGAAATCTTAACTGTCGAGCTAACGGCTAAAGTGTGGCTCGGGCACGTTAACGTTCGGCTAACCCGGAGCTGTCTGTGAAATACGAAGGAATGTTTGATGTAATTTGAGCCATCATCTCCAGCAGTGGACTTAACTGCCAAGGCCAGCTGGCTCGACAGCATTTGGGTCAGTTAGTCTGTTGCTCTGCATACTAGCTGGCCACCAATTAGCAGCCCCGTTAGCCAGCCAGCCAGCCAGAGAGTCTTAAATAGGTTACATGTGGATACGACATCGAGCGACCGGGTCCTGTGACCCAAGTTTCTCCGCATATGAGGAGTCAGAGATGGGAGAACTCATTCTTACGCGCAGATCAAGGCAGTATCAGGTCTTTTAGCCAGCCTGCTGCTATTGACAGAGTCGCTCTTGACAGTGTGACTCATGTACACCTAAGTAGGACAAGTGAACACAGGTCCACTGTATGGATGCGAATGTGCTGTTTATATTACACATCTAATTATATGTAATGGAATTTAACAGCAACACAGTTGTTGTATGTGCCGTTAATGCTGAATGCAGACACTTGTTGACGGTAATTTTATGTAATCACAGCTGCTCCTTATTCCTCCAGAATAAACTGGTTTCATTTATTTATTTATTTTGTTTTTACAGGGAGAATCCGGAGAGAACATTTGATGTGGTTTTACAGGTGGCATGTCCAACGTCTGAAAATGAGGGTAGGTGATGTTATTGCTTTAATTAATAATGAATTAGTTTAAAAAAGTTTCTGAACCTCAGAATGGTATGCATAATTAATAGAACTAGAGTTGAAACGATTAGTCAATTAACTGATTATTTGATCAGCAGAATATTCATTTGGAAATCCGCTAATAGTTCGAGTCACTTTGTAATTTAAAAATGTCCCAAATTCAGATGTTCAGGCTTCTCATATATGCGTATTTGCTTCTTTTCTCTATTGTATATTAATGTAAATAAAATAACTCTGGTTTTTGCTAATGTTGTTCAGACACTTGAAGATATCACCTTGGGCTTTTCTGACATTTTATAAAACAAAAGATAAATTATTTTATCAAGATTACATAACAGTTAAAATAATAATTAGTTGCAGTCCTAAACAGTGCATATTCAGGTGAGAGAATATCCAACAATGAAAATAATAACTAATTGTGACCTTAACATCCATGTTCATAAATATTTTTATATGTATTATCCAGTTGTATCTTTTTGTACACCATTTGTTTGCAAAAAAATTGAAATGACTGTTTTTAGTATAATTACAGTAATTGTAAGGCTGTCGAGTCAAGATACCATGTAATGTTGGCAGCTGTGTATGCACTTGCACAGTGTCTTGAGTCAGACAGTGAGCATCATAGAACTATACCGCATAGCTGAGTTCAGTCTTGCACAAAGAGAGCAATCATTATGTCTGTGGTGTTATTATGTGTGCTTAAGAGTTTCTTAAGTGAAGACAAGAGAAGTCAACACTGGGTTCAGCTCTAAAATTGCAATTTCAGACATGTTAGCTGCTTTAAGATCTGTATCAGTGTTATGCGTTCCTTATTAATTTGACTGATTTCCCAGTCAGTACTACTCGGTTATTACGCCTGACCGTAAGTTCACCATTGAAGGCTTTTCTCTTTTAACCGTGACCCCACAAAGATTGTTTTGGAAAGATCACGCTTGGGTCAGCAAGCTGCATTAACTGCTCTGCTGTTTGTGGTGGTCAAACATTCCATCAGTGGAGGTTGGGACAAAAAGTGCTCAGACTAGCCTGGGAAATGACTGTGGCCACTGAAGAACAACACCGTATTCTCCCTTTACGAATATGGGAAATAAAGTAACCTATATTTCACATCAGTATCCAGTGTCACCCATAAGTCAAATATCATGTAAAAACATTTTCACAGCATATTACACCAGCTCTCTTATTTTGCCCACAGAGTTTTGACATTAAAGAGGTGTTATGTGGACGGTTCACTTCTGCAGCTGCTGAGCTGACCAGAGTGTACTGAACATTGTCCTTGGATGTAGTCCTGGTATTGCATTTTTAAACCAAACTCATAAACCACCAGCCTGTGCTGTAATAACTGACTTCCGCCATGTATGATCCAGGGTCAGACTCATATCCGGACTCCTGCTCCCTGGAGCACGGCTACAGAGCAGCGTTTGCACACCCCTCAGGTTAAATGGAACATAGGCATTCTGCTCAGTCATTTGACCAAAGCACTCTCTTCACTCTGTGCTGAATCTTGATTGGATAGAAGAACATCCCTGTTGAGGAAGTTGTTATGATGTAGGTGTATATCTGCCAGTTAGGGCCTTATGGTTGTGGTGGATGTTTTTTTTTTAAAGGAGCAGTTTCAGATAACCATATGAGGAATGAATCACTTCTCTCTGAATCTCATCAATTTCCCTTTCTCTTTCTTGGCATTAGCTCAAGTCTATATGAATTGAAATGCCTCTTGAACAGTAAAACTGTGTGCAATAGACTCTTAGGACCTGAATGAATCAAACGTGTGTAAATATTATATATGTATGTATTTATATATGTATGTCAGGTCCCATGTATTTTTATTACGATGTGAAAGGGTTAATGCTGTGAGTCATAACAGACAGGCGTTGACCATGCTATGAAACCTCCACAGTCACTCACCACACACTAGAGCTATTTTTCCTACAGCCAAACATTAGGTACTTTGCCAAAAAGCACCACTTCACTTTCACACATTATCTTCCCACTACCTCACAGAGGCAAACAAACAATAGTGCAACTATGATAAACTATAATTAAATTGTCATAGCAACATGGTGTAGAACATTTGAGCATTTGGAGAAGTGGTTGAAGGTTTCGGCTTGCTCTTATTTCTCATATCTCCTCCTCACTGTTCACTGTTCACTGTTTAATTTTAGATTGATTTTGGCTGCATTTCAGTTTTTGTGTACCCTCTACCAAGAATTTGGTTTATTGTGTAGTGCTTTAAAGTGACTGAAAGGGTGTCCTCTTTGAGTGACTGGAAAGCTTGGTGTGTTCAGCCCTTTTGCTGATGCTGCACCAGTGTTTTGCCACTCTCACCACATCCTGGTCCTGTGAGCCTGAAACTAGATCCATGTGCAACGGCACGACATGATACCACTACAGTGTAGAGGGTAGTTCCTCTTAATAGTTGTTTTTATCAAACTGCACAGTTTAAAAAAAAAAAAAACAGACTAAAATAGCTTAGCCCATTTATAGGTGGTCAGTATGTTTGTCCCTCAACACTTCCTGTGTTAACTGGGTTTCGCACTTTCTGTTGTCAGCATTGTGTGTGTGCAGATGACACCCACATGTTTGCAGACAGGGCTGCAATAAGTCTGTTGGTTCAAGGTGACCTTTTTAATCCAGAATAGATTACTTACTCATTATTAACATTTCGGCATAGAAACTGTATAAGGTTTAAGTTTTCAACTTAATACATCTTTATGTGACAGGCCGAATCTTGAGTTCTGAATGACGTTATTAATACTGATATTCATATTAAGATTTTGGTGGATACAAAATACATCAACTGACAAAGACAGTAATTGTGCCTGGGAAACTGTGGTGCTAATTTCAGTGGCTGGACTTATGCTTGCTTCCATATAGCTGAGATTGCTGTGCCTTCTGCACCATTACGAACTGTTATCTAACCTAGTGATGCAACAGCAGGGTACAAGGTTTTGCTTACCTTGATGAGTTGATGGAGTTTGTCTTTACCCCAACTGGAACAGATTTTTGTCTAACCAGTTCATTGCGACTAGATTTGTTTAGTTGATTTTAACTAAGCAGCATCCCATACCTGACCATGTGGATATGCACATATTTTAGATAAGAACCAACTGACTAAAAATGGTCTGTTGTGTATATTTGGCACAGCTTGTTTCTTTTAAATATTTTCTGGTCAATCGCTGAAAAATGAGAAACCGTGTAGGAGTGACAGGTTTGAGTGGCAGCATTACTCTTTTTTTTTTTTTTAAACTGATGAATCAGATATTTAACTTGTGTGTATTCGAGTCTGTAGCAAGGCTGTGCTGCAAAAAAGCTGACATCATGTCAATAGTGTATCATTTTGTATTTTTTAAACCTCTGATTATTAATCTGTTTTTATTAATAGTGTTTATTCATTCTTATTGTGGACAGTTGATTAAAGAAGTGTTCACAGAAGAACTGTGGAAGTCAGTCCAAAGGTAGCAGTTGCCCATTCAGTACATTTTGTCACTGAGCATATCCAGTAATAAAAGCCTGAGAATGGACTCATTTAAACTCAGTTCCACTAAAATAAACACCCTGTCTATCTTTGCTTTGTACTTTGTAGTGATGTGCTTACACTGTACGGACCTAAATGCTGTTAGAAGGGTCTCATGAGATTCCTGAAGGTTTGAGATGTTCAGCCAACATGGCCTTTCAACCACTCTGAATGACATGGGTTTTGTTGCTATTGATGCATGACCTTTTAGCCCTAACATCAAGTCTGATTCACCGGCATCCATTACATCCATTACCAAGGAGAACACTATTCATTGTAAATGTGGAGCTAAAAGCATGTCTGTTAAAATAATTAGAGTATAGAGTAGGCACATTTCTCCCTTTGATTCACACGGCCTTATAGCTTCACTTTGTCCAATTATGAAAAGTTACTTTTGTTCTGTGTCTTTTTGGCTGAGACCCAGAGGTCTCACACTTTCACCTGCTGTTCGCTAGTTTGCTAGTCCGCTTCCTTCTCTGCTGTGTGGAGCTAAAATCATGTCTGTTAGAATATGTTTTGGTTTTGTTTTTTCTGTCTTTTAGCAAACGTCTGTGGTACAACACAACATTTGTGATGAAGATAAGTGACTGTCACCTTACAGATTTGATTATAATACAATAGGTTAAGTTATAGTCAAGAAGTTTTCTAGTCTGTTGGAGCACCTGTCTCCTTGCAGTCCCTTAAAAATTTGTCAGTAATTGAGATTTTTATACGAGCATCAACATTCCATAAGTGAAGTGTTGCTAGGGGCAAAAAAACAAGAAAATAAAGCTCATAGCTACAATAGTGGCTGTGTTCATATCTGGACTTGGCCCCAGACTTCTAACCATGGTTGTGTGGATAGATGACAGACACTGGCCCTTTTTCCTCATGCAGGTCCATGGAGACCTGGCCTCCCTGTTCAGCCCGAGCTCAGTTCCGCTTAGCTCTGTTGGCTCAGTGCTCTGTGGATGCTCAGGCTGTGAGCGAGCGTTGCCTGAGAGCGTGACTGGCATGCTAGCTACTAGCGGCCCTGGCTACATAAAGCCATATTGATGTGCTTCCAAGATGCTGCCACAGCTAGCAGATGACGCTAACGCTGCCAAGGCAGTAGGTGGGGACAGATGCTACCTGTCCTCGCCCGCTCCCTCCAGCCAGATTGTTCCCAGTAACAAAGCAATAAAGTTAATAGATCAGCATATCAGTTTTACGGCAACATTCATGCTGCAATTAGGGGAACGATTTACTGTTAAAAACAAAACAAAAACAAACAAAACAACAACTCATTGAGGGCAGCTTGGTTAGCACTGATGCCTCTCAGGACTAAGGTCTTGGGCTTGAAACCAAGCCCTGATTTTTCTCTGTCTGGTTTGCTTTTCATGCTGTTTCTGTGTAGGCTTGAGTTTTCTTTTTCTGCATTCCTCCCACAGTTCAGACATGCAAGTCATGTATGAGTGAATGTTTTTCTCTTCCTTGTGATAGATTGACATTCTGTCCAGGGTAATTCTCTGCCTTTCACCCCATGCTTGCTGGCATAGGCCTCAGACCCTCATAACATCAAACAGGAATACGCAGTTACAAAGTCAAGCCCAGACAATTTTATTTATATAGCCCAGAATCACACGTTTGCCTCAAAGGGCTTTACAATTTGTGCAATATGTGACAGTCAGTACCCTTAGAGGATTGTTATTATCTTGTTCCCATCTCATCATTATGCCTGTTAGTTATATACCATTGAGCATGTGCTTTTTGTTTTATGTCTGAAACAAGTGACAGTTTAATTGTCTGTAAGATAGCTTGTCACTGGTAACAAAATATGTTGCAAGAGGCTTAACTGTTAAACTGTTAAATGTAAGTGCACTTGCATAGGTTATTGGACTCCTTCAGATAGTCGTAAGGCAAAACCAGAAAGCAGAAAGCATAGAGTAGACACATTTCTCCCTTTGATTCACACGGCCTTATAGCTTCACTTTGTCCAATTATGAAAAGTTACTTTTGTTCTGTATCCTAAGAACATTTTCGCTGAGACCCGGAGGTCTCACAGTGTCACCTGCTGTTCGCTAGTTATTATCAATCTGCTTCCTTCTCTGCTGTAGCCCCCTCAGCAGCACTGTGATGTTCCTTTTTTTTTTTTCCTTTTGGCTTTCACCTCTTCCCATTTCCACCCTTCGTATTCGTAGAGCAAAACTCCTGTGTAGTAGAACTTTTAGAAAAGGTTGAACGTTGACATTCTGCAAAATGTCAGAATTGCTCCTTGACCCAAACGTTGCCAGTTCTGCAGTCTGATTGGTTTCTGGCTGTGTCAAGTTCACGGCTCACACTCAGACGGGAGGCCATTGGAGTACTAACAGATGCCATGGCAACAAGGAGGGTGTTGATTGGTCATTAGAGAGACCACACTCCTCTACTCACAGTCCTGAGAGGACCCCAGGGTCTCACACTTTGTTTATCTCACAGCCCTTCTGCCTTTCTCTTTTGTCTCACCCGTGTGACTTTGCTAAATTGGCTCTTTTACTCACAATCAGATATCATTCAAGTCTCTGTTGTCTTTTATGTTTTCTCTGAAACAGCTTACGGAAGTCTCTTGACTTCCTTACCACGGTATGATAATCACCGCAGTGCAAATGAACTTTGAGAAATCCCCTTTAACTCTGTATTCTATTCTAGTCTATAGTGGCTATAGGATCATGCCTAACCCGTATTCAAGGTATAGGTCATTTGATATTTGCGGCTATTTGTTTGTACACTTATGTCCTTTTCATGACATGACATACTGAAACATTACACATTTGAAAGTGCTCTGCATTAACAGTAGTAGTAGTAGTGAGAAGTACATGACTGTAAAACTGCAGAACCTGTGTGGAGATCAGAACCATGTTAAGGGCGTTTCAGCTGGATCAAATTAAATGCAGCTATATAACAGAATATCTTGTTTACAAACAAAAACTTTTGTCAACATAAATAGATCAAGCTGGAAATAAAAAAAAAATCAATTAAATGTAATTTTGATCAGAATAAGCAACTTGAATATTTGTATATGGATGATATTAGTCTCCTGGAAAGAAAGTGAAGGTCTGTAATCAAGAGCCAAAACTTTTTCACCTGGAATATTTATATGTTCCAAATAAAGCCTAAACTCTTGTTTGATTTGATTAGCAGTGTGAATGCATTTCCCATTGTAGAGTCTCCTTTTAATGCCGTGCTTTTCCTTACCGTTTCATCCCAGTTTGCAAGTGTATTACATAGTAAGCTATAACATGAGACTCGTTTGTGTTTTGATTTTTTTATCCGGACGACAGAGTTGCCCAGTTGGTGTTACTGCTTTTCCCAGTGCTCTCCAGCCTTGGTCTTTTGTTCATGTGTGGAGTCATTTGTAACTCCTTACTCGCAGTCACTCATCCATTCAGAAACTGTGTAGTGGCCTGCTGCTTTCTGGGTCTAGTTCCAGCTCTTTTCTTATTTAAAAGCGATGGAAGCGAAGTGTTGGCCTCACATATCACCCCAGCCTGTTTTGTTTCATATTTCAGAACTTTTAGCATTGTATAGATTTTTTTCACCTCTATAGTTTGTGTGTGCAATACACATCTTTTTAATGAGAATTCAACATTGCCTGCAAAATTAATGCAGTTAAGTTGTTAATCTGGTCATGCTGGTCTGACAGCGGGATTTGAAGGACAGGGCTCTTTTTGTGTGGACACAAAAATTCACTGTTGCCGCTTCTCTCTGTACAGTCATTCTTTCCGGGAACAGCTGCCTTTTTCACACATACATGCGTTACTCACATCATGTATCTCCTGTCTCTACCTGTTCTTCCTTTTGCATATCAACTTTTTCTCTGTGATCACACGTTGTTTGCACAGTCACAAACAAGGTGCAATCCTTCTCACCCCCCCTCCCTTTTCTGATTGTCACTTGTTAAGATAGGGACAGACGGGCCCTACAGGGAGAATGGAGGGAACAGGTCACTGGGACTTTTCAGGTGGTCCCATGTGACCTTGCTACACTCATGTTTTGGCCAACACACACATGCATCCTCCACCATCAAGACAGCTGCAAGTGGACTTTTCTGTTGTTTCTGCAGAGTATTGAGCATTTGCCAATCCATGAGGAATTTGGGCAAAATGAGGTGGAGTTGTGGAGCTGGGCATGAAGAAGGGAGGTGGGGGGAGGGTGGGGAGGATGAAGGGGGTGATGGAAATGCTGATGGCAGTAGTCTGTAAACTGAGAGGTGAGATACTGTTGGGGGTTGCTGGCTGAGCTTTCCCACTCACTGATGCAGCACTGAAACTCCAGGGGCGAACAGTTTTTGTTTTTTTTGTGTGTGTGAGATTGTGATAACAGGTACATGTTTAAATGTATAATGTGTATTGTGTATATATGACTGCATATGTGTGTGTGCATAGCTGCCCAGACTTGTGTGGCTGCGTGAAAGAGACACGAAAGCTGTGAGAGCTGCAGGAGGCTCATCTGAATTCGCTAATGCTGCCAGACTGGGAGAACATGGAAAGACTTCTAGGCACTGACGCTCACAGGCTATTTTTAGACTTACCCTTTCCACTGCGAAAAAGTGGGGAAAAGTAGGGACCCGATCAATAATTTAAGATGAGATGATTTTGATGAATGCTGAAGAGTTTCATCACATCACTATCACTTGGGGCCTCACAGTGTTGTTGTTGTTGTTGGTGGCTTGTTTTTTGTTTGTGTGTGTTTGTGTGCATGTGCTATGCGTCTTTGTCTGATGGCAGATGAATTTATTCCCTTGTGGCCACTCTAAAGTTATGCTCTAGAGAGCTGTGGAAATTGAACGTGTTTAAAAATAAATGCATGAAGCAAAGGCTAAGTTAATGTCCAGCTGAATTCAGCTTCCATCTCCGTCATCTTGAAGCTAAGCTCTTCGTCACACGTATCACATCAGTAGATGACAATTGATGGCCAGGAGTATACAGTATATGTTCAGCACAGCAGATGGCATAGGCATGTACAACCAAACACACACAGTTGCACGCACACAAACATGCACAACCAATTATTCTGAGTCAAAGAACAATGATTGGCTGGTTCTTATGCATGTAATACCAATGTGGCCTAATTTAGCCCACAAATGAACAGGATTAATTCAGCTCCTGCTTCAGTCTAGCTTTGGTGATGTTAATCTGTCCTAGTCTGGCAAATTGGATTTCATAAAAAAAAAGAAAAAAAAAAAGCTGTGCTTAAAAATATGTTGACTTCCATGACTGTCATGTTGAGCAGATTTTGTGATGACAGGATTTCAACAGGATTTGGGGTTGACTCACCGACAGCAACCGGCCCATCTCTCATGTCGTGCAGTGGGAATGATGGCCAATATAACAAGATCATCAAGCTTTTTATCCAGGATCCAAACCATATAAAACAAGCTGCCACTTTTTGCTGCAGGAACCCTCACCTGTAAAGATTTAGTAAAAAAAAAAAGGCATATATTGATTGTCCTCTGACTGTTGTAGACACATCTCATCTTAGAGTGTATTGTTAGCAAATTACATATAATATAAAATCACTTTTATTGTATTCGTTATTTTGAAGGGAACTCTGAGGGATTTCCAGCCATTCTGTAAGCCGCACAGAAAAAGTAGGGAAAGGCCGATATTACAAGAAAAGATGTGGTCAAGTTGTATTCTGGGGTCACGGGGTTGCTGCCACATAGACTGAAGTAAAATGGTCTAAAAGATGAATGATCTAAAAGACAGAGATGTATTTTCTTCGGCAATTAAGGAAATCAACCTACTTATTGGCATGATATAAGTTCTGGTATCTTGACATCTAGACCGTTGTCCTTTAGACCTTAATTCTGTGGTCAAGGCCAAACCCAAGTCAAGCAGAACTAGTAGTGCAGGCCCTCCTGTCTGTGCTGTCATTTCAGCTTCTGTCCTCACTATTTACATGTCAACAGCTATGCCCTTAGGCTATGTCTCTCCACTCAAGGCTGCTCCTACGTTGCCTAACACCACACAATTACTGTGAAGATGACGGTGTTTACATGCGTGTAGTAGCCCTACTGGCCCTTAATTTGGGTTCTGGCCTATTTTTCAAGACAGAAAATATAGGTCGATCTTGATGCCTTTGTGAGTGTCTGAGACCATTTATCATTGCAAGTCATATTATTCATCCCAAGTCTTTGTTTTTGTATAGACAAATACAGAGACACACACATTTAGTCTTGCCTCACCTTCTCCTACGTTTCACATCTTTCTGCCCACTTCTGTTGTTGAGTATTTACTAAAAGTGAAATACTCCTTAATTATCTTATTCTTATAACTAGACTAGCAGTTGTATGGCCTTCTAAATCTTCATGTAGACTGACATAACAATGCAGGATACGCCTTTTGTTTGTGGTCAAGTCTTTATAGTTTAACATGTGTTATGCAGATGGACCTCAGGACCTGCTTCTGACCAGGGCTGAACCGGTCTGGTGCTACCTGGCTTTGGTATGAAAGGACGCAAAGGATGTGTTTTTTAATACAAAAAAGGTATAGGTTTAAAAAAAGGTATAGAATCATACCTACTGTCACATCATCATCATCTAACAAAAGATATTTGAGCATTTGGGCAATTTTTAGCTACTAATAAGCTTTCACGCATTATAGAGTGACCAAATAAAGAAAAGAAATTAGTCCACAATGTCGTCAGTGTTGAATCTTAAGATTAAATAACACAACAACCACTTTCAGTGACCTGACCACGGAGTGCTGAACTCTGTTCTGCTTGCATTAAGTATAGTGATAAAACTGTTGGTAAAACAAGAATTTTTCAGTATTTTCTGACACTTTATAGACTACGATTAATCGATGAATCTGAAATAATTTTCTGGAAATAATTGGTGGTTGTTGTTCTAATTAGGTCTAATGGTTTCTAATTAGGTCTTTAATGGTTTAGCAGTCATCCCTATGGAACTACATCTGTAAACCTGGGCTCTGTGTGAATGTGGATGACAAGGAATTAAAGCTGTGGCAACAGCCTGAAATGAATGGGTCCAAAGAGGTTGGACCCAGTTGAGAGGTTAACAAACACATTCTACCAATGTGTGTTTGTTAACCCACACCATACACAGGAGCTTGTGTGTGAAAGTGAGTGCAGTCTGGCTATACCCACTTCATCCTGCTCCAATGAGACTGAGTGAAATGATAATGTATTGTGACACAAACTGGCAAATTACAATCATTTTCTTTTATTGATTGTTGGCAGTGGTAATAATTTAGTTGCATATTGCCGGCTTTTACAACAACAATATGTGCATGAATATGTGTTTGCGCACCATTTGCACATTCACGATTGCAGCAAAGATAATGCAGCATCCGGTATTGCAGTTTCAAAGTTGTTTCACCTTGTTGTTGGTTTGTACGGATGATGACATCACCCAAAGTGAACACCGAAATATCATTACACATTTTAGCCAGTTTGTATAACACCTTGAAACCACTTGATCATTTAAAGATAAAACTGGAAAATAGCAAATGGAGAGTAAAATAGTGAATGAACTACAGCTGACTTCATTGGACTCCAAGAGCTGGCCGTCATTAAAAGGTTTGGTTCTCTAAAACCTTCTGCCTTTTCTGCTGAAGCCAGTTTAGTTTGGATTAGTTTAGATTGGGGAAATTTGGGTCTGTGTATCAGTGGTTGAGTTTCAGTGGTTGTATAGTCTTTGCCCAGTATTTCTCTGTTAGCGTTTTCACCATCAGTCCTGCTGAGCTCTGAGACCCCTGTGAATGTGTTTAGGATTAGGCACTATTGTATGGTTTTAACAGATACAGATGTATTGTCATCCCTGTGGAAATATTGGCTGACTCACTGACTGTCTGAGTGCCTGACTGAGAGCTGTCTGTCTGTCAGCCTTTGCATGTGAACTTCAAATCACAGCTCTGCAGCACCGAGCATGTAGCCGCCAAAGGCAAGGCTTTACACTGTCATCAGCACCACACGGCTGCCTCTGGGTGCTGTGCCATATGACATTAACTGAGATCGATCCTCTCCACACCTCAAGGAGCTGCTGTGCTACACACAGTGTTTTCTCTGATACTGCAACCACCACCTCAAAGACTAGAAAAGGAACTCTCCCCTAAGCATCTGTAACTGACTGACAATGACCTGATCTCCAGCTTCCTTAAACTTTGTAAGCTGTGCATCCAAAAACTAAATTGTGTCAGACTCATCAGGCTAAGGTGCCATTTATGTCACATGAGACCTCACCAAAAATCAGGTTTTCCTTTTTGACAGCAACGTCAAAAGTTTGCACGATAATTTCTGTAACTTACCTCAGAAGGTGAGTTACATTGTTGGTACAGGTTACATTCATGTCTTTTTTATGTTCTTTAGCTCAATAAAAGAGTTATTCATTTACTGTGCCTGTATGGATGTTGTTTTCCGACTGAGACAGATGGTTGTACCAAAGATAGAGATGCATGATAACATGAGGAAGTACTGGTTTTTCACCATTACCTGTGTTGCTGCAGTCTACCCTCACTGTTTCCCCATGTCTTTTGAAAAATAAACATCTAGGTCCTATCTGTGATTTCAGATTGCACATAATGTCTTAGATTTTAGGGCACATTATAGCCTTAATATAAGCACTTTATTTCTGTGGCAACTGAACATCATACAATATTAAGAAAGTTGGAGAGAAGTATGCCTTGGGAAACCCTGGTTTGTTTTTTTTTTTCTTAGCGCCCCCCCCCCAAACAAACATGCTGTCTGTGTGTTGTGTTGAAGATGCAGTCATGCGGAGCTGGTGTTTGACATAATGTTGGACCAGTATGGAATCTGACTGGGAATATCAACGCTGATATGTGGTGATACACAGAGGCTGTCACAAAGGTTGCATCCATATGCTGTGCCAGTCACTCGTGAAGCTGTGAAATTGGGTTGCATCCCAACTAGCCTGGAGACAGTATCGCTTTCACTTCTCTCTCTCTGTGTCTCTCCACCCCCCACTCCCCCCTCCACGCACCCTCAGCTCATCCTACTGAAGCATTTTTCTCATATAGCTGGAAAGACGGAACAACTAATATGGCATTAATAGGGTCACATCATCTCCATGCAGATTTCTTTCTTCTCCTTCCAGTGAGGCTGAGGCTGTTGTTTATCTTCTTCAGATATAGCTGTGGAAATGGCTTAGAAATCCCCCAGGCTTGCATCTCTCACATGTGAAGCCTGCCAGTTGATTTTTTTTTTTTTTTTCTTTTTTGGCTGGTAAAGCAGACTCTACCTTAGAGGTTGTTTTCTTTTTCTTTATTCAAATTTTTAAGCACTGGAATTAAATTTTATCTTTCCTTTGCAAATCTACACCTATTTACAGACCTAATCTAGATCCGTGTTGTGATGTATTTGTCAGCGTCTGTCAGATGAAATGTTTCAAGACACACACCTTTTAGGTTGTTTTGTATTGGCACGTCATGTTTCAGCTGAGATCTAGTTTAATATAAAACGTAAATCTGTTCTAATTTAATCCAGGTAGTTAATGATTTACATCAGGCTTTCACTATTTCTGTCAGTCCCAAGTCCTTATTTGTAACAGCATAGTGTGACCAATCTGTATTAGTAAACTTAAGGACCATATCATCGTTTAAGAAGTTTCTCTTTTCTCAAAACCTCTGCTCACTAAATCAGCATGAAATGTAATGCCATTTGCAGTGTGCAATCTGAGACTTGATAGGCAAAGGGAAAGAAATGTTTTAAACGTCTGTGAGTGTGTTTTTCTTTCTGTTGGCCTTTGAAAGACGCCAGTTAATCTGCTTACTCCTTTAATTGTGAGTGGAGGGGTTGGGCCTCCTCCCGGCCAGAATAAGGCTACTGATCCAGAAGTAAAACGATGACCACCACAGTTATTCCTTCCTTTAGGTTGTGCGGCCCCCCCTAGTCTTCTTTAGTCACCCCTCAGCTCCTCCTCCTCCACCATACCCTCCCTCAGAGGGAAGAAAACTCCTTGTTCTGACAATAGACATTTTTTGCCATATGTTGGCTTGACATCTTCATCAGGTTCACAGCAGGTTACCTTAGTTAACTTTCACTCCACTGCCTGATGGGATTTTCTCCCTCTGTTTCTCCAATCGTCTCGGGCTCAAAGTCTAGACGGCCTCCGAGGCAGGGTCCTTCCAGCCCTGTGTCTACAATGGCCGTATTGTGGATGGTTAGTAGCGGTAGCTTCCTCCCGTTACAGCGAACAGGCTAGTGCTAAAACAATGCTTTTGTCCAGAGGCATACGAGGGGGCCTAATCCACTACATACTGTGAAATAAATCTCTCTCAGAGATGAGAGAGTGAGCGAGTGAAACGGAGTGAATGAAATCATTGCCAGGGAGGTTAGAGTGCAGCAGTTTAACCCCTGGCCAAGAAAGAGGGAGGAGAGGAGGCAAAGGGAGTGAGAGAAAGGAGGAACAAGGAGAGGCAGGCGCTACATCCCTTCATCTCCGGAGCACGGATGGAGGAGAGGGGCTGCCGGTGGCTTTCACAGCCTCTCTTCTCACCAGAGGAGCTGCTGTTCACCATATGGGATTTGGCCTCTCTTAACAAACAGGCCCCCTATTCACTCACAACACACATTCAGTCGTTCATGGAATAAGGTGAAAAAAGTGCATTTTTTATGCCTTTAGAACATTTGGATGGCCATGAGGGCTCCAAGTCTGTGTTTGATTCACATAGTATAGAGAATTATAAACTAGAGGCTTTCATCTAAATGTGTATTCACACTGGATTTAGGGTTAGGTCTTTTTGTGTTTCACTGAAGTCTCTCTCAGTTTTAAAGCCAGAACCACGCATTCAGGCCACTGTTATTGAGCTGCTAAGGTGATCCTCTGGAAACACTGTGCATACCCACAGTGAACTCTGCACTGTGGGTGTATATCATGTTTATCATATGCTTTTTCTAGCAGTTTCTAGGGCTATTTTTATAAAGCTTTACATCATTCAAAGTGAGTGAGTGAGTGAGTTGAGTTTTACTTTTTTAAGTTAGTGACAAAATGGCTTAAAGTTGAATAACTTGCTGGGCAGTGTGCGGTTTCTGACACACTAGCGTCATGTGCCAACTTTTTCTTCCAGCCAGCAGCATTAGGGCAACATTAGGAATGACATCCTCTGCCAGCAGCTTCTTTTTAGCCTACTCGGAAATCCCAAGAAGCATAGATTTATGCCAAGATGAAGATGCCAGTATTTTTTCATTTTTAGCCTACTTGGAAGTGCCAGTAGACAGATTTATGCAGAGAATGAAATGAGAGATGGAGGGGTAGGCTTATTTCTTGTTTCTCTCATGTTTCAGTGCACATATATCTTGCTAATTTATTCTGTTTAATCCCATCCCATTTCATGATCCACCTCAGTCGGTAAGAAGGAAGTGGTGTCAGCTGAGACAGGAGAGGTCTACCTCCCACTCTTCGGCATCCAGCCATTTCTTCCCTCACCTCATCCGTCCTCCTCCCACTCCTTCCCTGTTGCCCCGCTCTCAGTTCCCAGCACCCTTCACCTATTAACCCTCCTTTCTCCTCGCTCATTCTCCTCCTCAGACTTTTAAAGACAGGTGTCTTAGGAATAGCCAAAGCATTGATTTTTGACCATCTCAACCACTACCACCATCCCTCTCCGCAGGATCTGTGTCACGGCTCAGGGCTGCTTTCATGTTGCCCCCATTGTTACTGTTTGAGGTCACCCACGCTTGAAGCCCCCAGGGATCAATGGACATGCTACTCCATAGTAAATATTCACTCCTGGGCATGCTATCTATCTGTAAACACGCATGTACTTGTACAGTACACATTTGCACACAAGAAACACTTGCACTTTGCAAACAGGGACCAATGGCCGCTACTTGAGCTTGTCGTCACATTTACCCATCTCCATTTCCTGGGGTGTGAATGGAGGAATCTAACTCTGGATAGGTGATTTCAATTCAATTCTCACCCACAGGATCTGTTTACGCTCCAACGGGGCGAAATATGCTATAGGTTGTTTTCCCCTTGTCACTCTAGCTGCCACTGGTGTCACATCAAATGGACTGTTTTTATACTGTTTGCAACAGCTCTTTATAGATTTTGTCAACTGTATAAAATGCAATAAACATGTTTTGAATCCTTTGCACTTTTGGCTTTGCTGGAGATAGGTGAGAGAGAGGCTGATGTCTACAGCCTTTCTCTCACCTATCTCCAGCAAACAAATCAGTGGATTATGCAGGGAGGCCAAACAGCATGGCTAGCAAGACAAATGCATGGACAAAGAGGTAATAGACAGTGTAGGCTGTTGTATGAAAAGTATATGAAGCAGAAAGATGCAGAAAGAGGTTGATCAATGTATGTTGGTGTTTGTCAAATGTTACCGAAGTTTCCTTGAGCAAGGCATTGCATTTCTACAGGTTGTTGAGTTGCATTTACGTAGTTGTGTGTGTGTTTGTGTATTCATGGGTATTTAAGTGCACGTGCCTGCATTTGCCATCGCTGGTGTCCTCCAGAACCCCTGTGTCTCCAACTTTGTCATTTTTTATTGTAACTGACAGCTACCATTGTCTGTTGCATGCAGAAAATGTTTTATGACCTTGTGAGCAGGCCAAAACATTTCCACAGTGCACTTGTAAAATCCGCAGCCTGTGTTTTTCAAAGATCCCGAAAACGTCCAAATCCTCAGAGGCTGCAGAATGTATTGACTAGAATCCCTGCCTTGCAAGTTAAGTGTTGAAAAATTGTGATGGCATTTAAACGGAAGAAATTATGGGCAAGTAATTTGCACCTCAGATATTTTTTTTTATGTGCTCAAAATAAAATGGTTTAGTAGAAGCCTTTTTGCATATTTCATTGTTGACACTGGTGTTGCAGAATTCAGAATGCAGAAATAATAATGAATTGTATTATTTTTTTGGTCAGCGTCATGGAGCTCGAGTGTGTGTGTGTGTGACGGGGGGATGGGGGATGGGGGTGGGGTCGGATTAACCAGTGCAGGATCTGTCATGGTGACATTTGTGTCCCCTGGTGGACCAGCAGGGGTCCTCTTCACCTCTGTAACCTTCAACTTTCAGCCCTAACCCCCTTCAGGCCCCCTCTCGCGTTCACCACACGCCCAGCACATCAGAAGGGGAACGCACAGGAACGTGAAGAAACGTGAAGAGGGCAGGGAGCTGCAGCAGAGGTTGGGATGAAGGGAAAGAAAGGTTGTGGAAGGTACAGGAAAAAAAATGAGGCACGTGTTGGAAACAGGGAGAGGAGAAGAGGAGAGGAAATTAGGCAGAAATAGGGGGAAGAAAATGAGAGGAATATGCAAAAGAAAAGACAGTGGAAAAGAGCAGCAAAATGGCTGGCAGAGCAATGTAGATCAAAACAGAAAGTAGAAGAGCCTGAAGAACAGGAAAGAACGTACACAGGATTATAAAAACTGAGATGTAAATACTTTATTAGAGCAGCTATTCATCATACTTATAAGTAATTTAATTGCTGCAACAAGAGATAGTTTAAATGCTTCCAAAATAAATGATTGTATTTAAAGGTAGTATGTTTACACCTACATTCTACATTTTCAGTTGTGTGTCCAATGAACGCTGTTTGTCGGCACATATAAATTGCTGATGTCAGAATTTGATCTTAAAAGTCAGCCACACTCTTTTTTCTTTGCAGAACATTCCTGCTTTCATACCTATGCACACCTGGCCAATCACTGTAGAGAGCTGTCACAAGTTACAAACACTGGGTTCAACAGGCCACTCCCATTTCCTCTTCTCTTCTGTACCTCCTGTCCCTTTCCCTCTGTCCTGTATCATTCTCCAGCAGCAGTTCCCATCCTCTCACCCAGTAAATCAGCATAAAATAGCCCTAACCGTGGCAGATCACAGGGTAGGGGGAAGGGGGGTGGTTGGAGTTGGAGTGTAGAGCTTTGAGCTCTGCTGCTTTTTTTTTTCCTTTTTTTTTTTCTGTGCCGCTCTTTTCAAGATGGGGCCCATGAAATTATCCAACAGGATTATGTAAGGCATCATGGATTCTGCTGCGTCCTGTCATCCGTTTGTCCATTGTATTCCCTTCCCTCTCAGACAGCCTGACACTCTACAAGCTACTCTACACAGTGTGTGTTATTGCACATCCTCTTTACTGGTCCTCTCTTCTGGCTTTATAATGTCTACATTAAGTTTTTTGGGCATATGCTTAAGGTAGAGATCATAGTCAAATATAACCATTGTTAAAATGGTCATACTACATACATATAGTTTACAACTCGCAGTTATTGTTTTTTGGCTGGAGCATCTGTGCTGTCAAAAGGTTTGTTGATTCTAGGTTGACTTTCACTCAGCTAGCTTTGTTGACGCAGAAGTTGGGTGTGTTCAGGAGTCTGTAGGCCTTTCATATGTCCATGACAGTGAACCTGGCATGTGAGCGCTCTCCTCTTCAAACCCTTGCTGTTCCTCCTGAGGTCATAGGGTGACCTTGGAGCTGTGGAAAGCATGTTTACCAGAGACCCCTGTGTTCAGGCTGTGGCTGGGTGGCTGCTTCCTTTCAACCAAATGGTATAAGCCTGAGAAAAATGAGGAAGCCAGCTTTAAGAGACATGTAAACATGTTACAAGAGTGACACTAAGACAATAGTAGGCTGGCAACTTACCAAGGCAAATTATATCGCAATTTTGTGCAGATAAGATATTGTTTGTGTGAATTTGCCTGCCCATTCTTTGGTGAACAGTGCTCAACCTCACACATCGGTAATAAGAAAATAATGTCTGTTTATTTGCTGTTTTCTATGTTTTTATTATTTGCTGTATTTAACTGTATTGTTGTTTATGATTGTGAATAGGTTTAAATCATATTCTTTAAACAAGAATGACCCTTCTTGGTTTTCTAGGACTGCAACTATTACTTAACTGTAGATTAATCAGGTGATTAACCAGTAATCATTTTTTTAATTAATCAATTAGTATCTAATTTGTAAAATAGCTAAAAGGATGAGAAATACCTATCACAGCTCATTAAAGCAGAACGTCTCATCGTAAGATTTCTTATTTAGTCTAATCAGCAGCCTAAACCCCAATAGTATTCAATTTATAATGGCATTTTGGAACCTCTGACTCCAAGCTAATGTCTATTATTTACACTTAACAACTGACATAACAGTTAGTTGACAATATCAGAACTGGTTGAGTTCCTGTCGAATTACAAATCAGTTAATTTACTTGGCTAATCTCTCAGCACTAATGTTTGTTGAAAAAAAAAAAAATCACAAACCACTATTATTATGATAAACCTTTAGCTAAGGATTTGCATCCATATATCCAGGCATGTATCAATGTAGGAATAATTAAGCAAATAAACTGGAGTACGTACGGATATGACTTTCTTAAACATGCATGATTTGGTGTATAATATAAGCTATCATATCTACACTGAGAATATAGATTTGCATATTTACAGCACATACAGCCTAGACACTCTCTCTCTTGTCTTTCACTGTGAGCTACTCTGTGTGTGTATGTGTGCATGTGTGTGTGCAAGTGAGTATATATGTATAAATGTGTGTGTGTGTGTGTACGTGCATGCACAGTCTCTCAGCAGCCACCCTTGCCCCCACCCCTCTCATTAATATGTATGTGTTCTGAGGCAGCTAGCGAAGACGGTGTGTTTCTCACCAGCTGATTAATGCTGTCTGTCAATTACCTCTAGATCCAACCGTGCTGTGGAGCTTCCCCCAGGACCACACAGACCAGGTTGGAACACACTCTGCTTTTTCATATTTCTCTTTCTCTCTTCCTCCCTCTTCCACTCTCTCCAAATCTCTCTCTCTCTCTCTCTCTCTCACTCGTTCACTGTTACAGACAACCTCTACCTCCTCCCTTCCTTTCCTAATGCCCTTACTCACCCTACCATCCTATGGTAACCTCCCCCAACACCTATCACCACCACCACCACTCTCCTCTTCATCCTTCTCTCTGCTTCCTCTCCTTCTCTCTCTCTCTCGCTCCCTCTCTCTCTCTCCTCCTCCTCCTCCTCCTCTCAGTCTCTCTGTCTCATTGTACGTCTGTTGCTGGTAATGAAAAGCAGTGAGCAGGTCTTCAATAACCGACGAATCAGTAATTATCATGCAACCGTGACAGGAATGCACACCTCTGTCCCCCCCCCCCTCTCTCTTTATGTCTGTACCTCTTGCTTTCTTTCACATTGTCCTACTCTGCCTGCTTCCTTTTGTTTCAAATTTATACCATTATCATGTTCATTTTCAGTCTGAAAGCAAAATCTAGAGCTGTTTTGCAGTTCTTTTTTAGAAAAGTAGGGGTAAATATTGCAGGCTTAAATACACCTTAGTATCTCCTACTAGTCTGTATGGCTGAAGAATCAGGTTTTAGATGAAGATATTATTTGAAGGAGGATTCCCGTTATTACAATCACTGAAATAGCTGAGATCTAGGAAAACAGAAAGGTTGCTGTAATGAAATCTGAGGGGGCAAGAAACACAAGAAGTCAGGTGATCACAGGTTGTTAACAAGCTAGCAGTTTACAGTAAGTCAGATTATCTAAACCACTTTATTTGGAGGCAAAATTAAAACTCAGTCTTCCCAAAATGCCCATTGTAGTCCTTTATTGTATGTGCAAAGAACCATGGTAAGTACGGAAGGTCAAAGTTTAACCAGAAAGTCTGTGTGTATCCTGTAGTGGATAGTTTGGGTAATACTTTACGAGTCACTTTTCTTTTCTCTAAGGATGCACCCTGCCCTTGCACCATATTGGTATAAGCCTCACTGGGCATCAGCCATGAAATGACTGATTCATATTAAATACACTTTATTTGCTAATGTTGTTTCTGCTATCAGTGACATTCATTCAGTTGCGTTGGGCTGCCAACTCAGTCTGTAGTGCCAACACAATCCCGGGCCTCATGTTACCTTACATAAAAATGATTCCAATAAGTTCCCTGTTATGAGGTAAATAGATTTTAAATTTGGAAAAAAAGAGAGCACTGGTTTTGGATCAGTACTTGGTGTCAGCTGATACCCTGAGTTGAAGTATCAGAGATGGTATAAGGAGATAAAAAGTTTTCCACTTCTAGATACGTTTTGCTAACCTGGGGTTTTGATTAACCAGTTTATTGTTTGAAAGCTTGTGTTTATTGCCCCCTGCTTTTTTTTTTTTTAACAATGTCACTTCAGTTAACATGATGAGTATGACGGTATCATTATGATAGAAATAATAGCCAAAAGTACTGCTGCCCTAAACCTGAATTATCCTCTTAAGCCAGTCATAAGTGTTATTGGTTGTCTCAGGGGGACAATATGCACATTTAAATTTGATAGAATACGCAGTCTCAGCAGGATGTCTTTGTTTTTTTTTTTATCTCTGACTTCACCTTCAAAGCACAACAGTCCAGATCCAACTTGATCAAAACAATCAAACAGCCTATAATAATATGTGTATTAATTTCTATGCTGTCCATGTCACTCTATAAGGAGATTAGACTGAATCATTCACCCCAACTCCTGCTCTCTGATGCTGTGACTTCTCAGGCAGTGTGTGTGATTTTTTTTTTTTTTTTTTTTTTTTGCTCTGACAGTTAGATTTGACAGGAAAAAAAATAAGACATGCAGCTTGTTGTTTCTGTGCCAAGAGCAGCCACGGGACGAAACCACACCTGGAGCAAATCACTGGACAAATGACTGCAGTTTCCCACCATCGAAAGAAGGGAAGAAATGGACGAGTAAAAGAAAAAAAATAGGGAGAAAGACAACAATATGTGCGTAGGCTAACTATTTCTTAACACAGCAACCAAGCCAGTGAGTTTAAACAGCTCTCCTGCCTCTCTGATCCACTTTGAGGAATAAACGGGCTTGTAAAAAGATGCTTCAGGCGATGTCTGCCTGCCCCACAAGAACCAGAGCATGCTATCATAGTAAGCAGTAGAGGGAGTGAGGGAACGAGAGTGTGAGCAAGAAATTACAGACTTACAGAGGTACGCACAGGAAATGGTAGTGAAGTAAGAGGAGTGAAAAGAGCAACTCAATCCAAGAGATGAAATAAAAAAAAAAAACTGTGCAAAAAAATTGTGCAAACCGTGTATGTTGACATGGGCCTGCCTCATCTTTCTTTCTCTAGTATGTTTCTTCTTTTAAGCCCCACAACCTTACTTTTCTTTCATTCTGTTGTCAGCCAGATCGTTTGTGTGGATAAGATGGCCCTTAAGATGGCTAGTTAGCGTGCTGTGTACAGAAGGATTGGCCCTTTACCCCATATACATAAAGGCTGTATTCACAGGCCTCATTACCAGGATTATGGCTCCTTTCCTCCTTTGTGAGGCTGTATGCTGGAGTCCTCTGTAGCCACAGTCTCTGTCTCTTTCTGTGGCCCGAGCTGGCCAGCATATGGCAGCAGCAGCCAACAGTCTCCGCAGAGGGGCTCAGAGCTCAGAGCAAGGCCTCCTTTTGTTTAGGCCGTTATTGTTACTCTGCGTAATGACATTTGTAGGCCGTAGGATTGGGGTGGAGGGGTTAGCCTACCCCAGGGGAGAAGGGGAGAGAGAAGGAGAGAGAAAAAGGGAGAAAGAGAGGGATGGAAGGAGGGGGAGAGGCGAAGACACGAAGACAGACAGGAGTGTGGATTATGGAAATATGAATTGATTTTTTTTCTGTTCTGTGGTAGAATAGAAAGCTCAAAGGAGAACAGACTGCAGGCTGGCTGGCACGCCGGGGTGGTGCTGGGGAAATATGAAGTGAGAGGCGCTTGCTCCCTCTTTCTCTTTCTCTCTCTCTCTCTCCTCTGTTTTTCTTTTTCCCTCCTGCTCCCCCTATTCCTCCTCAGCCCCTGAGACTCTTGATGCCCTGGTCATCTGCAGATGCCACTTGGATAAAGAGGGAGAGATGGAAGGAAGAGAGGGAGGCGAAGCATATATTTGAATCGCAAGAAGGGCCTTTTTTTTTTTTTTTTTTTTTTTTTTTTTTTTTTCCACGGAGGAAAAAAAAAGAAACCTGTCCCCTTCCCCTCCCATCCCCCCCCCAAAACATGGGAAAAAAAAACAAAAAAAA
>JBBMJY010000022.1:15282020-15292946 GCA_037833715.1 Toxotes lorentzi | reverse complement strand
TTTTGGTGCCTTTTTTGTTTGCGGGTTCCACTTGGGGGAAGGGGGGGGGGGGGAAGGAGGGGGGGGGGGGGAAGGGGGGGTTTGAATCGAAAGGGGGGCTTTTTTTTTTTTTTTTTTTTTTTTTTTTTTTTTGCAAATGGAGCAGACAGATGGAAATCTGTCCGTTTCCTCTCAGATCTCATCCCAAAGTTGTGGAAAAACACAGTAGACAGAACACACACACACACAAACTGATTCTTCCAGTTAATTCTAGCTAACCACAGTGTAGTGTATATAAGGCCTACTTCTCCGTAGAGAACAGAGGATATGATTAACACTCAGCAAGTTCCACAAACAGAAGACCATTTGAAAAGACTGTGAGCAACTCCACATTATTTAAAAAAGTTAAGTTATACCACACACCCTTGGAAGCTGCTGCACCTCTCACTTCTCACTCACGTCTTATTTTGTTAGTTTTGGACTTTGCTTGTAGGCTGCGTTTAATCATCACAACTGTCAGGGCTCTTTGGAATCGAAGGATTTAAAAAAGAAAACCATTTAGTTGAATTGTTAAGGACAATACCTTCATGGCCTTTATACTAGGCAGTGTATATCAACACTGGTTGACCATGACTGGAAAGACGTAGTCTGGGTTGATGAATCTGGACTTCTGCTGAGGCACACAGATGGTAGGGTCAGAATTTGGCATCAACAGCATGAATTCACGGACCCAACCTGCCTTGTGTCAACAGTCCAGGCTGGTGGTGGTGTAATGATGCGGGGAATGCTTTTTTGGCTCACTTTGGGCCCCTTAATACCAAGCAATCACCATCTGAATGACACAGCCTATTTGAGTATTGTTGCTGACCATGTTCATTCTTTGATGGCCACAATTTACACATCCTCTAATGGCCAGTTTCAGCATGATAGTGCACCATGTCACAAAGCAAAAGTCATCTTAACGCGGTTTCATGAACATGACAGTGAGTTGAGTGAACTTCCCAGTCACCGGATCTGAATCCAGTAGAAATTCTTTGGGATGTGGTTGAACAGGAGATCGACAGCCTGAATGAGCAGCTGACAAATCTGCACAAATGATATGATGCAATCATGTCAACATGGAGCAGAATCTGAAAATAAGGTTTCCACCATCTTGTTGAATTCATGCCATGAAGAACTGAGGATGTTTTTAGAAGAAAGTGAGGAACTATCCAGTATTAGTATGATGTCCCTAATAAAGTGCTGGGCGAGTGTGTATTTTGGAGATGTGCTGTACCTAAAAGTTTCTGTGAAAGTGATATCTACCTCCTGAAGATCTTTTTCACAGACACTGTCCCCTATCAATGCTCCATGGAAATAGATGAAATAGGATTGTTCTTCTCAGGAAAAAGATAGTTATGTGATAAGTTCACGTTGTGCTTGCAGTCTAGCACAGTTCACTTTCTGTTTGTACTCCAGTTATACTTCATCCTCTAGTAACACCTCCTCATCTCTCTCTATCTATATCTCTCACAGTTCTGCTTTCTGGCACATTCCTTCCTTACAGTTCTAAAGCAGCTTTCCTCCCCCAGTATACATGCATATCATACATGCTCTCGCATTCATACACAGAGAGATAACGTGTTTGCTTTCTGCGTCACTCTGGTCAAATCTCTTAGTGCTCCTTTTAATCTTTTCCCAATTTGTCACTCCCCGGTCCTGTCTTTTACTTTCTCCACTGTCATTCCCATTTTTGCAGTATCCCTGCATCCCTTCTGTCCCCTTTGTATCTCTTTCTCACTGCTGGTTCATCATCATCGTCCTTCTTGTTTCCAAAAACCTCATCTCATTTCCCCTCACAAGCCACTTTTGCAGGAAATAGCAAACTACACACAAGTTGCTTTTTTTTTTTCGGCAGTCTGGTTGCAGCATAACGTCCAGAGAGAAATAAAGGAAATATTGAATTATGAATAGATTTCACAGCCAGGTCTTCTCTCGGCTAACTTGAATTGATGTTAACTCTCTATGGCCATTCCACACATTTTAATAGGGAACCTTTGATATTCCTGCTGCATACTGCACCAAGCTGACCACATAACGTACTGTTACTAATTTATGCCAAGGCTACAGTAGGTATGATATGATCCTAAAAGGAAATATCTAGGCTTTGATATACATGCATGGCTATGTATAATTAATTTGTCATAATAAATGTATTCTAGGACTTATGCAGTGAAAAAAATGTAGTTATATACTGTTCCCCTGTATGTCATGTTCAAGTTGTCCCTCATATACATCTCTCCTTAAAGCTCACTTTGTCATCCGTCAGACAGGAAGTGAGGGAAGGACAGAAAAAGAGAAAGAGAAGAAGAGAGGCAGACGGTCTCTTGAGGCTTCATCCGCGGCAACTGAGTGTTGCTCTGACACTGTGCTCCATCAGGACAGGCTGCCTGACATGATGTGATTGGTGGCCACAGCTCTGTGGACTGGCCCTGGTTAGGGGGTGGGGGGGAGGGGGCTCTTTGGAGGAGAGGTCAGATGGGTGGGTGAGGGAGCAGTGGTCTGAGGGATTGAGGTATCGGAGAAGAGCTTGTGGACTTGATTGGTGGCCTCGGCCCTGGGGGAACAGAGTGTTGACCCTGATGGAGAGAAGGAGAGGTTCGTTTGCAAGGGGACAGAGACGCTAACTTGAAGAGTGATATGTGGCCCCGACTGAGACCTTGTATAGGGAGCAGTAAAGAAAAGTTGTGGAGAAGAAGGATATGTTAGAGGAAAGGGAAGTAGTTGGAGATGTATGATAAAAAAGGGTGACTGTTAAGGTGGAAAGGAGGTGAAGACATTGTAATATTGGTGAAACAGGGAGGTAGAAAGATGAAGGGAAGGTGAGAGGCATGTGAAATTACAAAATGGGAAAGAAACTGAGACAGTGAAAAGAGTGAATAAGTTTGGGAGTTGGTAGTGTGAAAGTTTTAGGAGTGCAGTGTTGTGTTTGCAGAAACATTTTTTTATATTTGAAGTGTAAATTTCGGGGCCTCAAGGTCTACAAACCCAACATAAAATCCCCCTATGATCTCAAAAGTTTTATGTTGTCCTTACTCAGGTTGTTTTCGCAGTCTCTGACAAATGACACAAATTAGTAATGCAGTCAGAGATATACTCAATGACATACTGATGCACCATTGTAAAGTTTATGTAGGCTGAGTGCAGTTGAAAGAGGATGGTGTGGCTTAATAGCAATGAAGGAGATGATGCTGGACAGAAGAAACACAGTAACTTTGTCAGACCAGATGATTTTCACAAGGACAAAGCCGTCTTCCCCGCCTATCCTCCAAAACAGAAGAAGAAGAGACAGAAGAGGAGTAATGTTGTATTTTGTCAGCTCTTTGGGTGCTGCTGCAGCCACTTATATGAAGCTGTAACATCAAGGCTCAAGGTGTGGGAAACTGAGAAATGAAAAAGATGGAAATTCATGCCTTTTTTTTTTGTTTGGGTGTCTGGAGACGTATAGGCTTTAATATGTGTGTGGGTGGGTGTGTGTTTGTGTACATTTATGTGTGTGATGTCTCAGTGTGTCACAGGTTCTCGTCTTTCCCCTTCACTGCACCCTGACAGCAGTGTCAAACAAGGCCTCATATGATCTGTGTATGTCTTTGAGAATATGTGTGTGTATGTGTCTGGGTTGATGGTGTTTTTATTCTTCTTTCTAACCCTTTTCACCTCAGATCCCCGGGGTGTTCCAGGGTCTTGCCTAATGGACAGTCTCGCCCCACTAAGTTGGCCTTTTGCTCGGGCACTGAGCTGGACGCCTAACTAGGGCCCTTTGTTGCTCATGGGTCTTGATTGCACTGACCTCTGGGCTCGCTTCCTGGGAGAAGAAGGGTGGTAGAGAGGGAAGAGGAGAGCAGGGGAAGTGTTTTTACGCCCCGTTGCTCACATCTCTCCAGCATCGCCCAGTGACTGGCTAAAAGAAAGCGGTGGTGTGTTTTGGCAGTGGAGGAAAGAGCCATTGGCTGCTTATCTTTCCCAAGCTGCAGGTGGACAGTAGTGGATTCAGCAACAGATGTATCCATCCTACAAGTCACTCATAGTTTAAGTTAACTGCACTTTGGCTTCTCTGCCATTCCTCTTCAAGGAGGAAGCGCTACGAAAGCAGTGTACACTAAGTTTGAGCTAAGCTAGTTCCTACCTGGTCAATAAATCACCAGATATGTGCAATATGAACTGAGGTATTTGAAAAGTGAGATTGTTGTGAGAAGCTTGACAAATGCAAACCTTTCTTGTAGAGGATCTTTGAGGATTGAAGGACTATTCAGCAGTCTGTAAGGTGGTTAACGTGACGATACAAAAGATTCAAGTTTTCTACAGTTGTAAGTTGGAATGCTGGTGTTAGCACAGTACAGATGGGATGGCCACAAAAAAAAAATAGTTGAAGACAACCCTACAGGGGGAAAAAAGATCATTCATAGATTTAAACCTAAGCATACTCAGGCTTCATTCAGAGCTCTGTGTTTATCAGTGATTTGAAACATGCAAACATGTAGCCTGTTTGAAACAGTTTTCAGGCACATGGCCACAGTTAGGGAACAGAAATTTTAGAATAGGGAACAGGGAGATTGTTAGTCATGTGGTAGAACATTGTTCCACGTTGTTTTGTTTCGTAATGAAATCTTGATTTCAACATCCATTTGTCAGAGCTTCTTGTTGGGTTTAACATGTGCAAACTGGACTAATGTAGAGCTCCAGGACATATCCAAAATGTATGTATATTATATTTGAGAACGCTGCCAACCTCACTCAGTATTATGGCTGCAATCACAGCAGAAGAAAGAGTGTATCTATACTTGGAAACAGGTTGTCCCTGTCAACCAGGAGGATCATATTTACGGTATCAGATGCCAGACTTACCCAAACCACATACTGCTGTTGCCAACAGAGCTATCACACATATAACGATGTGGCTTAATTGGCATGCATTTTTCCTTAACTACCCCATGCATGGCACAGCCAGCAGTCACCAGCCAAAGACAGAGATAGAGGCAATAGCAGAACAAATAGGGTGCTTTGTAAAAGGGGAGAAGGATGGAGAGACGGAGGGGAAGGAGGAGGAGGAGGAGGAGGAGGAGGAGGAGGAGGGTGCAGTGTGGACCTGACCCTCTCTGCTAGATTCCATGTACATCTGTCAATGAGACGTCCACAGCCAAATGTTTAGAAGCCAGTGTTGCACTGTTGCTCCCCTGCTGAGCTTCAATGTATACATTCTTTGTGTGTATGTGTGAGAGAGTGCATGTGTGTGTGCGTACGTGTGTGTGACGCCATGTGTTAGAGGCAGGCCCACATCAGGGTTCATACAGTCGAGCTAAGCCCAGTGGGAGCTGAGAGCTTAAAGAAGGAAATCCCCCCCGGCTGCTTCGTACACACACAGACACACACACGCACATGCGCGCTCTCCCTCTCTATCCCTCTCCCTCTCCTCCTGGCACTTCATTAATGAAGCCCATGCTTGTATGTTTGGGGCATATGTAGCTCTCTTGGCCCAATACTACAAGTGTGTGTGTGTGTGTGTGTGTGTGTGTGTGTGTGTGTGTGTGTGTGTGTGTGTGTGTGTGTGTGTTAGGGAGTGAGACATCTCCCCCTATCACATGGTAATATATTCAGTGGAAGATCTCGGCAGAGGCATAATACTGCCGCTCTCCCCTGTCTGAGCCCATCTGTGATATGTAGAAAGGACATCAGCAGGACAGGGTATTAGCACTGGAATAATGCACACTGTTATTGTTGATGCCACATACTTATTCTCCACTCGATATGCCCCCTCACCCCGTAACATAAATACATCCATTGTGGAAAAAGCAGAAACTAAATGAGAGCAGCACAATGGATGACATGTATACTGCCCCAGTGGAATGTTGTGTTGGAGGTGACTCATTAACAGCTGATAGACGCGAAATGAGTTTGGGGCTGGACATTGGGGGGTTAACACAAATTATTGAATTCATCCTGCATGTGCATTAGGATTCAGGAGTCCATTCAAGAGGTGGATATAAGGTGTTGAAGCCTGGGGAAACTTGTGCTGTTGAGTGGCTCACAGGAGTGGTTTAGGCATCTGTGATGTCCTTAAGGGTTCAGAAGTACAGATTTGAAAATGATAACTATTTTCAGCAAACAGGGTTTCTTCTTGCTATAGAGGTGGCACATCCACATATGAATATAAGAACACATATACCTGTCAGGTGTTGCCATGTGGTTGAAAAGGCCCGAAGATCAATCTGCCACCTTCAACACCTCTTGAAGAAGGGCTCTGGTAACACTGGGCTGTTGTTAACTAAAATAACCTCCCTCACTAGAGACACTGCATCAGAGGGGTCACTGAGAAAAGAAACTTGTTGAGGGGATTTAAAAAAAAAAAAAAAAAAACAATCCAGGAAGACAAAACTCCTTCTTCCCTCATCTCCCTCTCCTATCAGCCTGGGCAGAGTGAGCAAGAATGTGAAAATGTAACGCCCCCGTGTCAATTTGAAAGTGAACCTCATCGGCTCATATGCCCCTCCTCTCTCCACCTCTCTCCATCACCCCCCTCTCCACCTTCCCCTTCTGAAGCAGCTCTGTTGCTTTGGTCTGACTCTGAAGGCCGTTCTTATTACCGGCACAGAGCGCAGGTCAGAATGGCAAGCCGGCAGCATACTATTAAAGCCTAATGAAAGGAATCTCTGCAGGGTCTGAGGTCTGCAGCGGCCAGAGGAGGCTGTTCCTCTGCCCATTGTTCCTCTGTTTCTCTCCTCACTATTCTGTAGGTTTTTTTTTTTCATCCCATCTCTAAATCTGGCTTCTCTTGTGTCTCCCTTGTTTCTGTCCGTGTCTGTCTGTCACTGTCTTTGTCTCTCTCACATATTTTCTCTGTGCCTTTGTCTTGTTCTTTCTCCTACTCTGTATCTTTACATTTCACTCTACCTGCATTTGCATCAGATGAGGCTTTTCAGATTATGTTTACATTTACATTTATATTTGTTGAGCTGCCCATAAAATGTGGTCGTGGGTTGATATAAGTGGCCAGTTTAACAAATTCAGTTCGTTTCTGATGTGGAAATTGTAAGACAAGGCTTAAATCTCCCTTCCTATTGCTGCTGCTCTTGCATGTTGTTCAGTAAAGCCTTTGAAATAAATACATGTTCAATTTCTTTTTCAGCATATGGTCCCAGTTGACTACCTTATGATTATCTATGTAGGAATCACACTGATATTAGTTGAAGAAAATGAATTGCACTGATCCCCACCATAGAATTGTTTTTATTTTTGCCCCATTAACAGGGAGGTCAGAGGTCAGGGTCACTTACAGAAGCAGGATCCTGGAGAGTATCTTGCTCCAGCCAGACACAGATACAGCCTGACACCTTTTCCTCATCAAATCTTGGTTCCCACTCTAAATTTCCTGTCTTCATGACCTGCAGTTGCTGTGTGTGCCACTGGTGTTTCTAGCTACAGTATAGCAGAAAATGTAGCATGTAGCTTTGTCATTTCTGCCATACTCTCTGAAATGAATTTGCACTGTCAAAGTGTGATGATATGCATGCCCTTCTGTGGTCGGGCAGTTTGTAATTATAATGCGTCTCCTGCAATACTTTCCAGCGGCCGCTATGTCTGCATTTATTTCACAAGTTTAGAAAAAATAATGTTATTGTTCAGGAAGATGAAACATTATTGGAAGCAGACGTTGCAGATATGGATTGTTTGATACTTCTATGCATTGGATTAATATGCTGTAGTCTATAACATGACAGGAGATTAATCTCGTGTGCTAATTTTTTTTTTCATATTTATTGGTTAATTGAATGTATGAAAGGGTACTCGTATGGGCTTTATGATTTAGCCTCTTGCTTCGTTTTGCCTTAGCAGAACAAAAGCTACTCATCATGTCAAAACCAATGCTTCATTTAATTTAGGATTCACAATGTTAATGTTTTTATTGCAGACATTCTGTTACGGAAAAAGACATTTAAATCCTCTCAGCTTATCTTATCTTAACTTCAGGTTCAGGTTTGTTGTCATTTCCTGTCTCAAGGGCAAGAGTGAGCACTTCTTCATTAGCATCGACAACAAGTTTGGCAAAATTTGTGATGTGGGAGTCACCAGCAATGGTGAACAATCAAACGAGGTGTGCCATTTGTTGATTGCTGATGCCGCTGTACAGCTTTCACGGGTAGACTGCTACAAGAACAACAGCAATGATCTTCCTCAGCAGATAGTAAGGCCGGCGTTTGACGATTGTAAACTCCACAAGCCTAGCACAGACAGCAGCTTCTATCTCTCCCCCCTCTCCCCCTCTGTCTCTCTTTTTTTCTCTCCCTCAGTCTTTCTCTCTAATGTATTTGTATTTGTTTCACTCTGTTCCTTTCTCTCTTCCCTTCTCGCTGAAGTATCACAGTCAGTAACCTTTCGGTATCTGGTGTAGTTTAGAGATCAGTGAAGAAACAGGAAGTTGTACAGGAAGTTTGTTGTTTACAGTATAGTAGACCACAAACTTACTCCCTTTTCCGGGAAAGTACCGATAATAATCGTTAGTTCATCAGTTGCCTGGTGCCAAAAATGTATATGAGTCATTTGTTTGTGACTTTGTGTTTCTATCAGTTTAGAGCTTAGTTTTAATCCACCAGTCTATCCAATCAAGGTTTCATACCATCATACATTTTTATTCTGCATTATTTATTTTATTCCCCTCTCATAACCAAGGCTCAGCTGTCCTTGTGCCTTTACACATTGCAAATGAATGCATATCCATGCAAATTCTTAAAAAAGAAAGGCTGAGAATTTGAATATTTTGCTTAAAGCTGCACCCAGGTCGACCCTGCCATTCGGCATTTGAAAGCAGTGTGTCTGTTTGAATACTGAGGATCTCTCTTTGTCATGTTCGCCAGAGGGGCTGGGTGAGCGAACCAGCACCGGCAGGATGGGCAGAGATCGGCTGGGTAGCTGCACACAGACAGACTAATTGGGAAAAGGGGGGCTGAAGGGGGGACGAGGGGTGTTGGTAAGGGTGAGGAAAAGGTGGGGTATGCAGGAAGGGGGGAATCTAAGATGACGACAGGGGGTTTAGGAGGGAGGTGAAAGAGGACGGAGAATGGGGGATGGAGTGAATGAGAGAGAAGGGAAGGAAGAAGGGAGGTGATGGAGAGGGCACAAGAGCGTGCGGGAGGAAGAGGTGAAGAAAGGGTGAGTGGAGACACTGTGGTTTCTAGCACTGATGTGTTAGTAGCCCTGCTGACTGTGTCATTATACTGTTGAAGCGCTGGCTGGATAACCAGGGTCCCTGCCTGCTGCAAACCACTGTAGCCTTATACTGTGGTTGACACATATGGATGAGATAGCTCTGCACAAACCAGTTTTCTATGCACTTATTAAACATTTCACACAAGAAATGGAACCTCAAAGCCTTAAAGCCTACCTTTGAATCAAACAGAGCAGGCATCCTTTGAGAAGTATTTTCATATAGACGTCTAGTTTGAGAAAAAAAAATGTGCTGAGAACTGTGACATTATCGATGTGAAGTATTTATGAAGTCAGCCACCCAGTGCACAGCTATAAAATTGCATCATGGTGTTGCTGTTATGTTGGTTCATGATAATGATTTAATATAACTAAGAGGTAATGGATTTTGAGTCTTGAGGAGCTGGGCTATTTCAAAGATGATACACTGGGTACAGAAAGTATTCAGACCCCCTTAAATTTTTCACTCTTTGTTATATTGCAGCCATTTGCTAAAATCATTTAAGTTCATTTTTTTCCCCTCACAACTGCAGCTGTGTACGCACCCCATATTGACTGAGAAACACGAAATTGTTGAAATTTTTGCATATTTATTAAAAAAAGAAAAACTGAAATATCACACGGCCATAGGTATTCAGACCCTTTGCTCAGTATTTAGTAGAAGCACCCTTTTGAGCCAATACACCCATTTTTCCTGGATTTGGGGATCCTCTGCCATTGCTCCTTGCAGATCCTTTCTAGTTCTGTCAGGTTGGATGGCGAACGTTGGTGGACAGCCATTTTCAGGTCTCTCCAGAGATGCTCAATTGGGTTTAAGTCAGGGCTCTGGCTGGGCCATTCAAGAACAGTCAAAGAGTTGTCCTGAAGCCACTCCTTCGTTATTTTAGCTGTGTGCTTAGGGTCATTGTCTTGTTGGAAGGCGAACCTTCGGCCCAGTCTGAGGTCCTGAGCACTCTGGAGAAGGTTTTCGTCCAGGATATCCCCGCACTTGGCCGCATTCATCTTTCCTTCAATTGAAACCAGTCGTCCTGTCCCTGCAGCTGAAAAACACCCCCACAGCATGAAGCTGCCACCACCATGCTTCACTGTTGGGACTGTATTGGACAGGTGATGAGCAGTGCCTGGTTTTCTCCACACATACCGCTTAGAATTAAGGCCAAAAAGTTCCATCTTGGTCTCATCAGACCAGAGAATCTTATTTCTCACCATCTTGGAGTCCTTCAGGTGTTTTTTAGTCTTTCATGTGTCTTGCACTGAGGAGAAGCTTCCGTCGGGCCACTCTGCCATAAAGCCCTGACTGGTGGAGGGCTGCAGTGATGGTTGACTTTCTAGAACTTTCTCCCATCTCCCGACTGCATCTCTGGAGCTCAGCCACAGTCATCTTTGGGTTCTTCGTTACCTCTCTCACCAAGGCTCTACTCCCCCGATTGCCCAGTTTGGCCAGACGGCCAGCTCTAGGATGGGTTCTGGTCATCCCAAATGTCTTCCATTTAAGGATTATGGAGGCCACTGTGCTCTTAGAAACCTTAAGTGCAGCAGAAATTGTTTTGTAACCCTGGCCAGATCTGTGCCTTACCACAATTCTGTCTCTGAGCTCTTCAGGCAGTTCCTTTGACCTTATGATTCTCATTTTCTCTGACGTGCACTGTGAGCTGTAAGGTCTTATATAGACAGGTGTGTGGCCTTCCTAATCAAGTCCAATCAGTATAA
>JBBMJY010000022.1:15268342-15281920 GCA_037833715.1 Toxotes lorentzi | reverse complement strand
GAACTTAAATGATTTTAGCAAATGGCTGCAATATAACAAAGAGTGAAAAATTTAAGGGGGTCTGAATACTTTCCATATCCACTGTATGTTTCCACATATCTCAGACTAAACTGTGTTGTTCTACATTCAGTCACTGTGTGTAGCACCTGAAGGTAAACGTGAGCAGTTTGACGGTCCAATTTCTTATCTGCAGATCCATGCATTTTCCTGAGGCTTTAAAACATATCTACCGGCCTTCCTCAGCGGATGGAGTTTGGTCAGGTGTCGTATTTAAAGGTTCAGAAGGGTAGAAAGTATTGTGGCTTTCATAGGCTCAAAATTTTGCCTAATGAGTTAGATGATTAGATGATTAGACCATGTGGTGTCATCCTTGTTAACTTTTTAAGCATAGGTGACTTATCTGACAGTAAATGCCCTGACTGAATGTTTATTTGGCCTAAGTTACGACGTTTGTAGTAGTGGTAAATATGGCGAAACTGACAGTAGTCAGTATTTTAGTTGATAGTATTAAATTACCCATGACTCTTTCCTCCCAAGAATTCCACGAAGGTCATGTAATGTTCCGGCTCCATTCTTTAAAAGTTTTGTCCCTTGTTTTTAATTCTGTCAGTATGCAGAAAACATGCTGAAACTGTTTACATTTCTGGAGAGAGGTTGTTAACCTCTAGAAAGAACCGAACTGCTGTTGCGATGTCCGAGTCCCTTAATGACTAGCACACATAAACAGACCTTGTGTGATACACTGCTCCGGAGCTGAGTGTAGTTCACAGTTGAATTGTCATGGAGATGTGAAGTGTACTCTGCTGTTTTAGATGTCTGAATGTGTTTTACTCTCTTCCCACCTTTAATTGATTACCATTCATTTCCATATGGTATAAAAAAAAAAAAGAAATCAACGTGCAAAGACTTAACTTGAGCTTGGTAATTCATCGCAGTGAACATCTTGTCTGCATTATTCGGAATTATGTTGTTTTTGTGTGGTAATGCAGCACAGGCTTTTCAAATCAGTCTGCACTTACAATTGCATTACCAGGAAATAATAAATTCACTTTGACAAAAAAAATAAAAGCAGACATGATGTACAATTTGATGGATTATACAGTGGAAAAAGACATTCAGAAATATGAAACAGCACAGCATGCTTCAACAGCTGACAGTAATGTAAAGTACATGGGAATTGTAGTAATAGGCTAACACATGCAAAAACACTGGTACAGTCCTTTTAAGTCTGCTTCTAATATTGGTATACCAGTGGTGCATTTACAAATTTGCCTGACACCAGCCTCCATTCCTCCTAAAACTACATCCTGTATAGAGGGCTCTGGGGGCCAGGCTGCACTGAACTAGGTTGAGTTACACTGGGTAGCTAGCTAGATTGATCTGGCTGCAGTAGCCAGGGGAATATAAAGCAGGGCAGGGGCTTAAAGTCTGAGTCCCCCCAGGGAGGAGTCCTCACTGCATGGGGAGAGGGGCATGAACCGAGCTGCTTCTCCCTCCCTCCTTCCATCCCTCCCTCCCTCCTTCTGCTGTTCTGTCCATCCATCTAATATCTTCTGTATCTCTCCTTCCTTGTGACATTCACTCTTGTCAGTCTCTCTGTCTGCATCCAACTTTCTGTCTTCTTGTTCTTCCATTTTCCCCTCATATTTGATTATTTTCTGCATTTTGCCCTTTTACTCCATCCTCATTCCCCCTTCCCTCCTTTCATCCACAATTTCTCTAGAACACTCCTTGGTCTCACTCCTCTATATTTCCCAGCATATGGGAAAGTGAATATTGCTTATGAAGTTCACACCCAAAATGAAACACCATGGCTGATGCTGAGTTTCGTATTTAATCTGTTTATAACAGACAATTTCTTTTATAACTGGTCCACTTGCTATGAACTTGAAAGCTGGTTTCCCCCTTTTCAGTGATGGTGAGTGGCCAAGAGAGGAGGTGCACAAGTGTGTGTGTTAGAAACAGTCAAGTTGAGCCCACACAGTATGATCTGTCACGTGTCAAATCCCCACAGTGCCTGCTGTGTGCCTCAACCATATATAGCTTAACATGCTACAATTACTTCTAAAAGAATCAGGGTATAGCAAGAATAAAAGTGAAGTTTAGGCCTATTTTTTTAAGAGTAGAAAAGCAAGAGCATTGCCCTGTGCTGCAAAGTTTGTTACTCTTCCCTGCTGTATCGTACTATTCTGCTGGGGTATGGTGCAAAGCTGCACGGTGCTGCTGTGCGCTGTTGTAGTGTTGTGGTGCAGTGATAGCAGGATCGTCCGCTGGGGGAACCCAGAGCATTCTGTCTCACTGAGTGATACCCCTGTCTCCACTCACGATAAACAGCACACACACACACACACACTCACACATACACCAGTGTCTGCCAAGCCCAGCCTAGCAGCAGATTCCTCCCTCACCCCCCACCCCTCTCGCAAAGCTGCAAATATATTAGCTGCCTCTTTTTCTTTTGTCTTGGGAAAATGGCAAGCAGGGGGAATGTGTGCGGTGTGTGTGTGTGTGTGTGAACACGCACGCATGCATTGGAGGTGGTGGGGTCCTTACTGTACTAGGAAACTGAGGAAGAACACCCCCTTTGTGCCTTTCCTGTTTAGATATCCCCATGGTATAGGGCCCTGTCATGGAGGGAGGGAAGCAGAGACAGAGTTTCAGATGCGTAAGAGTTACTAGTAATACAGGTATTATGTAGGAAACAGAAAATAGACTAACAGATGAGGAAAAGAAAGATTGCGAGTTGCATATCACATACAAGTGGCCTATTTCTTTGGTTTGAACTGAAGGAGGTGTTGGAACAGAAACACTGTTCAGTATCTAGGGTTGATTCATCCAAATTACCAAAAAACATATTTGCTCACTTACCTCCTGTGGCACTGTATATATATATTCATTTAGATAGTCTTGGTTTTATTTGCCCAGATTTTGAGGTATCTTTTTAATGTTTTGAGATATTAGTCTCTGTGGTCTTTTTGTACATGGAACCATTCTGCCAGAGAAATAAACCCAATGAAAACTTTCGACAGTGAATTCTGTGGATCATCCAGTGTAATGGAGATTCCAGAAAGACATGCTGCCAGTAAAAATGTCATTTTTCAGTTCTGCACTAAATTTAATTCTGTTTGACTGCTTTGTGTTGGGGTGGAGGCAGAAATTGCAGAGAGGGATATCGCAAAACTATGACCAAAACATAACACAGAGCAGTCTGCACGCCTAGATAACACTAAGTGAGAAAATGTTTTTGCAACTTGGGTGAACTGACCTATTAACACATTTGGTGCGTTTGACAGTGTTCTGCAGACTGAGAGAGATTTTTAGCCAAAGCATTTGCTGGTAATGTTGATTTATCTAACGTGACAAGAGCCAGGTTTTGGGGGCGTGTTTGCTCACCAGCAGTTTTCCTTCAGATTTTGTACGTTCAGACAACATTACATTTAGTGAGTAAATAACAAGGCTCCATCCCATCATCAGAAGAGTGGTCGTTACATTGAAGTAAATATATGAGCTATTTCTTGTTGAATCCATTGGAAGTTAATCAGCAGCTGCCTTGACATTTGATCTGATTTTCAAGCACATATGGCATGTGTTGACTGTTTCTACTTTCTCAAATGTGAGAATCTTTATATAATTGTAAACTGAATCGCTTTAGCTTTTGGAATGTAAAAATAAAATGATTAGTGGAGAAAATAGTCAACAGATTAATCACTAAGGAAAATAATTTGAAGTTGCAGCCTCAGGATCTGTTTCACGAGGCTAAAGACAGTAGATTAAAACAGTATGGCATCAGTATACCTGAGTAATGATATGTGTATAGAGTGTAAATATATGTGTGTTTATACATATGTATGTGTGTGTGTGTGTCTACATGTCTGCTGTTTCTGTGACACATTATACACACATCCAAACACATCACTTCCCATTGGTCCTGTATGAGATCAGAGTCTCTGCAGCCCCTCGACTGTCACTCAAATGCAGATACCTGATGTGGGCGGGGCTGTGACAACTCTCAAATCTGGCAAGTCAAATGTTTTTATTTGTAGGGAAAGCGGGTGCCTGTGTATGTGCGCATGTGTGTGTCTGTTTGGGTTTGTGTGCCATATGCGGTGCGCCAGGGAGGGCTCTCTGGAACATATTGGTGTGCGTACATAGTGGTTAATAATAGTAGCAAACGCATACAGCGATGGCAGCTCTGATGTGTGTGACAGTTTTACAGCCGCACACGCCAAGACGCAGTCACACACATGTACACACATACACACACACACACACTCCCACAGCATAGACAGAGACCTCCTCTGCCACCGAGCTCTCCATCTTTGTTGAGTTCTCAATTTTATCACAGATCCTCATAAGTAAAAACAACCACTTCCCACCCACCCTCCGTCGCCTCCCCACCCCTCCCATACACTCTGTATGTGGGAACATGCACACACAAACATATAGCCGAGTCAAACTCACCCACCCACCCACACACACAAACGCATACAAATGTACATACTTAACCACCCTCTCACATTGAATGCTGAAAGTCCTTGAAGCAGGCACTCGCAAACATCATAAACTCAAATGCACAAATCCACATGACACACACACACACACCCTCAACCCCCCCTTCTGTCAGAACTCATTGTTGCTGTTGCTTCCTCGTCTGTTGCGATGGTTGTGTTGTGCTGGGGTGGCAGCTTTAAGTTTTGATAAGGAGGGGCAGGGGGAATCAGTGACTGCTCCCCACGGCGAGGTCTTAGCAACAGTAGGCAGCAGCAGCAGCAGCAGACACCCAACCTGTCGTCCAGATCTGTCTCTGGGGAAGGCAGAGAGGGAGAGCGAGAGATGGACAGAGATATAGTGGAGCAGCAGCATCACTCTCAGCTCGGACGTCTCCAGTCAGAAAGAAGAGACAGACCTTGGGCTCAGTGGCCGAGCTTGGCAGGCAAACGAAAGAGAAAAAGAGAGAGACAGCAAGAGAGGCCAGAGCATTGCAGAGTGCCACCAAGTCCCCAGGATTAGTCAGTGAGTTTGGCAGAGCCTGGCCAGGACTGAGAGAGAGGTAACAGAAAGACAGACGGCAAAAAGGACCTGGTGCCTGGCGTCTATTCTGGGCCAGGTCTGCAGCCAGAGAGACGAGGAGACAGAGCGACAGACAGAGCGGGGACCTGGTGCTCGGTGGCTGTGTGGCTGGTCTGGAGTGGCTCACCCATATGGTGCTCCGCTCTGTTCCTGCTCCCTGTCTAAATCCATATGCCGCTGGTGGAAAGGGCCCCCCTCTCCCCTTCCCTCCCACCTCACTTGAAGAGCATGCAGACCTTCACCCTTCTTACACCCCCCCCCAACCCACAAGGGAGGTGTTTGGGAGGTAAAGCCCTGAAGGCTCCCCCCCGCCTCCCCTCCCGCTCCTACCTCTTAACCCCTCAGAGCTGCTTAGCCCATTGTCACTACAATCTGCCACCATAGCCTTGGTGTTGTGTGTCCCCTCTCTCTCTCCCTCTTTCTCTCTGCCTTCATCTTTTCATCTCCTTTTGGCACCTGATAATCAATGAACTTATTAACTGCTAATTATTCAAGCTGTGGATCGAGGATCCCTCCCCATCTATGACAAAAAAAGGGAGCCATTCCACTCTGTTCTGCCAAATGAAGTGGTTTTTATTGCCCATTCATTTGGATTAAGTGAATTTAGGCTGCAGTGTTTGGGATGTGAAGACTTTGTCAGATTGCTATCAGTAGCGTTTAACATTAATCCTCATTTTGTTCAGCCAGTTGATAGCACCCACTTAGTGTAAGCCCAAGAGATCTTATATTGAAATACACAGTTATTATTTGTTTTCCATGTGGTGTGTGTTTCTCTAAAAGGGTGTGTGTCTCTCTCTGTTCTGGTTTCTCAGGAGGTCCTTCAGACGATACCAAAGTTCTGCTTTCCCTTTGACGTGGAAAGGTACGATTCCTCTCCCTCTCTGCTTCCGTGTTTTTTTAACACTGCTCACACACACACACACACACACACACACACACACACACACACACACACACACACACAATTATGTACACCTAGCTCTCCTCCCACTAACAGACACATGCTTTTTAAAGAAAAAAGGAAACGAGATGATGTGCGCCTTATGTGTCACATACTGTATGAACTGTACAATTATGATCACTCATCGATACTATCACATGATTATTTACTGACTGTCAAAGTTGAATGATGAATGTGTTTGCCATGGCAAGTGGTCTTTCCAGTCTTAAACCCTAACAAAATGTTCCTGCTTCCATTTTTAGAAAAACAACACAGCTGTTAACGAAATATCCCCAAACATGTGAACACATGTTAATGATAATGATTCAGCCCACTGATATGCCTTTCACAGCAGCATGTTTATGCATGTGTGTGAAAGAATCCAGAATATAAGGAAGTGGGTTTCTTTCTACATAATATAGGTCCGGCTAGGCCAGCAGCTCTCTGAAAAGTACCGGCCTCTTATTTTCAGCATGGAAAATGACATGCTAAAATTCCCATTGTAAAGACTGAGAGAGGGAGGGTGGAACGAAAGGACTGTGCAGTCTTTTTCTGAAGCTGAGCTGCTGCCATCTAGTGGTGTAGGGATTGACTGAATTTCTCTGTAATTTACCTTGGGGTTAGAAATGCTTTCTACACTTCTTCAAGCAGCCATACTGGAAATATGTGACACTAAATTTGGACCTTGAGTGGAGATTTAGCTTATGGCTAGACTGGACTATAAAAAATAGTTTGTTTCTGATCTAGCGAGACCAAATTGTGTTTTTATATATTTGTATTTTAAATGTTCAACATTTCATAGATTTATTCAAACCTGTTATGTTCAGTTGATTGTTAAGCCCTCATAAGATTTGGTCATTTGTGAGAGTGTGTGTGTGTCCCTTGTGTCTGGTCCTAGGGTTTCCCAGAATCAGGTGGGGCAGAATTTCACCTTTGTGCTGACAGACATCAACAGCAAACAGAGGTTTGGTTTCTGTCGACTCACTCAAGGCTGCCGGGTCTGCATATGTCTGCTCAGGTAGTACACACACACACACACACACACACGCACTCAGACGCTCTCTTAATCTTGTTTTGCATTTTTGTGAAATTAAAACTCCATGATGCATATTTTTTTTTATATATTCCTCATTCAAAATCATGTTGTCCTAATGTACTGAGTCTCATTGCACTGTTTAACATATCATACACATCATTTCTAAAAGAATAAACATATTCAACTTCCATAATTAAGCAAATGTCAAGATAGAGACAACTTTTGTCCTAAAATCTATCCCGTACTTCACACATTAAAACATTTAAAGTAAGCCTTTCACATTTTACTTCCTGAATCAGAGTCAGGGAAATATGTGAAACAAGACTTGTTCAAACACCAGTGTCTTTATTTACCCGTACAAATTTCCAAGACTTGATCTTTTCTTTAGATTATCTATGGATCACTGTCAGAACCAGGTTTTTATAATATCTGCATTTATTTCTTGAGTGTGATGAAAAAAAAATTAATTTACCGAGATCTTAGAAGTGAACACAGATTTTGAGACAACATTTCCATTCATTCTCACACTTCACACTGAGCTACACTATGCCAGAATAACAAATTTATATTCTCATCTGCCCACACAAATATGTTAGTGATGTGCCTATAATTATCCGAAAGTTTAGCAGTTTTTGATATTTCATAGGTGGTTTTATCATATCACAGGGTACATAAATGAGGACACCAAACCCAGGGAAATTGCATTTTCTTCACATAATTACTCTCCAACAAAGGCTATTATAATTAAATTCCCATGTAATTGCATGTTGACATAATGTTTTTACAGATGTAATTACCTTACCATTACAAAGAAGGAGCACTCCAGTGCTAATCTCAGTGGACAGGCGTATGCACTTTAGAATAAACTGAGGAAAATGTACAAAATAAATCCATCTTTAATTACTGTATTAGGCAGTTTAACAAACAACAAACTGGAAAAGGAGCACAAAGCCTTTTCTTTAGCTCAGTGTAAAGCAGCACTCCTGTAAGTGCTGCTCTCGCCTCTGTGTGTGTGTGTGTGTGTGTGTGTGTGCGTGCGTGTGCGTGTGCACGCGTGTGGTGGGTGTGTGTGGCTGTTGATGGACAGTCGTGGGTTTGTCGCTGCCCTGATGAGCTGCTGTGAAGAACAGTGTCCCTCCTCCCCACACCACCCACCCTTCCCGGCCAGCTTCCATGGCCTTTGTTTTTCTTTTCTCTCTCTCTCTTTCTCTCTCTCTCTTTCTCCCTCTCTCTCTTTTCTCCTCGTTATTCGGCTACTGCCACAGTGCGACAGCAAAGACGCTTGGCCCATAATTATGCATGAAGCTTCGCTGCCAATTAGCAGAGGCTCCCCTGTCCCTCTCGCTGAGTTAGACATGCTAATTCATTTGACATATGATGTATAAAATTCATTATGCATTCTGAGTAGTTTGCATGGCTTACTTCATTTATAATAAAATAACGTATAGAAAGTTTTTTTTTTTATTTAAAATTGTTTGTGTGCTCCCTGGTTGCGTTTTTTTTTTTCTTTTTTTTAAAACCCTGATCTTTTTCCTTTTCCTATCTTAAATAGCCCGACTGTGTAGGGAAAGGATAAGTGAAAATACTACAAATCATAAAGAACATTTTAGATATCTCATTGAAGAAATGTGAGAATTGTGTAAATTAAGTTCCTGTGTTCAATATTCTTGGTCAAAAGTTTATTTTCTTTTGTTTATAATTCTCTAAGCTGCTTCCATTCCAACATATTAGTTATGCAAGGCAGTATTAAAGTAATTACAACACATTGCTTCTATTAAAAATATTGTAACCATAGAGGAATGGCAAAAATACAGATTATATTAGTTGTTTATTTAATATAATTATCAGTCGAAATTTGTCTGGTTAAAATCTAATGCACAAAGGCCCAGGCCCTCTAGTTTCTATTAATTTAATCTATAATTTCCCCTGGATATAAAAGAGAAGTAATTAAAACAGTTTGCGTCTCTGTGATTGTTGAAGTGCTGGGACCATAAAATTGTCACCTCTGCTTACGGGAGGAAGTGCCTTAATGAGTAGGACAGTTTTATGTGTACCGCCCTTTATAGTCTCATTGGTAAAGCCATGGCCAAAAGGGCCAAGCAAAATGTCCAAGGAAAAAAACACACACACACACACACAAAATGTAGAATTATAACTCATTCTATTTAATACTGTCGTCCCCTTGTCTTCTCTCATTCTTTGTCTCTCACATTTTGAAGGATTTTTCTGTTGAACATGTGAGTAGTTCAGAGTTGAAAAATATAGATGTCCTCAGTTTTATTTAATGGCTGAGGCTTTAGGACACATTTTAGGGACTGCATTGCTCTGGTTAGTGGTCACTTATTTGGTTGCCGGAGGACACTTCCTTCCCTGTACTTAACCCTTGACCCGAGAAAGTAAAGGTGTAATGAAATCTTCCACTGAGCCGTCTACAAAGTGTAAGATGACTTACGATTACAGGTGCCTGTGCATTAAAGGAAATTTAAGACTCATCTAAGGAGCAGAAATATATGTCATGCTTAACACCTAACCGGTACTTTATGGTGGCAAAGGGTTGAAATTAGTGCTGCAGTATTAAGGTTTCATCAAACAACTAAGCACTGAGGTTTAATGAGGGAGTGAGAGTGTCCACAATATTTGGAGATTTTGTGGAGGGTTTGTTTTATTTCACTCTAGATTTTCATTGTGGGTATATTCAGTGCTTGTGAAAACTCATTTTGAGAGACTCGTTTCAGCTACATTGGTGTTTGTGTGCGCTCCTATCCATAATAGGGTAATTATAAGTTCCAAAGGCACTTCCATGGCCCTGTCTTCTGTTAGATATTTCCGTGCTGTTAGGTGGTCTGAGTCTAGGATGGAGAGCATGACGGGCTGTGAGTGGGCCGCAGATTAACTGGTTCATTCTTTGAGTACATGGCACTTTGAGAAGACATGTGTTTAAAATGGCAGGAGAGATTGCGGGGCCCCCACGCACTGAGCACTCCAGTGATGGATGCTTCTCTCTATCGGAGGATTTGCGAAGCACAAACAGATCTGAGCAATGAACTGTGACGAGTAGGAGTATCTCTCTAAGCTTTCCAAACTTTAACTTTGCATCAACAGAGAGAGCAGAGCAAGGGGTGGGAGGGGGGGGGTAAGTAGAACAAAAGTTGCATTTGAATAAAGCATAAAAATCCATAACCTATTGTAGGAAGATGTTAGAAGAATATTGACAATTTGGGGTTGACTGCTTTCACCAGTGATCATTCATTTTCCTCTAAAACAAAGGATTTACAGCACCTTGGTGTAAGAGTGTAATGACTGTGAGATCTGTGATGCCTGACGGCTGCTCTGACACCGAGAGTACTATTTACATCCCCTTCAACTGTGAAAAATGAAGGATTAATGTCCAGAAGCCTGGCTTTTTAAATACCAGGCATTCAGGAGCTAGATAATACAAAGACTTTGTTTTCCCCCTTAGTCATTATATCAGGCTGAACTTTTTGTGTAATGATTAAATGTAAAATGACCTCATTTGTGTTGTATGTTGTTTGACGTGGCAGAAATAGGTCTTCAGGTTGATATCCGGTCAGCATGTGCATTAACATACGCGTGTTTGATTTAGTTTCTCCTGCGAGTGTGACCTGATTGCAGTAAATCTTCATGGAGACGTCAAAATATTGGCATGTTAAGAGGCTGATTGTTTCAGACTAATGGTCACTCAGCCTCTCTGATTGGTGCGCTTGGCTGCACTTCTCCGGGAACCCGGCCTGTCATTGGCCCCTTTCGGATTTAGTGATATGAAAATTTGCATTAGGTTCACTTTATTGTTTTCTTGTTGTCTGTTAATTCCAGTCTACAGAGCAGCCAGTGACCCATGCCCTGGAAACTCCCTAGTCTCCAGCTTACTGCATGAGCAGGACTTCTCTGGCTTATAAACTCACACGCTCAAAACTCTGTTCTTTTTAAAAAAAAAAAATTTTAATTAAATTATTTTTGGTATTTAAGACCGTCTTCACTTACTGGCATTAACAAATATTCGCCAAATTCAGTGAGCATGTAGGAGTCCACTTTTGATTGACTGGCTCGTTTGGCCACTAATATATTTTTCAAACCTTACATCCAGGGAAGTTAATGAAACATTAATGGGAGTTTCTGTTTATTTCATCTCAATTCTAAGAAGTCCTTATCCAGAATCATTACTCATGCAATGTTCAAAACTGCATGTTAAAAACCCAAACTAAATAAAAATTCAATACCTTGATAGGACACCATGTTTTTATTATTTGATTACATAACATTAAATGAACTGAGCCCTCACAGCTTTTATGCCAAAAGAAAATGTTGGCCATCTTCCACAAGGAAAGCAAGTCGACTTGGCCAAGAATATGTCAACTTTGTAAAGAAAGCCATGCTGCAGATGCTTTTAGCTTATGGTGGGTGTACTTAGTGATTAGCTTTAACACAAACACTGTAGTATAAATTATTTTGAGCTTGTTAATGAATTTATTTATTTTACATTAATTACATAAGGCAGAGAGTTTTTTTTAATATGTGAAGGGCATAAAAAGAAGCACAGAGAGGGGCAGGAGGAGGAGGTGGAGAAGGGGGGGCAGGAGGCATCTTGGGCTGCATTTTTGTTAAGCCTGTGCATCTGGGAGCAGCATGCTTGTAAACCATAGCATCCCTCCGCATCACATGAAAGCTATGGTGTTTTTTTTTTTGTTAAAGAATCTAAAATCTATTGTTTTTTTTCTTCTATCCTTTCTTCCTATTGGCTTAAAGAGCAGACATGACAGGAATTCATAGCATGCTGTGAGCCCTGGGTACAAGGAATGTCAAAATAAGGACTAGATAGTATTCACTTTTTTTCAATGTAGCAATGATTCTGTGCTTTGGAGTCGCTGTAGCAGGGAACATAGTCTATTTTCAATGCCGTATTCAATAATGTATCAAACAATAAGTCACTGACATTACCCAGTACAAACACCCAATAATATTTCTAGACTATACGTACAAACTTAATGTTGATTAGTGAAATTATTTCTATACATTGTGACAAAGAGTTGTGAGCCTGAATCCTTCTGCATCTGTTGTGCTTTTACATCCAGTGTGAGTAGAGACTCTGTTATATGTATTACATTTGAATCTGCTTTCGTTCAGCAAATCCTATTTGTTTATTGTATATGAGAAAATGAATACATTTTTTTTTTTCTTGTACAAAATGTGAATATGTGCTCTTTGTCTTGCAGTTATCTACCGTGGTTTGAAATCTACTACAAGCTGCTAAATACCCTGGCAGACTACCTAGCAAAACAACAGGTAATGATCTCTTTTGGACTTAATATGTATGTATCATTTAGAATTTTGTGTGCATCAAGCGCTTTGCAAGTACATAATAAAACAATGAAGTAGCAGTACGGTAGTATGAATTGACTGAGAAACAAGCACATGGTTTTGTGTTTTAGGAACTGTACTGTGGTAAGATATTTCCCTCCGTTCTGTTCTTCTTCTGCATGTTGTCTTTTGTGTGCAAGTTTTGTTCGCCGTCTTGGGCTTGACTTGGCTTCTGTTGTTAGCAGCAACAATGTTGACATTTCACAGACCAAACGCTGATCTGACAATGGAAGTTATTCCTGATGATTTACTGGAAAACAAATCGTTAAGGAAAAAAAAAACACACACACACACACACACAAATACACACATACACAATACAAATGCTCACATTTCACAAAAGTCTTTTCCCCTGACTATTCACTGCATTGTACTAGCAAAGGGAGGGGAAATGTAAAATATGCAACAAACTAGGGAGATGTGCAGCGTCTAGCGCAGAGGGTGTAGGTGATGTTCCCATGTTTAGACTGAAGAGAGAAGAAGAAGGAGGGAGGGAGACAGAGCAAGGGAGAGAGGCAGAGAGCTTTGGGACTGCTTTCAACTGTCATGTAGTCACTGCTTTCCTCGGAGACCCTCAGAGAGCAGTGATCAGGACTAAGAGTCTTGCTAAAGTAGACAATCACGTAAACATACACACATTTCTGTGTACTGAAAGGAATTCAGCAGGATAATCTAATATATAAAGAGAGACAAGCAGGATAGGACAGTTTGTGTGTGGGAAAGAATGAGGAAGAGGGAGACAGAAAGATTGCTGGAAATCCTGGGTGACTGAAGTGTTAGTGTGCATGATTTGGTTTCTATTTACCCCGCTGTCCGTTCCAGGCGAGAGGGAGATGTTGACAGACGAGGGAAGACAGAAGAGCGATGAGGGTTTAAGACGAGGGGTAAATGAACTGTTTCCCCAGGCTGTGTTGCTGACCATGCGTGTGAGCATTGAGCCTCTCATGACAGGAGGCTGTTCGATTGCACACACCCTAACACCCCTTCCTCCCACCCTTCGTCTTCTCTTTACTGTATATTGCCGCCCATTTCTCTTGAGTTTCAGTTTCTCTCTGGCTTACACATGCACATACACATACACACACGCAGACACACACACACACACACACACACACACACACACACACACACACACACACACACACACACACACACA